>JASFXZ010000023.1:3037170-3637170 GCA_032209605.1 Mactromeris polynyma
AAAATGTCCCAAAAAATATTATATAACATTAAAGTGTATCTGGCTCATCTGAACATAAAATGTCTGAATTGGCTTCATCCAGTATTGTTGTTACATTGGTTAAAACATTTCTAATAAGCACCATTGCAATGTATAACCGATTAACCATATTACTAACAGACAAAACATGTAAAATAACCTGGTTGTTAAAAAAACTGGATTTTTTTTTAATTTTATGATGTACAAATGTCTTTTTTCAACAAATAGGGATCAATACATTATGAGTTCATTCCTTGTTAATGTATGATTATTGATGTTTTAAATGTAGGGAATATATTATTCATGTCTGTTTAGGTAGACAAATGAACAAAAAATGAGCATAATATAACATTAATATTTTGCAACATTTGCAAAGATACACTTATATTAAATCATAAGTCACTGTTAAATATGTGATCATTATATTATCACATTATTTATTATCACATGGTCAGTTAAAGTAGGGATTTTAAGAATTTGTCCAAATGTGTGTTGAATTCTTCAGGTTTGTTCATAATACATGCATGACCAGCCCCTTTTAGCTCAACAACTGTCTTCTTTTGTAAATTTTTCAGGTTCTTTATGGCCGTCGGACCGACCGATTTGTCATTTTCACCATAAATTACCAAAGCTGGCAACTGCAAAATAATAAAATAATTGTCATCATGAAAACAAATACATGAATATTGCTTTAAAGATAGATAGTCACATTTTGTGATCAAAATATGACAAATTTATAATAATCTTGAGAAAATGACATGTAAATGTGTAGACAAAACAATGCAATATAACTTTTCTTAAAAGTTTCGAGGATTTGTCAAGAGTTCTTTCCCTTTATCCAAAAATGAGTTCTCTCTCTTTGCCCCTTCTAAAGAATAAGTATATACTGTAGAAGGGGCTAAGGGAGAGAACTTAAGATAGAATAAAGAGAAATAACTCAAGACAATATCCCATGGTTTATGCAGAATTCTAGAATATACGGATACATATACTTGTAGATCCTATGAGCCTATATTACCTGTAAAGCCTGGTATTGTTCAGCGGTGTATTTTTCTGTAGATGCTGGTGCCACGGGGACATAACCTCGACATCTAGACAAAACATTGTCAGGATCTGTAAATTATCATGTAATAATAAATTATCTGCTTACAGAACTTTTAATTTTGTTCATAATGGATTGTCTTTCGCTCACGATCATAATGTTGTGGTAAGTATCGTTAAATCCAAAGACTCTTCGTACCTTTTCATTTTGACAATTGAATTAAACGTTACAAAATTAATCAGAAAAGGGAGACAACTGCTGCTTCACTTACAATTTAAATGCAGAGAGATAACTGCATTTAGGGTTATTTCACCCAAAAATATGAATATGTGCATTTTTCACATTTTTGGCGACCATCATGGTGGCCATCTTGGATTTCAAAAAACGTACCATGATGCGACATTTGCAAACAAGTTTTTCCGACAATTGAGACATTCCCCTACACATTGGTGTATAATTGAGCTCTGGAACTATTTTGCACACAGAACATCCCTAGGGACTGGAGTATTATCGCTCTCAATGACTGCTTCCAGGGTAACTGACCAAGATTTGCACCTAATTCAAAGATGGTGATCAACTCCCACTCATCGCCAGGCTCTACCTCACTTACAACTCTGTCATGTGTACAACATGCCATTAAAATGTTTTGAAAGGCAGTCAGGTTGCATTCTGGGTAATGTGTTTGTTGCTCAACCTCGAGATTGTAGGTTCCAACAGGGCAAAGGTCACATCTCCTCAAAAGACACAAGTACAGGTATTTAACGGCAGACGACACATTGATGAAAATAAGCATAATGCTTTAATCAAAACACAGACACATAAACCATGGATAGGAAACTGGCTGATATCCGCGCGATGATAACAATAAATAATTTACCCACAACTCTTAGCGCGCGCTAGGTATCACACATTTCTGCCATTTTATCGATCAGGGATAGTCAGCAATATTGTTTAGCCTGAAAATTCATTATTGAACCAATTCAATTCAATATTTATTTGCGCAAAAGGCCTCCGGCCCATACACATAAACATATATTACATTATATATACAACATTTGTGCAGTAGAGGTTATTGTACCTCGAATGTAAGATAAGATACATACGAGTCATGTTCAACATCAAACATACAGCAACAGAAAAGAAAGATATGGGACATGTTTAGCAAAAGTAAGGAAATATATATATATGAATCATGAATCAGGAAATATATGAATAATATTTAACAAAAGTAAGGAAATATATATATGAATCAGGAAATATATGAGCCATGTTTAACAAAAGGTTTATTATATTGTCAATATTAATTTAATGGAAAATGCTGAGGAATGATTTCCTCTCTTTCAATGCATGATAAATATACATTGCCAGATTTCGCACTGTTTGCTCATTTTCCGTTGACATTAAACTATAAAACTTCTCAATTGTTGCATGCTTTAAATAGACCTCAGGAATGTATTTGGTACGAAATTTGCTGTACAAAGGACATATTAAAACAAAGTGAAACTCATCTTCCTCACACCCTTCGCAATATATACATGAGCGATACTCTCTTTCAATTCCAATATATCTACCTTGCTCAATCGTCAAAGGATGTGCAGAACTTCTAAAGTGTGCCAAACATGTTCTAAACTTTGCAATATCGACATGATGAATATAACTTGCAACATTATAGTTTACTTTAGAGTTGCTGTAATGAAATAGTTTACTGGATTCGGAGCATTTCGATCTCCATGACTGAATATGTTGGTCTTTTAATCGTTGCAAATATTGCATCAAAAATAATTTTTCATTGTTAACAGATTGTGCTTCCCATACAAAACCGAAGCCATTAGAATAAAGATTCTCTCTTACATCAGTTACCCAATTCTTATAGCCTAGGTTATCAAAAAAGAGTAACATTTCATAACATAATTTAGCATATTTGTTCCTAGTCATATTTAACAATCGAAGCCAATACTTGATACATCTTCTGGCTGCAAATATATACAGTGGGTATCTTCCCAAATCTCCTAGAATAACATCATTACATGATTTAGTTTTTACATTCAAAAATCTTTTGCAAGCATAGACCTGAACTTTATCAACACAAGAGCATGTTTAAGTCCCCATATTTCTGAGCCGTATAATAATATTGGCATGATTTTTTCATCAAACAATTTAAAAAATGTCTTGTAGGTTAAACATTGAAATTGGTATAATGAATTAAACATGACTATTAGAGCTTTCTTGGCTTTAGTAGTCATTGATTCAGCCATTTTGTACAGTGAGAGTATATTAGTGAAAAACAATCCTACATATGTAATTCCATTCACTACTTCAATATTGATATTGTTGTAGGTCCAATGTTCATGTATAGACAACCGCCCTCCTCGTTTATATACCATGATCTTTGTCTTAACAACATTAACAATCAGCTTACTGTTTATACAGAATTGTTTTAGAATGTTTAATTGTTTTTGAAGGCCATTTACTGTGTCAGAAATTAAAGCAATGTCATCGGCAAACATAAGAAGAAAAATCTCCAAAAGATATGAATATACAAACAACACTAAAAAACAACAATAACCAAGAATATATAGCTGCTGTAAATATGATGATTACGGTGGATCAAAATGTAAATTTCTCTCGATTTAGAAACAAGATGGCGGACATCACACACTTTTTATTGAGGTTTTGATATCACAAGGAATTTTGCTGCTTGCCAGGAGTTCAAACAAATCTATACAGACGTAGTTGTAAGTTTCCAAATTCATCGTTTATATGTCTGTGATCAAAATCAAGCTTAAACAAGAGATGTTTGTAAAACATTATGGCCCGTGACCTTGACCTTTCACCCCAAAATCAATAGGTTCCTCTGCTACCCAAGGTGAATGTGTGGACCAAGTTTGAGGATGATAGGTCAAGGGGTTCTTGAGTTATTGATTGGAAACGAAAAGGTTACAGACCATCCGACATGTCGAACCAATATGCCCTCTCTTCTTCGAATATTGGTGCACATTAAAGTATTACAGTGACAGCTGTTTCTGTCAATAAACAACAAGGATTTGACCATTTGACCAAGAAGGACCATGATTGCCCAGTATTGCTCAGTATTTGATCAGGTTTCAATAACATGTATACCAGGGGACTTATTCACAAACATTTTAAGACTGAAATTATATTTATATGAACAATGTACTAGCCTTTAGTTTTCATTATATCTAAACAAACACAATTTTTTCTAAATAAGTGTTTACCCACTCTACACTTAAAAGTCTAGGTCAGAGTTTCAATTTCAAAATGTTTGTGAAGCAGGCACCAGGTAGCAAATGTGAACTCAAGGGTGTTCAACAAAGTTGTTCAATGATTTGACTCTAGCTCTGGGTGATCTACACTATTGGTTTTTTATGTTAAACATTCAGACCACATTTCATTAAAATTGTGACCCCAAGTGTTAACAAGCCAACTGTTAGCAACCAATGAAAGACATACAACTACAGACGACACACAGCTACAGACGACACACACACAGAGATCAGAATAGCAGAAACACTTTGGGTTCAGGGAAATAAAAATAGATAACAAATATACGAGATGCATGTAGTTAAAAAGAAAGACAGTTAAACAGGAAAATAATTTCTCAATATTTTCAACATGGTTGGGTAAACAACACAATGATTATAATTTTCATTTACAACATTATTTTCCTGGATTATGATTGAAGCATATTGCACACATTTAGGAAAAAGTACTACACTTTTTTTTGCAATCACACAATTATAACTATACAAGGATATGTTTTTTATTTGCATACAGAGTGTCCTTTCAATATGTACAATCAATACACATTCAATACATACTAAAAAGCCATGTCAGTTTCTATAAATGATGGATCTTACTTGAGTGGTAATTTTTTATTGAATTTATTACAAGAGACTTCTGAAAATGATAAAAACAAGGATTACCTTACACAGATGCCCTTTCTATGGGCTTTTTAGTAGAATGCAAATATTTTGTTTGTAAAGGCTAAATAATTTGGAAGCAATATGAATTGGATCCATCCATCCTTTCAAGCGTTATTGATTGGAAGCCAATATTTTAAGTCTAAAAAGGGCCATAACTTCTTCAAATATTGGGGGCATAATCCTATAAGGTTAGACCAACTGACTCCCTCAATACAAGAGGTCTTATATAAACAACAGACAACCACCCAATGAAGTTCGACAGCCACTGGATCAAAACTTTATCCCGTAACAGTCTCGTGACATTAATGATCGCCGGCATCATCCTGTAAGGTAAGGGCGCTGTACGCTCAGCACTCTCAAGTTTTGACCAGAAACCAAATGGATAGCAGTCAGAATGACAGACACATCATCAAAGAGGGTATGATAAAAACCATTACAACCAATAACAAAATTCCCCATTGCCTTTAAGCTGTAACAAATATATATTAAAAAACACCACAGTAAAAATGTCCCAAAAAATATTATATAACATTAAAGTGTATCTGGCTCATCTGAACATAAAATGTCTGAATTGGCTTCATCCAGTATTGTTGTTACATTGGTTAAAACATTTCTAATAAGCACCATTGCAATGTATAACCGATTAACCATATTACTAACAGACAAAACATGTAAAATAACCTGGTTGTTAAAAAAACTGGATTTTTTTTTAATTTTATGATGTACAAATGTCTTTTTTCAACAAATAGGGATCAATACATTATGAGTTCATTCCTTGTTAATGTATGATTATTGATGTTTTAAATGTAGGGAATATATTATTCATGTCTGTTTAGGTAGACAAATGAACAAAAAATGAGCATAATATAACATTAATATTTTGCAACATTTGCAAAGATACACTTATATTAAATCATAAGTCACTGTTAAATATGTGATCATTATATTATCACATTATTTATTATCACATGGTCAGTTAAAGTAGGGATTTTAAGAATTTGTCCAAATGTGTGTTGAATTCTTCAGGTTTGTTCATAATACATGCATGACCAGCCCCTTTTAGCTCAACAACTGTCTTCTTTTGTAATTTTTTCAGGTTCTTTATGGCCGTCGGACCGACCGATTTGTCATTTTCACCATAAATTACCAAAGCTGGCAACTGCAAAATAATAAAATAATTGTCATCATGAAAACAAATACATGAATATTGCTTTAAAGATAGATAGTCACATTTTGTGATCAAAATATGACAAATTTATAATAATCTTGAGAAAATGACATGTAAATGTGTAGACAAAACAATGCAATATAACTTTTCTTAAAAGTTTCGAGGATTTGTCAAGAGTTCTTTCCCTTTATCCAAAAATGAGTTCTCTCTCTTTGCCCCTTCTAAAGAATAAGTATATACTGTAGAAGGGGCTAAGGGAGAGAACTTAAGATAGAATAAAGAGAAATAACTCAAGACAATATCCCATGGTTTATGCAGAATTCTAGAATATACGGATACATATACTTGTAGATCCTATGAGCCTATATTACCTGTAAAGCCTGGTATTGTTCAGCGGTGTATTTTTCTGCAGATACTGGTGCCACGGGGACATAACCTCGACATCTAGACAAAACATTGTCAGGATCTGTAAATTATCATGTAATAATAAATTATCTGCTTACAGAACTTTTAATTTTGTTCATAATGGATTGTCTTTCGCTCACGATCATAATGTTGTGGTAAGTATCGTTAAATCCAAAGACTCTTCGTACCTTTTCATTTTGACAATTGAATTAAACGTTACAAAATTAATCAGAAAAGGGAGACAACTGCTGCTTCACTTACAATTTAAATGCAGAGAGATAACTGCATTTAGGGTACTCTGCGGGAAAAGTAGTCTGTTTCAGTGAAATTATCGCTTTGATAATAGTTTAACAGATAATAATTCACTGTTATTTGTGCAATCATGCATGTTTGTTTTAGAAACTACTAAATTTATCCCTTACTCATAAGTATCAGCACGGGGTTACCTTCCTTGTTCTGAATTGTCAGAAATTTTGATCTATATAATTATAGGCAAATTTCCTTCAAGTTTATGGGGAATATAATATAAACGATGATAATCTAATCTGATATATAAAAAATAACTTATTCATTATGCCCATGTGGGCATTTGACTCAGTAAGTTGAAGAAAAAGCGGTTGTCACATGCATATTCTCTTGGTGTTTTCTCAATTATCACATATTTGGAAATTGCTCCTATAAGGGCTTATCAGTTTTGCCAATCAAAATGGCCGACAGTGATGAACAAGGGAGGTAAATATTGTAGATGTGGGAACTATGTATTTATTCCCTGATAAACTGTGGACAATTTTGGCGAGTAGTGTTTCCGTCTCAGGAGTATTTTGTGACAAACATAACCATTTGAAAACCTACAAAACAGAGGGCAGTCATATGGCAGGTCCTATTGATAGGGGAAATTTGCGTTGTAAATCACCAAATTTGGGTATTTACAAGGCTAAACTTTAAAAAAAATTACTGAAGGGGAATTTTCTTTCTAAGTATGGGAAAATTATGCACATTTTTCTTTGAGGAATGGGGCCCAATATCGGCCACAATTTTGTCATAAAAAGGGGCTGGAGAGCATAAACTACATCATACCTTCAAAGAGATAAGGCAGGGAGAATGTACCACTCATTGACGGACTGACAATCACTGGTGCGTTTAACTTTAATTCTTTAATGACACCTTCAAGAAACGCTACTGGATTTGGTGAAGCTTTTGAGCTGTCTCCATATCCTGGAAGAGTAAAACATTTTTTTCTAAATTTGTGCAGTGCAAACAGTAACACAATATTTACATTCCAAACTTACACTGATCATTACATATTCATAAATTCATATTCATATTTACTATGTGTTTACTATGTGACTTTGCATATTTTAGATTAATTTACATTTATAACTAGATGGTTGGTTTTAAACAAAAACAGATGTCTCAACAATGGCAGTTTGTCAATAATTGTAATACTGATACAGGATACTATATCAAGCAAACAAGAAATATAGTCATATATATCAGTTCACCATGCACTGTGTATGTATAAAAACATCAAAGGGCCATAACTCATTGAACAATTATTTGAGCAGAACAAATCGACAAGGATGCACAACAACACTTGATGCTTATCAATCCTTGAAGTTTGGTTGAAATCCAACCAGCTGTATTTGAGATGAATCGCGGACAAACTTCCCAATATAAAAACATCAAAGGACCATTACTCATTTAAAAATTATCCGAGCGGAACGAAGTGACAAAGATGAACAACTACACTTGATGCTGATCAATACTGTGAAGTTTAGTTGAAATCCAACCAGCAGTAATGGAGATGAAGCGCAGACAAGCTAAAAGTGGATTGACGGACAAACAGACGCCGAATACAAAACAATATGTCTCCCTCGTATATGGGAGATTTAATTAGCATGGTGCACAAATGTCCTATACCTCGCTACACAGTCCTATACCTAACTACACAGTCCTATACCTCACTACACAGTCCTATACCTCACTACACAGTCCTATATCACACTACACAGTCCTATACCACACTACACAGTCCTATACCATACTACACAGTCCTATACCACACTACACAGTCCTATACCTCACTACACAGTCCTATATCACACTGCACAGTCCTATACCTCACTACACAGTCCTATACCACACTGCACAGTCCTATACCACACTACACAATCCTATATCACACTGCACAGTCCTATACCTCACTACACAGTCCTATACCACACTACACAATCCTATATCACACTGCACAGTCCTATACCTCACTACACAGTCCTATACCACACTGCACAGTCCTATATCACACTGCACAGTCCTATATCACACTGCACAGTCCTATACATCACTACACAGTCCTATACCTCACTAAACAGTCATATACCTCACTACACAGTCCTATACCACACTACACAGTCCTATACCTCACTACACAGTCCTATACCACACTACACAGTCCTATACCTCACTACACAGTCTATACCTCTTTACACAGTCCTATACCTCACTACACAGTCCTATACCTCTTTACACAGTCCTATACCACACTACACAGTCCTATACCTCACTACACAGTCCTATACCACACTACACAGTCCTATACCTCTTTACACAGTCCTATACCACACTACACAGTCCTATACCTCTTTACACAGTCCTATACCACACTACACAGTCCTATACCACACTACACAGTCCTATACCACACTACACAGTCCTATACCACACTACAGTCTATACCACACTACACAGTCCTATACCTCTTTACACAGTCCTATACCACACTACACAGTCCTATACCACACTACAGTCTATACCACACTACACAGTCCTATACCACACTACACAGTCCTTTACCACACTACAGTCTATACCACACTACATTGTACACAGTCCTATACCACACTACATTGTACACAGTCATATACCACACTACACAGTCCTTTACCTCTTTACACAGTCCTATACCACACTACACAGTCATATACCACACTACACAGTCCTTTACCTCTTTACACAGTCATATACCACACTACACAGTCCTATACCTCTTTACACAGTCCTATACCACACTACACAATCCTATACCACACTACACAGTCCTATACCTCTTTACACAGTCCTATACCTCACTACACAATCCTATACCACACTACACAGTCCTTTACCTCTTTACACAGTCCTATACCACACTACACAATCCTATACCACACTACACAGTCCTTTACCTCTTTACACAGTCCTATACCACACTACACAGTCCTATACCACACTACACAGTCCTTTACCTCTTTACACAGTCCTATACCTCACTACACAATCCTATACCACACTACACAGTCCTATACCTCTTTACACAGTCCTATACCACACTACACAATCCTATACCACACTACACAGTCCTTTACCTCTTTACACAGTCCTATACCACACTACACAGTCCTATACCTCTTTACACAGTCCTATACCACACTACACAGTCCTTTACCTCTTTACACAGTCCTATACCACACTACACAATCCTATACCACACTACACAGTCCTTTACCACACTACACAATCCTATACCACACTACACAGTCCTATACCACACTACACAGTCCTTTACCTCTTTACACAGTCCTATACCACACTACACAATCCTATACCACACTACACAGTCCTATACCACACTACACAGTCCTTTACCTCTTTACACAGTCCTATACCACACTACACAATCCTATACCACACTACACAGTCCTTTACCTCTTTACACAGTCCAGCTATTGGCCAATTTTGAGACGGAGCTCAAAATCAACAAATCAGACGCTTGAATTTTTTTTACCGATCCCCAAAATCAAATTTATATCATCACAATAAAATAGCTTACCTGGTAAATCAATGGCTACAGATCTGTATCCATTTCTACAAAGATGTTGAAGATATTTAAGTGGTTCGCTGACCCAAGTCAGAGACGTGAACTTGGTTCCATGAAGAAATAGAATGTCCAGTAATGGTTTATCTACTGTAGTCTCTCTGTATACAATAGTCAATGTCTGAAATCATCCAAATATTTATAGATGCACAGGTGCGGATTAAGATTTTACGGTTTAAGGTGGGATCTCTCCCTTTATTTCTTCTATGGTAAATGTATATACAATTAAACCTCACTTAAAGACCACCTCAATAATAAGACCACCTCAAAATTAAGAACACAATTTTCAAGTCCATTTTCACTGTTTTGCTCTTCATTCAACCTTCATATTAAGACTACCTCAATATTAAGATCAATTTTCAAGGGTCCCAAGGGTGGTCTAATTATTTAGGTTTTACTGTATATAACTACATATACATATACTATAGAAGAGATAAAGAGAGAGAACTCATGACGATCTCTTGTGATTCACACTGTCTGGCATTATTAACATTACACGAGTACATTAAGCAAACCAAACACAAGTAAGAACATGGGCCACAATAAACATATTCACAGTATTCCCGAGGTACAATAGCTACTGGGTACGAAAAACTGGAATCGAAGGTACCAGTCAGTTAAGTAGCAACATCATTAATAAATCTATGAAGCGGGGATAAATAGATTTTAGCTACAAGTATCATATTTTTACTTACCCTAATGAAGATAAATCTATTAAGATGTTAGAACTATACAGAACACATTTTAAGATTGTGAAAACAAAAATATGAAAACAGATATCTGCCCAGGGCTAGTGGGCTAGGGTCGCGGGAGGGAAAATAAACATATTTTTGATGTCGACCCTGACGGTGATATATAATTATATTAGTGTCAGCATTGTGTGAGGTGGGATAGAGGTGATGTCTGGTACATCTGTAAGAACATGGGCCACAATAAACATGTTCACAGTACCTGTCCGTCTACAGTGACCTTTACTTTCCCTACTTTCACTTCAACATCTCCAGTCTCACTTTGTACTTTAACATCTCCACTTTCATCTTTCACTTCCATTTGGGCAGAACTTGCACCATGAGATGACATTTTGAAAGAATTCCGCCAACAATCACAACTGAAGTGGAATGAGTGGACATCATTAAACATAAACATTAATGCTTAAACATTGATCATACTAGAAGGTCGAAGAATTAGATTTGTCCATAGGACACAGATGCCCCTGCTATGGGCTTTTCTACAAAAGGGCCATAACTCCTCCAAAAATTGGCGGATTGTAACCAAAAATCAGTCTATCCCTGTACTTAATTATCCTATATAACTGTGCCCTGTATTAATTAAATCATCAATCCTTTCAGGAGTTATTGACCAGAAAATGTTTTTAAGTCTAAAAGGGCCATAACTCCTCCAAAAATTGGTAAAATGTAACCCATATGGAACTTGGCCAGTATTTTATTAACTTAGTTTGCAAGGATGGAAAGATAACACTTTATGCCCTTCACCAAACTTCGAATGGCGGGGCATAGTAAAATATGTTGTTAAATGTGTACATTGATCTGCAAAAATTCTGATTGTACTTTTACTTAAAAGTAGGGATGTCAATAAATGGCAATTATGGTATTTGAATATTCGGTCAATGTTCCAAACGAATATTCTAATATTCGACCTTCTTATTTAATAAACATACATTTGAGATTTGAAGTTTAACTTTATGCTTATCAATTTTGTGTTTTAAACTGATCACTTAAGTTGTAAAAATCCTCACAATTACTATCATTTTCAGGGCCTAAGTGTCATCACCAGAGTTTTATATCTCTCTTGCCCCCAAATATACAACATGACATGTCAATTAACATCTGTAGATATTATTTTCAAGCGTAAATTGTCATTCAATGCGATAAAGTATATCATTGAAATTTAATACACTTACGATAAATTCAGCTTTTATATTGAAAATATGTATTTTATCGAATATTCAAATGCCGAATCAGTATTCTAATATTCGGATGTACAAACGAATATTTGAATATCCAAATATTCGTTGACATACCTACTTAAAAGAACAATACCAGGAGAACCTGAGAATAAGGCACTAAATAGGTTGAATCCCTACTTAGATTATTTAACCTTATATTCTTCTTTAAATACAAATTGCGAAAACAAATTGAACATTTCAATGCTAAGTATTATGTGCAAGTAAATTAACATCACAATTATTTAGATTAAAATGTCGTAATTATTATCACGCAAAATAAGAAAATCAAAACTTATTTTATATACCGTACATTATAAGTTAATCCAAGGGCAATAACTGAAAGCGCCACCTATGTGCGTACGAACAATATATAAAAACGTGTACAAACAAAAGTAAGCTGAATACCGCACCTGTTTTTTGTTCCTTGTCAGATTGATGTGCATAATTATTTATCTTTACAAATTACATAGTTTTGAAAGCAACCTTGAGCGAGAATTAACATAACAACTGCAGTAAACAGCATAAGATAGACATATTCATCATATTGTATCTTCAAAGGTTTTAACTCTCACAATAACATAGTTAATACCATATGAAAACAATGTTTCTCTATTTTCTTAATTTTCACAATTTAATGCATACGCAGCTTTCCGTGCCTTTTAGCTGGCTTATCGCAGTAGATCGTCTCCCTTGAAAATGACCCGAAAATCGATTTCGAGTTCCCAGCTCTACCAGTTTTGATCAATAGATTATAAAGGGAAATTATTTTCATACGTAAATTTAAACACTTTATCTTAATACTAGAATATTTTAGCAGTTATGACAATATTCTTCAATTTATTCTCTTTCATTTAGTGTAAAACTATCTATTTTAACTAAACATCTTCTTGCTTCCAATTTGATTTTAAAAGTATCAACTATCATTACATAGAACATAGAATAAAAATCAGTAAAATTTTCCATTTCCAAAGGTTTATGGGCTAATAAATCATAATTTCCAATAATTGGAAACATTTTAGCAGTTATGTCTGTTTTCTTGATTAAATGAACACTATCATGGTGTTTTTATAATTTTAAATAATTAATTGCTTCTTGCTTCCATTCTTTGTTAAAGTTAGTAATGCACTAAAATAAATTCGATTTTCTTTCATTATTATCGTCTGCTATATTGTTGTTGTTGTTGGTGTTGTAGTTGTTGTAACTATCAATGGGTTAAATTGATTGCCGGTTGTTATTGGCTGGTTTTAAATATTGTAAATCATTTTATATATTATATTTTAATTTTCATTTTTATATGATTTAGATCCGTTCTTCAGGCGCGTAGGAAGATATTGAGCATTGGGGCCGCGGATGGGATGGGTGCTGGAGCGGTATCCCCTCGCGATGAGACATTTTTAGGAAATCACATTTCTCAAGCGCAAAACCTATCACTTTTAAAATAATATTTTCCGAAAGTTGTTTGCTGCTTGTAAGGTATTACATTTATTCATGCATATGTGTAATTTTGTAAAGGACACGGGACTGTTAAGGATATATTTTAAAACAGTTCAGTCGCATTATAATGTATTTATTTATGTACATGAAAGCAATATAAACAATGATATATATCATCATCATGAGCAAATGCGAAATCACGAAAGCAATACGTGCAATAGTTCACAAAACACAAGTGCAACAGATGTGTTAGCTACTAGGTTAAAAAAGAAAAAAATGAGTAAATTAGCATATGTACAAACAAATGTAACAAATCACATTCGGTAGTAATTGGATAGTCCCGCGTCAACGCATATTCAGAACTTTCCAAACACTGCAATGTCATTAACAAACCAAAATAAGTATACTTGTCACCTGGTTCATTAATCTGCTGACTGATGACAGTCTGTGTACGTGCGCAAACAAATGAACTGACTAAACTTTCTATACTTTATCGTGATGCAAATATTATGTTTCACTTTATCACATTAAAACTAAGATAGACTAAAACAATAATTTTTATCATAATTTAAACACTATCCAATAGAGGTAGATACATTGTGCACATATATATTACGAGTATTGCTCAAATTATGTCCTTTGGATGGAACTTTTTTGATGTAATGTGGATTATCTTTCATTTTAGCGTTTTAGTTTTTAACGATTTTTGTTGATAATAGTCAGATTCAGTTCTGTTCTGCTCTGTTTTAATTTAGAATACACTGGGTACTGTTTTGTACGCTTTATCGGCGTCCAAACACGGCATCTGATGAAAGTGATATATCCGGATGTAGCGATTATACAAACTGTTAATTAACACCGAAAGCGCTTTTAGGGGGGAATTTGTGGATAGCCTCGAGATGAAATATTGGTATGGTCAATTATATTGGGTGGCAATATACAGCTTGACGTTTTGATCTGTAAAGGTGTGAACTTAAACACAGTAAAACTTGATGACAATCAAAACAATTTGGCGATGATACTAGAATGAAAATATTTAAAGAGATAATTAATTCGATCCCTATTATATTGTAATAGAGATGTTGCAATTATTCAGACAAAGGACCTATATAACCTTCATAACGGGGAAAAAACACGAGATTTGATATTTTTCTACATATATATACAGTATTCATAGAATGATCAGGATAAATGCCAAATCCTGTTTTTTATAATTATTCACAGACGTCAATCGTTATCATGTTAGTAAGTGTAGCTATATTTAAGGTTGTAAGCCATGTAAAGTATTTAAATGTCCACTACGACAGTTTACTGCAATACTCTTGTTGTTCGTATAAGCTCGTTTTCCGATCTTATAAATTCATCTTTAAACAATCTGCGACAATTTACCTGAATAACTGTATTAATTTTCACATACTTTCGAGATAACAAATTTATTTACAAAAAAAATATTTTTAACAACACATTTTCTGTTTCTACTGAAATTTTAATTGTTGTCGTGATTGAAGATTTATTTGAAACATCACGTTTAAGTCATTGTTGTTCTATACACCCCCGAGAAGTCAAACTACTGCCGAAGGCAATTTCAACATGCTGTCGAAACACAGTGCGGTGGCTAAGTTAGTCGCTATTGATAATCATCAAGAGACTTAAATCCGAGTATATTCGGTTATAGCACGGAGTCAATATCGATTATTGATAATTGACTAGTTTGACAGGTGTCATTTTCGTGGGGAAGGGAGACAATCCAAGTTAGGGGAAATGGCTTAAACAAAGCCGATAATCAAGGGAGATCATTCTTGATATTTATCCCAGAAAGCTGCACATGTAGACTTCTTGGATGAAACAGATATGAAGTAGGGCCCTATAAACTGGAAGTATTTGTACAGAAGTCTGGTGACAGAACGGGGGTGATACCTAGATGACATAATCCGTAATAAACTGTAGTGCACCGTAGTAAGCCGTATTATGCCGTGATGTCACGTAGTAACCCGTAGGAATCCTTGAGAAACCTTGGTAATCCCTACCTATCCCCAATAGAACGTAGTGCGATCGTGCTGATCCGTGACAAATCCGTAACAAACCGTATTGTATCCTTGGCTAATCCGTGGTGTAACTGTACAAGTACGTAGTTAATCGTAACTAACCGTACCGATCCTTGGCGACTAGAGTCTGGGGATGTACTACGAATAAGTACGGTTTATTACGGACTACAACGGATTAGTACGTTCTAATACGGATCAGTAAGGATGTACTACGGTTGTCTGATCCGTGGGGAATTTTTGAACATGTTCAAAAATTGTCACGGATATACAAGTACTACACCCAGGATACAATACGGACAGCTACGGATTACTACAGATTGCCACGAATGATGCCGGATCGTATCCGTGGCTAATCCGGCGTCCGATCCGTGAATGTGTGACCGGGGCCTAAGGGGGGGGGGGGGCGTGGCTACGAAGCATCTGCAGAAAGGTCAATACATAGCCCCTTCTCAAATGATATGCATACCAGAGATAACTAAACCAGAACGAGGCTTAGCAGACACAGATGTAAAACATTCTACTGATATGTCTACTCCACTGGACAGTGGTCAAATTCTTAGAAAGAAAGGTTATAATTTTCATTGTTGCGTACCGTTTTGTAACTCTGATTCGAGATATGATCCAACAATTCTTTTTCATCATATCCCAAAAGATGAAGAATTTAAAAAAACAATGGATTCAAAAGATAAGGAGGGATGAAGGATCATTATTTAGGGTAAGATATAATTCTTTACATTCATTTAACTTTTCATTTGTTACATCCATTCAACTTTAACGTAAATTAGTTATTCTTATACTTTTGAATTACCATGAATTATCACTGACGTGTTAAATTTGCAAATGCCCATACAATTTGTGGAATTAACAATATTCTATACTGATTTATTACCGTATTTATCTGAAAAAAATTATGGTGGTTTTCAGATTGCATACAATTTTTTTTCAGATTTCAACAGGAACAGTGGTATGTTCTAAACACTTTGGTAAAGACGATTATGTTAGATGGACTCCTATTTGATTATAACATCGTGTCGTAATGATGATTTGCACCCGTATATTCTCCTCCGTTGATTTAATCCTACAACGGGTGATGTTCGTCCGCCTGTCTGCTCATTTATTTATTAATTAGAGTGTTTAACAATAAAAGGTTATATCATAAATGCTTACTTTTATACATTATAATTCAATAGAATATTTGTGAATTCAACAGAATATTAATTGAATCCAGATGTGGCATTGCTTCAACCTGAGAGATGATAAGTCCATATATATCTGACATTGATTTTGTGTTCCATTCCGTATTCAAATCATATTACAAAAACAACACACGGAAAGTTTAAAACCAGTTTTTACCGCGCTCATATTTCTTTCACATATCCACGAGATTATAGTTTTAATAACTACAATGTATGTACATATTGAATAGACACTTGTATTAAACACTAGTTTATATAATACGTAAAACATATCCTGAAGGAAATTTAAACGCCTGCTTAAGATAAGGGTAAAGACAATACAGTCGGACCACTTTTATTTGACAACCCTCTATCCGAATACATGGTATCATCTGAAATAGATACAGTAAAACCTCACTTAAAGACCACCTCAATAATATGACCACCTGTTTTGCCTTTTATTCAACCTCAATATTAAGACCAACTCAATATGAAGACCAGTTTTCAAGGGTCCCAAGGGTGTTCTTATTATTACTGTATATATCTTCTCAGGTACGTCTAATTGAAATGGGATAATCGAAACCATGTGTTATTCGAAATAAACTTTCGGATCCGATGAACGATATCCGACTGTAAGTATATTATCGGGCGAAATACTTGATATATTTATGGTCCTTTCTATTTTCTCATGTTTACACTAATTCCCCGACTTAAAAACACTGACTTGAGTTAAACAGTTATCTCCTGTGTACTTACTTCACTAATGATTATGACAAAAACATTCAAGTTTATTTGAAGTGGTGATCAAAGTATCAACAGAGGGATTTACGTAACGTGGCGAAACATTAAACAATACATCAAAGTAACCTTTCAGTACTTTAACAGAATTGGTTGAAAATGAATTTGTCATTCAGATATATAGCCTACTCCACGCCATTAAAAACGCGACTAAAATGGTTCGCGTCAACACGATCTCGAATATAATTCTCTAAACTTAGTGAATTATGAGATAATTGTACTTATGAAAATGGTGAAGTATTTATTGACTAGTCTTTGTATTCTTTTCAAATACTCGACACTGTCCGCTTATATTATCTATTGTTATTTGATCATGTGTTCAAGGTATTGTCTATTGTTATTTGATCATGTGTTCAAGGTATTGTCTATTGTTATTTGATCATGTGTTCAAGGTATTGTCTATTGTTATTTGATCATGTGTTCAAGGTATTGTCTATTGTTATTTGATCATGTGTTCAAGGTATTGTCTATTGTTATTTGATCATGTGTTCAAGGTATTGTCTATTGTTATTTGATCATGTTTTCAAGGTATTGTCTATTGCTTAGTTGATCACGTGTTCAATGTATTGTCTTTTCGCTGGTAAATATATTATATAAATATCAGATTGCTTCCTGGATGACAGTACATATTATCATCATGAGGGAAATACATCGCCTCGTGTAATAGTATTTTCTCGAATGTTGACAATATAAATGAAAAAAGTTCAACACTATTAACTACAAAAGACCGGTGGTGACATTTCGAATTCAATATTTCATGATTTCCACTTCATGATTTTACGATTTTCACTTCACGAATTCACGATTTCAACTTCACGAATTCACGATTTCCACTTCACGAATTCACGATTTCAACTTCACGAATTCACGATTTCCACTTCACGAATTCACGATTTCCACTTCACGAATTCACGATTTCAACTTCACGAATTCACGATTTCAACTTCACGAATTCACGATTTCAACTTTACGAATTCACGATTTCCACTTCACGAATTCACGATTTCCACTTCACGAATTCACGATTTCCACTTCACGATTTCACGATTTCAACTTCACGAATTCACGATTTTAACTTCACGAATTATACCTACTTAGGTGCTATAGCTCCCTGACCGTGTAAGCGGTGTATTTACTGTATAAAAAACTTTAAAAGTTAAAAATAACATATAACACCTAAGTAGATAGAAATTAACAGACCGTCTCCGTTCATCTGCACTAAAGAGCAACATTTTTAAAACGTGTTGTGCAT
This sequence comes from Mactromeris polynyma, assembly GCA_032209605.1. Taxonomy (NCBI): domain Eukaryota; kingdom Metazoa; phylum Mollusca; class Bivalvia; order Venerida; family Mactridae; genus Mactromeris; species Mactromeris polynyma. Next base: position 3,056,331 of record JASFXZ010000023.1, read on the forward strand.
ATAATGAAGAATCTTTATAGATACATCATGTGAAATATCATAGGCCTACCGTCAGCCTTTGCTGGCCCGTAGGAATCAATTCAGAATGGATGGAACGTAGAAATCTACTTTCAAACTTTCAATGATGTTCACACACAATCATATGTAAGGAAAGACCGGAATATTTAGTCCAAAACCACTAAAATAGCCGCAATTTCCCGAAGTTATCGGGGGTAGGAACTGCCCCGGTGTGTGTACCCCACGGTTGTTGCGTGTCTATTTTGTTTGAGGCCGACACTATGCATGATTCTCTCTGTTTAGTTTGCATTATTCCAGCATTATAGTACAGTACACATGCGATAGCCGTCTATCTCTATACCTTATTGTTCATGATATGTGTTGGGCTAAATATTGTGTTTGGAGTTACTTCGACGACTTTAAATTAGATTAAGAAATCGTTGTGGAGCAATGAGAGGCTGGCCGTTACTGCAATATGTATCTTCCGTAATCCAGTTACGTCCTTTTGTTACAAATTCTCCATTTGCACTTGTGATCAATTTGCGGAGGAACACACACTAGGTAGAGTATTTATGCTGTCTGTGTTCAATTACATGTATAAACTGTATATATGCTTGCAGCTAGCACACAATTCAGTGAGCTGGAGAGTTGTAGCTGACAATTCAAAAGACGGTGTGAAACTGTTTAACTAAGGATCATGACTGTGAAGTGTGCAGAAACTGTCTGCAGTGAATATTTGGTTTAGAAATGTTGTGTTTGCTTCATGCATGACTCACAATCTTAGATTACCTCCGGGGGTCAGTCCTGAGTAAAGCATCAAACTTCTTTATTCAAAATATTTTACTTAGAATTCATTAGTCATTTTAAATGACCTGTCAATTTCAGCTGGCAGCCAGTTGTTATTTGACAACCCTGATCGCCCATAATGGTGAAGATAAATCAAATACTTACAAGCTGTCATGGCCGCGGCACTAAGGCGATGGTTTTCTAATCATAAGGATATTATGGTTGAGAGTTGGAATTCTGTGAGATTTTTCATGCCATAATTTAAAGTTATGTCACAAATGCCCATGCAAATTAAACAAAATTGTGAGTAGAGTCATCAAACATTCTGAGATCATTTGTAATTCAAATCATTATTTCTAAGTTGTTGCTACCGAAGATCGACACAGCCAGTCACTGATGGAGATATAACGGATTTTTTGTTTTGAATTTGTATTCAATAAATTTTTATATTTATAAATGAAAATATAGTTACAGATAATATCAAAATATATAACTGAGAAACAAATCAACACTCCATCACTGGTTTTGAACTTGCATCACAAGTCCTGTGCGTAACCTACTGCGCGTAACCTACTGTGCTACTTATTCTGTCTCAAGGTTTTACACGACATTGAGATATCTACCATGGAGGGATATTTACTTTGTAGATGAGTGGAGAGTTCCAGGCCATGTTATTTGTCCCTTATACTATGCAGACAGGACTGTTGGAGAAACAGGATTAAATGGAGTAAAAGCAGATTGAAATGCAATTTGATGATTTAGGATATTTGCCTTGTCAGTGTAACCATCTTTCAGTCAATGCAAAATGATTTTTTCTTCAAAATTTATTATTAAATATTTCTCCAATGGTTCTAAGCTGTATCATGACACACGTGGTCTTAATTATATGAAAGCATGACTGACATGAAAGCCAAAGTCAAGATAACTGAATTGTTTAACAGCCTTTTATTTTTCAAAAGCAATTGCATGTTTTTATACATACAAGTGAGAGTGAGCATCAGGTCTAATGGCTAAGGTGTCTGTTTCTCACTGAAGAGGTTGTGGATTCGAGCCACACCAGTGGGTACATTCTCATGTCAAAATGGACACTAGTACTGGTTTCCATCCAGGAATGGATTCGAGACAGATTAATATCAGCTTTCAGCTGTCTTCGCAATCAAACTAAACATAAATGGGTATACACTTAAAGCAGTTACAGGGATTTAGATTAGCAGGGGCCTTAGAATTGCGCAGTGCTAGTACATATTTGACTTGCATAGTAAAAATGTCTAGTTTGGAGAAGAAGAACTTTTTAATGCTGCTATACACTTTACTTATTACGCTTTAAGGATTTAGACTGGGCCCCTGAATGTTTTTGTACCAAGAGCCCAGATGGACCCTTGTATTTAAGGTCAATCTAAATCCCTTTATTAGAGTGTCATATGTGTTTAACAAACATCTCTTCTTATTTCAGTGTCACAAATTGAAGAAAGTATTCATAATATCAAATCAAAGTACTTCACCAATCAGGGGCCGTCCAACGGGGCCATAAAGCGAAAGGTAGGAAAGCCATTTTTATAAGATTGTGAATGGTAAATGATCATTTTTCAAAGTTCACAGGTTGATGGAAGTCTGTAATCAGTTATTTAGATGTGATACAAAATGTAGGTTAAGCCATGATCACACTTTATCAGAAAATGTCCCATGATTGTGTTTTTTTCTCAATATCTCTGCAATATTTACATGAACCTTCATCCTCATTAGGCAAGTTGACACACCATGTTCATACCACTCTGACTGTGATTTTTACAAAATTATCCACCTTGTTCTACTTAGAAAATATACCAGTATTTTGTTTTCATTTTGCATCTGTGCAATACATGGACTTATAATCTTGAAACTGCAAACAAACATTAAGGGTTGTAAAGCAAGTTGATGTTTCCTGATCCATAACTCTGACTTTAATTATGACAAAATGATCCCCATTCTGAAAGGGGGGCATATATATTCGCCCTTGTCCATCTGTCTGTGCATCCTTCCATCTGTCACAAAATGTTGTGTCGCGCATATCTCCAAAAGAATATACACCAGAGTCATAAAACTTTACAGGAATGTTCACCAGCCTGTATAAGTTGTGCACCTGGGTTTTCATGTATGGCTCAACCGAGTAAGTGCCAAGTGTTGGCCCTTTACTTATCACCATAATCTGTAAAGTTGTTCACTTGGTAATTTTGATACACATTCACAAACTATGAGCAGAATAATATCATTTGTTTTTGTGACATAGGCTGCAAGTGGGGGCATCTGTGTCCTTGGTATGGACACATTTCTAGTTTTACTTGAAATTTCCCAAAATGTGTTTTCCTTTAATATCTTCACAATGTACATGTATATTGTATTGAAACTTGTCACAAACTTCCAGGCTGACCAAACAAGTCAAAATACTGTTACTGATAACTCTTACTTTCGTTTTCAAATAATTATCACCCATATTACAACTAAGGAAAAATTCCAAAGTTGCGTTTTCATTTATTATCTCTGCACATATTGGATTGAAATGTCATAGAAACCTTAAGGGTTATTAGGCAAGATGATGTACCATTTTGACAAAATGTTCCCCTTTTTTTGCATAGGAAAATCACAAAATTGTGTTTTCATGGAATATTTCTGAAACATGTTTGAATGGAAGCTTCACACAATTAAACATTCATGATTATGAAGCAAGTTTACATACCATAACCCATTAATGGGACTTTATTTTGACAAAATTATTCCCCTTTTCACTTTAAAAAAGTTTCCTAACTGAGTTCACTTAAACAATTCTGAAACAGATGCATATTTTGCACACACCAATAATGTCATCCAGCTACTAAAATGGATTCCCACATAAGCTTGTAGGGTATTCAAGGTAAACAACACTTTTTATACCATTTGAACTCACTAAAACCAAGACATAAACAATTTATCAAACATGCCATATAGAACTATGTTTACACTCTGGAAGGAACATATCAAACATGCCATATAGAACTATGTTTACACTCTGGAAGGAACATATCAAACATGCCATATAGAACTATGTTTACACTCTGGAAGGAACATATCAAACATGCCATATAGAACTATGTTTACACTCTGGAAGGAACATATCAAACATGCCATATAGAACTATGTTTACACTCTGGAAGGAACATATCAAACATGCCATATAGAACTATGTTTACACTCTGGAAGGAACATTTCTAAAGCAGTTTCAATCAAGCAGGAACACAGTGTATGTGGCCACAAGATTTTGGATGAATTTGAATTGTGGCTGGATCAAACTAGTATGTCCAGGGTTAATGCCCCTGATATAACAAATACCTGCTTTATCAGATTTTCTTTCACATGTCTTGGTTAATGCCTGGTCAAAATTCTTGCTGAACTTAATCCTTTCTGCAAAATGACCTAGACCACAGTAGTCTATTTCCATCATACATGTATAGGCAGCTTCCATTTAGAGAAGGGTTACGATAACAGTAATAGCTTCCGAATTCAAAGTCAATGCCATTGATTTAAAAACAATTAATTAAATATAGAATTATGATGAAACCTGTGTTAAAAGAATGTTTGTAGGCAGCAAAAGATTATGAAGAGACACACTGTTGGTATTGTATTTAGGCATCTTGATTAAAGTTATCTGATCCTAGAATTAGAAAAAGCAGTGTCTGACTTAAAGGTGACTCTTAATATGCTTACAGATATACTTTGATATCCAATGCAAATCAATCTATCTTTACTGTATCCAAACTGCTGGACTGGCTATGAGAGCAAAGTGGGGATACATGTGTACTTGGACCGTTATCAGTTTATAGCTTGAAATGTCTGCATTATGAACTTTCAGTATAAGTTTTTTGGTATATTCCATTTGAATGATGAACATAGTTCTTATTGTGTAATTTTTAATACAGTACATAACTCATGTGAGTACAAATTGATCTTTCTTTTGTATTTTATCAGCTATTCGTATAACACAGCAAACCAATCGCTCGTTTTATTTGATCTTTGTATGTTTCAGATAACTGGTGATATTGTAATCAAACAGCAAGCACAACAAAGAGCGTCGTTAGAAAACAAGACATACAATATGTACCAACTGGGGGTAATTATACATCGTCTAATGGAGTGTAACTCAATTGAGTCTACGCGAGACTAATCTCACACGTAGCTGTTCTATATGATGATACATTTTAAAAGGCCAACAAGGGTCCATTTTATCCATGGAAACAGGAACAAGAGTATAAAACTTCATTGAAAGACATCATAATTATATTGTTTATAAATTTGACTGTACATTGCAGATGTGACTCTGTGACTTTCCGCGCGCGATAAAGATATTCATCAAAACACAAACGGAGATGACGACAAACGCAACTACAGTAAAACACTTAATCATATTTAAACCTGCAATGACGGAATGAGAAGTCACATGTCTGAGGAGAGCATGTAGTCAGTCGACTGCGAATATAAACAAAACAGGAAAAATAGGTTAAATTCACCAGTCGACAATATATTGTTAATTATTGCATCGATGTCGACTTCATCGCAATTCGATAGGCCAACTGAAGTACGTGAACTGCGTAAAGTTTTAGGGTAGACTTGAACATAGGAATATTCAAGATGGAAAAACAATATATTGTCATTCCTTCGAAACCTTTGACCCTGTTAAATAATGAAATTTGCAATCCAATTGTTGCTGCAAAATGTGTATTTTTATTCATTTACTTGTATAATACGTAATGGTATATTGTATAGTTTTACTTCATTTATGGACTTGGTAGTATGTTTACAATGAGCTGAAATATCAACTTTCTTACTTATTTTAAAACTTTAAAAGTTTACTTTTTTCATTAATTACGAGTACTTAGAGTATACACTGCTTAACATTGAAAAACGGTCACTTAGTATACAGCATCACATCATTTATCTTGACACTTATACGTATTAATGATGATTGTAACATAAAATAATAAAGCAAATGTCCTTATCGTTGTTTCAACTACCATATGTAAAAGCTATACTAAACTAGAAAAAATACGTAACTACAGGGAAACAAATTTCCATATGGCTGAAAAATAGCTTGAACAACAAAATATATTTAAATGCCACGACTAATTGACCGATTATTAGTGTTATGTATAGGAATGTCAATTATATTGTATTGATACGTATTTTCCATTTCCCTGTAGCAACCTAATCTCTCTTGTGTCTGTGAAGTTTACGAGTGGCATTTTTGTTTCAACGTTTTTTAAATATACTAGATACAGTAAATCATAGCATGTTTGATTGTTTATGTATTTTTATCACCGCTGTTTATTGTTTACCGTTGTATTGAAGTGTTCTGAATAGTAGTGAACGAATACAGTGTACATAGCGTGGGATTATAAAAAGGAAATTGACTTAGGTTTCCGTTTGATATTTTGGTATGGAGCTAGTCAGTTTGATATGCCTTTTGGATATAATGAAACATTTTAAGTGGTGATGTCAAGATTAGTGTAGCATATAAACGTCAGTGGCAATTGAGGGTGAAAATTGATAATTGATAACGCTTGCCACATGAAACACCAATGCAGATTATGGACCCATTAGGACTAAAACCCTGGGAACTATTGTCATGCGGGCCTGTACCCTTTTGGAACCTGTATTTTGTCCGTTGCAATAGGTTGAGAATGCACAACTTAGATCGAATATATTTATATTTAAATAGGATTAATATAGAATTATTAAGTCGATGAAATTTACTATGTCCATTACCAAACTGACGAAATTAACACTTTCTGTAGTACATTTTAGTATATTGATGTATATAGTGTATCTTCAACGTATTTTCTTAGATATATATCTGTATATAACAATTTGATCGTATTTACCCGTGGGATTGGTATTTATTATTGTTGCCATTTTTATTTCATTTGTTGTTTTGTATTTTTTCTGTATATTAGTGTATTTTATCAATTTCAAAGTTTTTTAAAGTAATATAGGCCACCGGCCCAAACTACACAACAATGCATGTATGTGCAACAAAATATAATGTCAAGGGTTGTGTCATCAATAAGATTACAATATATTAGACTCTCAAGGACAGCTACGATAAAGCTACGATAAAGTTTTTTGTAACTATGTGTATGGAAACTAATAGTCCATTAAAAAACCGTTTTATATGTATGCTATCAGATGATAATTATGATGTTCTAATACTGTAATTGATAATACAAAATCATGTATTTATACATTCGGTTATGTTCAATTAATAAAATTGCTATTAAAAGTGACTCAACAATTTATCTACATAGTGAAAATAGTGTTGTCATTGTTTGATGAGAGAATATTGTAGAAATCCTGTAGAGTGTTATTGGAAGTTTGTCAATTGATACTGTACTGATTACGAACACTATTAAACATTTCAAATTGAAAGAAAATATGATATTCGCATTCATCTTTATCTCAGATTTGCATCCTATTTTTACTTTTAAAATGAATTTGTTGTTCTCCATTTTGGTTTTTGGAATTAATATTTAGAAGTGTATATTCTAAACATTTTATTGTGTGTTGTGGTTGTATTGTGACAACCAGCCAACCAGCCAACCAGCCAACCAGCCAGCCGCCAGCCAGCCGCCAACCAGCCAACCAGCCAGCCGCCAACCAGCCGCCAACCAGCCGCCAACCAGCCGCCAACCAGCCGCCAACCAGCCGCCAACCAGCCGCCAACCAGCCGCCAACCAGCCGCCAACCAGCCGCCAACCAGCCGCCAACCAGCCGCCAACCAGCCGCCAACCAGCCGCCAACCAGCCGCCAACCAGCCGCCAACCAGCCGCCAACCAGCCGCCAACCAGCCGCCAACCAGCCGCCAACCAGCCGCCAACCAGCCGCCAACCAGCCGCCAACCAGCCGCCAACCAGCCGCCAACCAGCCGCCAACCAGCCGCCAACCAGCCGCCAACCAGCCGCCAACCAGCCGCCAACCAGCCGCCAACCAGCCGCCAACCAGCCGCCAACCAGCCGCCAACCAGCCGCCAACCAGCCGCCAACCAGCCGCCAACCAGCCGCCAACCAGCCGCCAACCAGCCGCCAACCAGCCAACCAGCCAACCAGCCAACCAGCCAACCAGCCAACCAGCCAACCAGCCAACCAGCCAACCAGCCAACCAGCCAACCAACAACTACTATCATGATACTCAGATATACTGGAATTAATGCACAATATATAAACAAGTTGTATTTTGGTTTTAGATTTCAATCATCAATGAGGTGCACCAGCACTCACATGATGTTTATCTGTGTAATACATTATTGCAATGTTCATTGTGTCATTAAAATGATGAAATTAATTTACAACACACTTCTTCATTGCAGATTTACATCCAGACAGAGCATACTTGTATGCATAATATAATGGTTCAATGTCATACCATGAAATAGGATCAAACACTCAATTAGATGTTTGTCTAAACAGGATATATGGTAAATATTATGCTTGAATGCAATAGTTCTTATCAATAAAATTTAGCATTGATTGTATGAAATAAAATTATTGGATGACAGTTCACTTTATAACTAAACATACATGTATATAAATACTTAAAATATATTCATTTAGCCAGATTATGGTAAAAGTAGATATTTCTGTGAATATTTAATAAAAAAAGGATGAACCAGCATTTGTGTTTCTTGTATCATTTCTATGTATATTCTCAAACATTGTCCCAACATCTTACATATTGTCCTCAACATTTGCACCTAGTAACATTTAATTGTCATGGACTGGGTTTAGATCAGAATTAAAGTCTCTGTCAACAAATAAAACAGACAATTAGCTACTTGGAACACATCAACATTGAATTTTATCTCTAGACCAGCAGACAATTTTTGGATCAATTTTCAGATTTTTTAAATAAGTTGGAAGAATATGAAAATGAATACACAGACTGCTATGGTCATACATATATACTGCTATGGTCATACATATATTGTAGAAAAGGAAATGAGTTCAGGAATTGTCATATAATACATAATTACACGAGCCAATTACTGTTTTATGGAAAGTATTGTACACAAAGTTCCAACTGCCAACCAAACAATTGAGATTTGAAGCTTATTATGTATATTAAAGCATGGTTTTTGCTTAATGCAGAGACACAGGCATGCAAGCTGAACTTCTGTACATCCATACCATGTAGTAAACAATGTAGAATCAGGTCTGAATTTACTTCCTACACATATGAAAGCTACTTTATTTTGTTGGAAATCTTCCTATTTTCACGGAAATATAAACTATATATATATATATGTCAGTGCTATTCTAAATAACCATATTTGTGGCTTTGATACTGTGCAATACAATTGGTTGAACTAAATGCAAGTAAATACTACCAAGCTGAAAGATGGGTACTCTATTGAATACACAGTGTGGTGTAGTCATATACATAAAACAAAGATTTAATCATGTAGATGTAGGCCTATATATATATTTAATTGCACACATACATTTTAATTAAGGTGGAGTTAAGTTGTGACCATTACTATATATGACCCATATGAGGCTCATCAGGATAAAGTAACATAATCACAAGGGCTGAAATACATTGTTAATGTCAACAACACATGTGTGCATCTGTATAATATTCACAGAATGAACTCTAGTGACGGGAATATACCTTTATCTACTTGTACCTTAAGTACCTTGATGCATATATACACCTAGACACAATATGCTCCTCTTATTTACATTGATAAATGATTACAACCACCAGTATTCTTAGTCATGTTAATTACAGTTTTATTTTTATTTTCATGAGATTATATCGTGAACAGCTTAAGTACATTCACATATCCGTGCTATTCAGATCGGATCCACACAAAAATTATACATTTTTGAAGTGCTTATGTTAAAGTGAATCGGCAGTGGTTTTCATGTTTTATTCGTCTATCTGTCGTCATTAACATATGTTTGTTCCATGTTGTATGTATTCTGATAACTTTATAAATTTATCTACCGAAGTTTCTCCGATAATCGCAGATATAAGCGTTTAAAAAGTCCGTTTCATGTTAACTATTTACATTGACGACGCGAATTTGACAGGTGCGTGGGAGAATGACGCACCGGAAGTTCCGTATTCTAGACCGCCATCCGATTTTTACCGTCTTACGACAACATTTTGTCGCAGCTACGACACTCGAGTTACGACACCGTTGATAAAACGGTCTGACGATGTCATATTTATTTGTCGTAAGTTCTGGAGTTAAGATAAGACATGTCGTAGCTACGACATCTTGATAAAACGCCCCCAGGTTTGTATGCCATAATAGTATATTTTTACAGCTCATTTTGACATTCTAACTTCTAAGTCTAACTCACGACCGTGATGACGTCATGACTCATGTTACCGAGCATTCAGTGTTTCTGTAGTTAGACGGTCACCGGTTTAACTCAGTCGACAGGGTGCCGTACAAGTATTTAAGGGATCAAACCCCCACATCGGGCTCATTTCTCCCTTGATTATCTTCATTTTTAGGAAACGGTGACAATTTGGAAGAATTTAAACACTGTCCTAAACATAATATTAATTGGTTTACCTAGAGCTACCACTAGCACATAGTGCTACTGACCAAGTTAACCACGTGGCTTTTAACCCCTACACTCCTCCCCTTGAAACATTAGAATAGATTAAGGGAAAAAGTGTAGAAGATGTGGAGCTTGACACACAACCCCATTCAAGGCTAGCATGGTCATTGACCGACTGAGCTAACCATGTGACTGTTTAACCCCCCACTACATGGTGTCTGGCCAATTTGTCATCAGGCTCAACTTGTAATCATTTTGTTTATCTTGTGTTGAATTTGCACAGAAAATAGTGAACACAATTGACACTACATAAATTGCTTAAACATATGTTTGAAGTATTAACATTGTTGTGTTGTGATATAGCTTATTGTTTAATTATTAATGTGCTGATTACAAGATAATTTATTTATTTCTGTTACTTTTTGCCATGGGTACCAAACACAGAATGACATGCAGGCGTTACCCACACGCAGTGCTGTCCTCTAATGCTGTATACTTAATTACTACAAACTAAAGGCAAAATGAATCAAGTGTAATGACAATATTGTACTGTCAATTGTGGTATTTGGATTGTCGATAATGTTTTTGGTGGCTAATACCCAACACTACTGATGGCATGTAGGAGATGGTACAATATTATTAAAATAAACTTTAAAATGCATACATGTTCATATAATTTGTATCTTTCAGAGTTTGGTTGTGACACATGCAAATGACCAGCATGGTACCATCTATTACAGTTGGCAATACAATGTTGTGATTATTTGAGAATGAAAGGTCTTGGATTTGTGAAGATAACTTAGTATTTATTATGGTTATGCAGCTCAAAAGAATACTGTCCAAGTTTGCCAACTGTTTGGTATGACCACTTTTCAAAAATTATATACACAATCAGAGTTTACCAGCATAATAATATTTGGAGGTGTGTGATATGCCACTGGGCAATACTGGTTTTCATACAATTATTTCATACTAATGTTTGCTTTATTTCTTTAAGTTAAAACCTATATAGTTTGTAGATCAGTGTTGATAATTTGCCAGTATTGTTATTGTCCAGTTGCTGTCAAAATCACCTGAGTATTATTATTTAAACCCACAACAGACACTGACCTCTCAAACAGTCATTTTTTATTAAAGGATACAAAGAGTTGATGCAAATATTTCAGTCCTCTGAATGAGTATTATGAAATCAATGCTATCAAATACATGGCTGAGTCTTACCTAAATGACAGTGCAAAATATTCATAAGTAAAATAACCAGTTTTGACAAAAGGCACAGAATCCTTTATATTTCACACCAGTACATGTAGTTTGTTGTCCAAAATGTTGTCTTCTTCAATACACTATTTGATTTTATTCCAGATACTTCACCTGTGTTCTCCATACGCAAGGGTATTCCTTCAGGGATGCACCTTACACATGACTGAGTGGTGGTTGGAGCTGTATATTGATTACTGAGACCATCCCAGACCCTCTTTCATCATATGGAACAGCCCGGTGTTAAGAGTAAAAGATTAATTACCAACTAGTTCAATGTTCTAGCGCTTACTGCCTACCCACTGACAAAAGGGAGAAAATAATGAATAACTAGGATAATCAAAGAGGACAAACAGTAAAGCAGACATGTCGTATTGCCATGCCAAGACAATGGCTATTTGAACACCCGTATAAGTTATGTAACTAATGCCATTCACATGGGTGAACAACGAGAGGACAAGTGAACTACTTCAGTGTGCATTTTTAGACACTGAAGTATATTGACATTAAGAGGGAGCAAGAGCTGTGATTGTGATTTTATTTTATGTAATGTACAATTTATTTTAAAGGAAGATGATGACTTGGTGCATTTTTTGTTGTACCACGAATATAATAAAAGGAAAAATGTGACTAAGACAAATATCCAGTTTTTCTGTATTCGTATCATTTATTTTTTTCTTATTATTCTATATAAGTTATCAATATAAGCACAGAACTATGTCTTGTATTAAAATATCATTGAAATTACAATTAACCTTAACAGATGATGCACAAAGTAAAGTGTCATGAATGATGTCATGATTTTCAGACACTTAAGGTTCTGACCTAAATGACCACCATATACTGTCAAAGGTTGCTAAATTGCTAATGAAGGGCTTGGCACATTTTACCGGTATCTAGATCCTTTATTGAAATGCACAACAAAACACTTTTAAGTTTTACAATTCAAAGCTTGCAAAAAGTGTGGTTTGTAATATCATTTGTAAGTTCTTCAGTACATTTTACTGAACAAAAAATAAGTAGATTTTAATGCATGTTAACTAGACAGGTTGTTCTTTGAAATGCATATGTAATAATTACGATGACTTTAAAGCCACCACAAATGTTTATACATATTTGGATTTATTAGCTGAATTTCAAGAATAATTATTACCAAATAAATCAAGAGAAAATGTGTTCATAGCATGACATAGATTGAAATTTAATGTCGGGGAAAATACTGTATAGCATCATTTTACATATATACATTATTTTGTGTAAGATAATATTACTGTGCTTATATCATATATAAACATGTATCCATGACTCGGGATGCTTATACTTGTAGAGGTATCCAGGACTCGGGATGCTTATACTTGTAGAGGTATCCAGGACTCGGGATGCTTATACTTGTAGAGGTATCCAGGACTCGGGATGCTCATACTTGTAGAGGTATCCAGGACTCGGGATGCTCAAACTTGTAGAGGTATCCATGACTCGGGATGCTCATACTTGTAGAGGTATCCAGGACTCGGGGTGTTCATACTTGTAGAGGTATTCATGACTCGGGATGCTTATACTTGTAGAGGTATCCAGGATTCGGGATGCTCATACTTGTAGAGGTATCCAGGACTTGGGATGTTCATACTTGTAGAGGTATCCAGGACTCGGGATGCTTATACTTGTAGAGGTATCCATGACTCGGGATGCTCATACTTGTTGAGGTATCCAGGACTCTGGATGCTTATACTTGTAGAGGTATCCAGGACTCGGGATGCTCATACTTGTAGAGGTATCCATGACTCGGGGGATGCTTATACTTGTAGAGGTATCCAGGACTCGGGATGTTCATACTTGTAGAGGTATCCAGGACTAGGGATGCTCCTACTTGTAGAGGTATTCAGGACTCGGGATGCTCATACTTGTAGAGGTATCCATGACTCGGGATGCTCATACTTGTAGAGGTATCCAGGACTCGGGATGTTCATACTTGTAGAGGTATATAGCACTCGGGATGCTTATACTTGTAGAGGTATCCAGGACTCGCCATGCTCAAACTTGTGGAGGTATCCAGGACTCGGGATGCTCATACTTGTAGAGGTATCCAGGACTCGGGATGCTCAAACTTGTAGAGGTATCCAGGACTCGGGATGCTCAAACTTGTAGAGGTATCCAGGACTCGGGATGCTCATACTTGTAAAGGTATCCAGGACTCTGGATGCTCAAACTTGTAGAGGTATCCAGGACTCGGAATGTTCATACTTGTAGAGGTATCCAGGACTCGGAATGCTTATACTTGTAGAGGTATCCATGATTCGGGATGTTCATACTTGTAGAGGTATCCAGGACTCGGGATGTTCATACTTGTAGAGGTATATAGCACTCGGGATGCTTATACTTGTAGAGGTATCCAGGACTCGCCATGCTCAAACTTGTGGAGGTATCCAGGACTCGGGATGCTCATACTTGTAGAGGTATCCAGGACTCGGGATGCTCAAACATGTAGAGACATCCAGGACTCGGGATGCTCAAACTTGTAGAGGTATCCAGGACTCGGGATGCTCATACTTGTAAAGGTATCCAGGACTCTGGATGCTCAAACATGTAGAGGTATCCAGGACTCGGAATGTTCATACTTGTAGAGGTATCCAGGACTCGGGATGCTTATACTTGTAGAGGTATCCATGATTCGGTATGCTCATACTTGTAGAGGTATCCAGGACTCGGGATGTTCATACTTGTAGAGGTATATAGCACTCGGGATGCTTATACTTGTAGAGGTATCCAGGACTCGGGATGCTCATACTTGTAGAGGTATCCATGACTCGGGATGCTTATACATGTAAAGGTATCCAGGACTCGGGATGCTCATACTTGTAGAGGTATCCATGACTCGGGGGACGCTTATACTTGTAGAGGTATCCAGGACTCGGGATGCTTATACTTTTAGAGGTATCCAGGACTCGGGATGTTCATACTTGTAGAGGTATCCAGGACTAGGGGTGTTCATACTTGTAGAGGTATTCATGACTCGGGATGCTTATACTTGTAGAGGTATCCAGGATTCGGGATGCTCATACTTGTAGAGGTATCCAGGACTCGGGATGTTCATACTTGTAGAGGTATCCAGGACTCGGGATGCTTATACTTGTAGAGGTATCCAGGACTCGGGATGCTCATACTTGTAGAGGTATCCAGGACTCGGGATGCTTATACTTGTAGAGGTATCCAGGACTCGGGATGCTCATACTTGTAGAGGTATCCAGGACTCGTGATGCTCAAACTTGTAGAGGTATCCAGGACTCGGGATGCTCATATTTGTAGAGGTATCCAGGACTCGGGATGTTCATACTTGTAGAGGTATTCATGACTCGGGATGCTTATACTTGTAGAGGTATCCAGGATTCGGGATGCTTATACTTGTAGAGGTATCCAGGACTCGGGATGTTCATACTTGTAGAGGTATCCAGGACTCGGGATGCTTATACTTGTAGAGGTATCCAGGACTCGGGATGCTCATACTTGTAGAGGTATCCAGGACTCTGGATGCTTATGCTTGTAGAGGTATCCAGGACTCGGGATGCTCATACTTGTAGAGGTATCCATGACTCGGGGGATGCTTATACTTGTAGATGTATCCAGGACTCGGGATGCTTATACTTGTAGAGGTATCCAGGACTCGGGATGTTCATACTTGTAGATCACAAAGAATGCTCAGCACTTATCTAATATTTTTATACATTCTCACATTGTGTGATTTGAGATTTGAGTGATGTGTGTAAGTATCCGTTATAATCCCGGGTCCAGTTCAATTATTTGCCGCAAGTCATGTGATCTTGATAAAGGGGTTGAATATGTTGCTGATTGGTTTGAAACATAGACAGATAATGACTTTCTGAAGGTATTTATAGTTTGATGATACAGCTGTAGAGTTAGATATATACATGTATACTATATATTCTATTCCTCTCCTATACAATGTTAATAAGAACGAAGCGTACCAATGTACGAGAATCCATGAAACAAGAATACAAACGTAAACCTTCAAATAGTTCGAGTATTATAATCAAACCATGGAATAATTATAGTAAAACCAGTGACGCAGTGAGGTCTGTGTTTACCGTAGATTATCATACATAATGCACTTGTACATTTTTGTCCTTTTGGGATTAACTGTGAGAAAGTTTTGATCAATTTAGAGATTGACATGTGTGTTATTGTACACATCAGTGTTTATTCTAAATATGACTTCTTTAAGTATAACTTGGCAACATGTGGAAACCGTTTTAGATAACGCAAAATGTATTGACATTCATTTACAGTATATATATGTACTATTATTATAGTGTTAGATGGTAGCAGTTAAAATGAACATTGATACAGTCAAAATGTCAAACAAACTCGTATGATATTCTTCTCTATGTGTACTACTTTATTTTGAAATTAAGACATTACGCCCATCGTTCACAAATACAAGAATTCATACATCTACTTATATAAAGTTTTATCATGATCAGTTCTAGAAACAGCCGTTGTCGATATTATATGTACAGTCTAAATACAACATGTGTCATGTATCAACAAAACAACAAGTATTAGTTAAAACAGTGGTAAGTATCGGTTATAATTTCTGATGAAACTTTAAATCAAGTCAATTTTGCTCCAACACAAGCTAAACAAAACTTCGAATTTAAACTCAAAACGTCATAAGAAATATCAAATTCCACAGTACTGTATTGGAATTGTTTTATATATAAATACAAATATATACAATATTTAACCGATAAACATCTCATTCATTACAGTGAAGAAAATTCAATACAATAAAAAACATGTCACATCTACAAAATGACGAGTTTAAAGATATATTATGCTCATTTTTATGTACATTTGTTTATCTAAACAATCATGAAAACTATACTTTATCTAGTTAAAACTTCAATAAATATGCACTATCACAGAATACATTTATAATGTATTTCTCTGTATTTGACGAAAAAAGACATTTGTATTATCATAAAAAAACAAAAAAACTTCCAGTTGTTTAACAAACTGGTGCTATCAGGCGAGTGTTTATTCAGAAAGCAACGTCCGAACCCGCGCCTGTCTTGCTTGTTTGGCATAAAGTATATACCGTTACATGGTATAGCTCGTGTTGTAACACACCGTTGTTTACATTCTCGTCTAGACCATAATCCTACATAAGTACCAAGGTATGCATTTATCGGTGACCTGTTCATGGCTTCATCGTATGTATGGACACAAGGTTAAAGATGTCCTGAAATATAAATGTCAACGTGTATGTTGTTACTTCATATGAACAACAGCTCTGAAAGTGCTGACAACAAGGGGCTCACTGCAGATCACAGACGTCACTTTGACATAGATTTACCTACCACAATAGTCTATCAAGAACACTCTGTTATGTCAGAATATTAAATAATATAGGAGCTGAACACACAAGATTGTATACAAAGAATTGGTCAGAAGGTCGGAAGGATGCATGGAGAAGAATTAAACAGTACCTTAATGTTGATTATATTATCCATCGAAAACTTACGTATTTTGCAACATAAACTATATTATGATACGTTTTACACGTTTTAAAAACAATGTAATTACAATAGGCATATACATGTACTTATAATATGTACTGATATTTTCATTTAACAGTGTTTGCCATTAATGTGTCCTATACAATCTATCAAACATATAACTAGGAATTCAACGTAAAGAGTTTTTCCAGCATGTCTCGTTCATTTCATCCTGGAAATCGGTTAAATGATAACATTTATTCAACGGGAAGTCGTATGTTAAGAATTTCGATTTGTTTAGATTGCTCTGTTCCCGAAAAATTAAATTCATCAAAATGAAAGAACATGTCGTCAACACGACTCTTATCTCAATGCGTTTTATTCTCTTCATAAGATTTCAGACTCGTCTTCTCTTAATTGGTTAAGCTTACGTCTTCGTGCTTTGAGAAATACCATTTTCAGTTATGTTGTTATTATCAAAAGGCATTTACACTAAATTGTAAACTTACAATTATTTGACTCACCAGTTCTATCTAGACTTTGAATTAAAATACAATTGTGTTATATAACTATTTCAAATACAGTCTTGTAAGGATAATATCAAGAAACCTCACCCGTTCGACAATCCATTGACACAGGAGATAATATTCCGTTCGCGCAAGTGATGTTTTCAGTATCTGCATCGCCATAGTAATCATATAAATATGAATTGTTTCTGCATTCTACAATTATGTGTGTTCCGTCCATCACCTGAATGAAGATATGTGTAAAATAGGAATAAAGTTTATCTAGGCAGAGCGAGTCGGACTCCAGATCCGAAGACCTCGAATTCAAATCTCGCCACGAATGAGCCATTTTCTCTGTCGTAACAATTCGGGAATCAGGTGCGAGACCCGTTAGAAAGCAAAGAAGCAGATATTGTTTCCTTAATGATGTATAATAGATTAACCGAGAATAAAAGGTTCATTTACAAACACAAAACCAGATAAATTTCGTGGATACTACAGTATTCACCAAAGTGTACAAATGTATATGGACCCGAAGTCTAGTGAACGATATGAAAAAATGATCCGACTAACCGTATGGGGTGGCACGATTGCTGAACCTTCGTCATCGGTATATATGTACTTACTACTTTCAGGTATTGAGCAACCTGTAAACATATAAAACATGACAGATATATAATAACTATTGATAACTATCTGTAAGAAATCGGAAACTGAAAAAGTGCATGAATGAGAAAGAAGAATAATGGTGCAATAAGTATGGTTTATTAGATACTACAGCAAATTTGATGTGTTGCAACACACGTGACACACAAGTAAGAAGCAAGCAGGGTTCTATAATGAATGTAAAAACACCTAATTTCTATCTCACAATTTACCATGTCGACTTTTTGGACAGTTTCCATATGTAGCAGGGTTGACACATTGTACAATTCTTATGAAACAATACTTGAAAGTAAAACGTGTTATAGTTAGAGCCGGAGTGATTTCTTCCATGATCCAAACTGGTTAGATTCCAATCTTGGAACATACAAACTTGAATTCCACACTGCGCTTATCTCCCTTAGCGGTACACTAATCAGCTATGTCACGTGATAAATGATATTTAAATAATGACAACTTAAAAAAAGAACAGACGTTCATTGTTTTTCATACAGTTTATGCTTTCGTTTTACCACATATATTTGCGTCTTTTTCTATTACATATAACCACAATAAAGTCAAAATATCGACGAATAAGTAAATAATTGAAATTAGAGGAAACTGTTTTAGAGTTATTGATCGCAGAGGTCTACGTACTTTGTAAGGGAGACTTATACTGCTTTGGATAATTGACATACGATGCGATAAGTCGCAATATATGCTAAATGAAATTCAGTTACATCGAAGCATAGACGAGGTATTCACATAATCATTGACAAAATAGGTAATAAATAAGACATGTAACTTCTTCGAAGAAAACTCGCTGTCACTGAGGAACTCTACGCAGACTCTATTTAATGTGGAGATGTCAGACTCGTAATAATGAAGAAACGTTTGTGGTTTACAAATAGAAAAGGATCATTTTCAAGTATACTTCAATTTTATAATTTGAAATAGTTTTTATGGACGTTATTTAAAACGTAGGTACAGCAAGAAACTTTAGAAACCTCACAAATTTTATTTAGTCTTTCATTATAATACAATTGTGTTATATAAATATTTCAAATATCGTCTATAACATATATATATATATATTGACACAAGATACTCAAGAAACCTCACCCGTTTGAATTGAAGTATATTGGCAATCCAATGACACGGCAGATAAGATTCCGTTCAGGCAAGTGATGTTTTCAGTATCTGCATCGCCATAGTAATCATATACATATGAATTGTTTTTGCATTCTACAATTATGTGTGTTCCGTCCATCACCTGAATGAAGATGTGTGTAAAATAGAAATGAAGTTTAACTAGGCAGAGCGCGTCGGACTCCAGATCCGGGGACCTCCGATTCAAATATCGCCATGAATGAGCCATTTCCTCTGTCGTAACAATTCCGGAATCAGGTGCGAGACCCGTTAGAAAGCAAAGAAGCAGATCTTGTTTCCTTAAAGATGTATAATAGATTAACTGAGAATAAAAGGTTCATTTGCAAACACAAAACCAGATAAATTTCGTGGATACTACAGTATTCACCAAAGTATATAAGGACCCGAAGTCTAGTGAACGATATAATAAAATGATTCGACTAACCGTATGGGGTGGCACGATTGCTGAACCTTCGTCATCGGTATATATGTACTTACTACTTTCGGGTATTGTGCAACCTGTAAACATATAAAACATGACAGATATATAATAAATATTGATAACTATCTGTAAGAAATCGGAAACTGAAAGAGTGCATGAATGAGAAAGAAGAATAATGATGCAATAAGTATGGTTTATTAGATACTTCAGCAAATTTGATTTGTTGCAACACACGTGGCACTCAAGTAAGAAGCAAGCAGGGTTGTATTATGAATGTAAAAACGCCTAATTTCTATCTCACAATTTACCATGTCGACTTTTTGGACAGTGTCCATATGTAGCAGGGTTGACACATTGTACAATTCTTATGACACAATACTTTGAAAGTAAAACGTGTTATAGTTAGAGCCGGAGTGATTTCTTCCATGGTCCAAAATGATTAGATTCCAATCTTGGAACATACAAACTTGAATTCCACACTGCGCTTATCTCTCTTAGCGGTAGATTAATCAGTTATGTCACGTGATAAAGGATATTTTAATAATGACAACTTAAAAGAACAGAAGTTCATTGTTTTTCATACAATTTATGCTTTCGTTTTACCACATATATTTGCGTCTTTTCTATTACATATAACCACAACAAAGTCAAAATATCCACGGATAAGTAAATAATTGAAATTAGAGAAAACTGTTTTAAAGTTATTGATCGCAAAGGTCACCGTACTTTGTAAGGGAGACATATAATACTTTGGATAATTGACATACGATAAGTCGCGATATATGCTACATGAAATTCAGCTAAATCGAAGCATAGACGAGGTATTCACAATATCATTGACAAAATAGGTAAACAAATAAGACATGTAACTTCTTCGAAGAAACCTCGCTGTCACTGAGGAACTCTACGCAGACTCTATTTAATGTGGATATGTCAGACTTAAAACACGTATGAAGAAACGTTTGTGGTTTACAAAAAGAAAAGGAACATTTTCAAGTATACTTCAATTTTATAATTTTAAATAGTTTTTACGGACGTTATTTAAAACGTAGGTACAGCAAGAAACTTTAGAAACCTCACAACTTTTATTTAGTCTTTCATTATAATACAAATGTGTTATATAAATATTTCAAATATCATCTATAACATATATATATTGACAAGATACTCAAAAAACCTCACCCGTTTGAATTGGAGTATATTGGCAATCCAATGACACAGCAGATAAGATTCCATTCAGGCAAGTGATGTTTTCAGTATCTGCATCGCCATAGTAATCATATACATATGAATTGTTTTTGCATTCTACAATTATGTGTGTTCCGTCCATCATCTGAATGAATATATGTGTAAAATAGCAATGAAGTTTATCTAGGCAGAGCGCACCGGACTCCAGATCCGGGGACCTCCGATTCAAATATCGCCATGAATGAGCCATTTCCTCTGTCGTAACAATTCCGGAATCAGGTGCAAGACCCGTTAGAAAGCAAAGACTCAGATCTTGTTTCCTTAAAGATGTATAATAGATTAACTGAGAATAAAAGGTAGAATTACAAACACAAAACCAGATAAATGTCGTGGATATTACGGTATTCACCAAAGTATATAAGGACCCGAAGTCTAGTGAACGATATAATAAAATGATGTGTACTAACCGTATGGGGTGGCACGATTGCTGAACCTTCGTCATCGGTATATATGTATTTACTACTTTCGGGTATTGTGCAACCTGTACAAATATAAAACATGACAGATATATGATAAATATTGATAACTATGTGTAAGAAACGAAAACTTAAAAAGTGCATAAAAATGAGAAAGAAGAATAATGATGCATAAGTATGGTTTATTAGATACTAGAGCAAATTAGATTTGTTGCAACAAACGTAACACACAAGTAAGAAGCAAGCAGGGTTCTATTATGAATGTAAAAACACCTAATTTCTATCCCACAATTTTCCATGTCGACTCTTGGGACAGTGTCCATATGTAGCAGGGTTGACACATTGTACAATTCTTATGACACAATACTTTGAAAGTAAAACGTGTTATAGTTAGAGCCAGAGTGATTTCTTCCATGGTCCAAACTGGTTAGATTCCAATCTTGGAACTTGAATTCCACACTGCGCTTATCTCCCTTAGCGGTACATTAATCAGTTATGTCAAGTGATAAATAATATTTTAATAATGACAACTTAAAAGAACAGACGCTCATTGTTTTTCATACATTTTATGCTTTCGTTTTACGACATATATGTTCGTCCTTTCTATTACATATAACCACAACAAAGTCAAAATATCGACGAATAAGTAAATAATTGAAATTAGAGAAAACTGTTTTAAAGTTATTGATCGCAGAGGTCTACGTACTTTGTAAGGGAGACATATACTACTTTGGATAATTGACATACGATGCGATAAGTCGCAATATATGCTAAATGAAATTCAGCTATAAAACGAAGCATGGACGAGGTATTCACAATATCATTGACAAAATAGGTAAACAAATAAGACATGTAACTTCTTCGAAGAAACTTCGCTGTCACTGAGGAACTCTATGCAGACTATATTTAATGCGCAGATTTCATGAAAAAACTTTGTGGTTTACAAAATGAAAAATAGCATTTTCAAGTGTACTTCAATTTTATAATTTGAAATAGTTTTTACGGACGTTATATAAAACGTACGTACAGCAAGAAACTTTACAAACCTCACAACTTTTATTTAGTCTTTCATTATAATACAAATGTGTTATACATGTATAAATATTTCGAATATCAGATACTCAAGAAATCGCACCCGTTTGAGTTGAAGTATATTGACAATCCATTGACACAGCAGATAAGATTCCGTTCAAGCAAGTGATGTTTTCAGTATCTGCATCTCCATAGTAATCATATAAATATGAATTGTTTTTGCATTCTACAATTATGTGTGTTCCGTCCATCACCTGAATGAAGATGTGTGTAAAATAGAAATGAAGTTTATCTAGGCAGAGCGCACCGGACTCCAGATCCGGGTAACTCGAATTCAAATCTCGCTATAAATGAGCCATTTTCTCTGTCGTAACAAATCAGGAATCAGGTGCGAGGCCCGTTAGAAAGCAAAGAAGCAGTTTCCTTAAAGATGTATAATAGATTAACCGAGAATAAAAGGTTCATTTACAAACACAAAACGAGATAAATTTCGTGGATACTACAGTATTCACCAAAGTGTATATGGACCCGAAGTCTAGTGAACGATATGAAAACATGATCCGACTAACCGTATGGGGTGGCACGATTGCTGAACCTTCGTCATCGGTATATATGTACTTACTACTTTCAGGTATTGAGCAACCTGTAAACATATAAAACATGACAGATATGTAATAAATATTGATAACTATCTGTAAGAAACGGAAACTGAAAAGTGCATGAATGAGAAAGAAGAATAATGATGCAATAAGTATGGTTTATTAGATACTTCAGCAAATTTAATTTGTTGCAACACACGTGACACACAAGTAAGAAGCAATCAGGGTTGTATTATGAATGTAAAAACACCTAATTACGATCTCATAATTTACCATGTCGACTTTTTGGACAGTGTCCATATGTAGCAGGGTTGACACATTGTACAATTCTTATGACACAATACTTTGAAAGTAAAACGTGTTATAGTTAGAGCCGGAGTGATTTCTTCCATGATCCAAACTGGTTAGATTCCAATCTTGGAACATACAAACTTGAATTCCACACTGCGCTTATCTCCCTTAGCGGTACATTAATCAGTTATGTCACGTGATAAATGAAATTTTAATAATGACAACTTAAAAGAACAGAAGTTCATTGTTTTTATACACTTTATGCTTTCGTTTTACCACATATATTTGCGTCTTTTCTATTACATATAACCACAACAAAGTCAAAATATCCACGGATAAGTAAATACTTGAAATTAGAGAAAACTGTTTTAGAGTTATTGATCGCAAAGGTCACCGTACTTTGTAAGGGAGACATATAATACTTTGGATAATTGACATACGATGCGATAAGTCGCGATATATGCTACATGAAATTCAGCTAAATCGAAGCATAGACGAGGTATTCACAATATCATTGACAAAATAGGTAAACAAATAAGACATGTAACTTCTTCGAAGAAACCTCGCTGTCACTGAGAAACTCTACGCAGACTCTTTTTAATGTGGATATGTCAGACTTAAAACACGTATGAAAAAACGTTTGTGGTTTACAAAAAGAAAAGAACATTTTCAAGTATAAAATTTTATATTTTGAAATAGTTTTTACGGACGTTATTTAAAACGTAGGTACAGCAAGAAACTTTAGAAACCTCACAACTTTTATTTAGTCTTTCATTATAATACAAATGTGTTATATAAATATTTCAAATATCGTCTATAACATATATATATATATTGACAAGATACACAAGAAACCTCACCCGTTTGAATTGGAGTATATTGACAATCCAATGACACAGCAGATAAGATTCCGTTCAAGCAAGTGATGTGTTCAGTATCTGCATCTCCATAGTAATCATATACATATGAATTGTTTTTGCATTCTACAATTATGAGTGTTCCGTCCATCACCTAAATGAATGTATGTGTAAAGTAGAAATAAAGTTTATCTAGACAGAGCGCTGGACTTCAGACCCGGAGATCTCGGATTCAAATCTCGCTATGAATGAGCCATTTTCTCTGCCGTAACAATTCTTGAATCCGGTGCGAGTACCATTAGAAAGCAAAGAAACAGTATTCGATTCCTAACAGCTGTATAATAGATTAACCGAAAATAGAAGGTTCGTTTACAAACACAAAACCAGACATTTTTACGGATGTTACGGTATTCACCGAAGTGTATAATGTCCCGAAGTCTAATGAAAGGTATTATAAAATGATTTGTACTAACTGTATTTGGTGGTACGATTTCTGTTCCTTCGTCATCGGTATATATGTAGTTACTACTTTCAGGTATTGTGCAACCTGTACAAATATAAAACATGACATATATATGATGAATATTGATAAATATCTGTAAGAAACGGAACTGAATAGGTGTATGAAATGAGAAAGAAGATGCAATAAGTATAGTTTATTAGATCCTAGAGCAAATTTGATTTCTGGGCGTAAAACTACGTATTTTAGCTACACGTTTATTACTTACAAGTCAAGATGTACTGAGCGAAGTTACTAATCATTATAAAACTGTATATTCGTTTAGAAACACTTAAACGATTGATCCCAACAATTTATTCAACGATACGGAAATCACAAAACTGAATGACGATCGAAAACATGTTTAAGTAATTTATTTATCTTACTGTGATATTCTGTTAAGTCTTAAATATATGTCAATATATACATTTCCGGGCAATGATGGTTTCACAGTAGCTTTATTAAAATTTTGTTGGAATGATTGAAGTTATTTTTAGTTAAATCAATTACTTGCGTCTTTGACAAAATGCGCAAAGGACAACACTTTTGTACAAAACGATTAAACTTTCTCGTAACAAATGTTACATGGCCAATATTAACGAATGTATGCGATCTTAAGAGATTTTCCAGAATATGGTATTTTATTGTAGTCTGAATTGTTATGCGTTTCGGTGTAATTTGTATATTTAATTTAAATGAGACAATAGATGTGAATTATATTTCAAAAACAGAAAATATAAGAACACTGTTCACTCATTGGTTAAAAAAATACTCGCATTGGAAAGGGTTGTCAATAAAACTGAAATCTAAAATCAATCACCTTATATTAAATCAACCAAATACCCAAATTATAATATTATTAAATCAATCCAAAACGTTTGTTTTAATTTTGTCTGGAATCCTTGACCAGATGTATTAAAAAGGAATATTATTAACCAGATTTAATGTAATTATTTAAGACATCTTTTAAATGTACCAGGGTCAGGAGATTAATGTCCTATTATACAATATACTTAATGCTAAAATTTGTAACAATTATGAGGTAGTCTCCGCAAAAATGGAGTGATTTTTGCTTACAACCTGTATGGTACATTTCTATGTTTAAACAGTGTTTGCTAACCCAAAGTTGTAAATACAGGAGTGAGTTTAGTTAATTACTTTTAAGACAGAACTAGAAATTTTCTTTCCTTTAACATTTTCTTTAAATAAGTACAATAGCGAAACAGTTCTTTTCGAACAGAGATGAACAATAGTCCACAACACATTAGGTACTAAAGAGGTACAAGGGTGAATGTGTATGGGAATATTGGGACATTGAGTGACATTTGATAGGCCAGACCATGAAGAACAATTAAAGAGATTTCAGATACATGTACCAACATATTATAGGACCTATCAGACTAATAATAGCTCATATGACTTTTCCCCACTTGGCAGGAAAGGAAGAAAATCCTCAGAAGTAGTTTTGTATGGAAATCATGAAACACCAAATGCATTTATGATTATGTAAACAAAGCTAATACTTTTGTTGTTGTGGAAATGCATTGAAATTGAAATGTTGAGTTGATTTTTACACCAAAAACTAATACGGTTTCTAATGAACTTAAAGTTTGAGATTAACGTGAATTATACGTACAGGTAGGATGGAGTCGTTAGATCACCATTAACAGTTACTAAATATTCAGGATTACAATTGATTCAAGTGAAACCATAATACGTCTGCTCTGGGATTATCAATATTTATTTTGTCACTGGTATAGTGCGATTTTGTTAACCACGAACGTATGAATATATTTCCTGGACCATTTTATCTAAAAATAGGTGTACTGAAATGTTCGTGTTTGTCCGTAAGCTTGACAGAGAAAAAGTTGTGGTTGTGTTTTGATAGAAAAGAAACCAGACAGCAAGTATAGTTATACGCATTTCTTCACCTAAATTGGAATGGATCGGTCCTAAAAGTTCATACACCTGTTCGCGGTCAATCTAATTACACTATACGAAGACAAGAGATGGACCAATCTCAAATATCTAATCTAAATACAAATTGTACAATTGTATAAAATCAGATAAAGAATATGCAAGGTGTTTTATTAGATCATAGAGCAAACTTGATTTCATGCAACACACGTGACACACCAGTTAGAAACAGGCAGGGCTGTATTATGAATGTATGAAAACACCTACTTTCTAGTTCACAATTTTCTCCATGTCGAGTTTTCGGACAGTTTCCACATGTACCAGGTTTGATACATTCACCACCATTTCTTGTACAATTCTCATGACACAATACTATAAAACAAAAACACGTAATAGTTATTGCGGGGTGACTTCTTTCATGGCCCAACATGGTAATACTCCATTCTTAGAATATACAAACTTTAATTCCACACAGCGCTTATCTACCCTGGCGGTACATCATCATTCACTTGATGTCATGTGATAAATGATATTTGAATAAATTGACAACTTGAAACACAGTAATAGATTGTTTTCTAGAAACGTTATGGTTTTATTAAACTACCTATATTTGCTGTATTATTGTACCATATAACCAGAACAATGTAAAAACAAGATGTTAAATCTGAAGAAAAGTGAAAAAAGGCATTGGATAGATTCTACATTAGAGAAATGAAATTTAGTTAATTCGGAACATGAGAAATGTTTTCCCACTTATTAGCTCTATACAAAAAAGATGATTTAAAAATCCTCGAGTTATCATTATTATTGCAAAAACGCAAAACACAATGGTATTAGAGCGATATGAAATGTGTCCTCTTCTATCAGACGGTCGTATGGTAGTTTCCAACCACCTAAAATGCGTTTCATTTTACAAACAAGAAAGATCTTGAAAAAAGATGGTCGACGCAAATTGAAGGTTATGATTTGTTGTGCAACATAAACAATTGCCAAGATGTTGCGATTTCTGGTCACTCCAGATCCAAAATGGATTTCGGTAATTTCACCGAAATTCTGTGGATACCGGTAATGTAACAACGTACCCCTTATCAAAGGGTAAACCAATCCGAGTCAATGTTTCAAACGTTGTTCGGTTGAAGAGAAACTTGTTTAGTGGTGAACGTAAGATTTGATTGGTTTACGCAATACTGATATGCAAAAAGCAAAGCCATGTTATTACAGCTGCGCCGAAAAAACCTTTTTGTAATTTTGATATACACATTGTAATATAAAGAAAGATACCGATTATAGACACCAAAATGAAAGTAGAGAATCTAACAAACCAAAGAGGATGTTCTAATTTATCGTTTTGATTGAGAACAGAGAATAACACTAGATTTCATTATCTTTAAAATATCGTTTTCATTTGTGTTTCCATGTCAGAAATCGTCACATTCAAAATGTTCAGCAAAGAATTCTTCAGTGGCAGCGAGTTTTCTTCGACGAAGAGGAGTTAATGGTCTTATTTCTTGTCAATTATGTGAAATTCAGAGATATTTTCGTCGGCTAGAATGTCGTTATGTATACGAGTGCTTGTACTGGCAATATTTCATACCGCCGGCTAGAACGTCGTTATGTATACGAGTGCTTGTACTGGCAATATTTCATACCGTCGGCTAGAATGTCGTTATGTATACGAGTGCTTGTACTGGCAATATTTCATACCGTCGGCTAGAATGTCGTTATGTATACGAGTGCTTGTACTGACAATATTTCATACCGGCGGCTAGAATGTCGTTATGTATACGAGTGCTTGTACTGACAATAGTTCATACCGGCGGCTAGAATGTCGTTATGTATACGAGTGCTTGTACTGACAATATTTCATACCGTCGGCTAGAATGTCGTTATGTATACGAGTGCTTGTACTGACAATATTTCATACCGTCGGCTAGAATATCGTTATGTATACGAGTGCTTGTACTGACAATATTTCATACCGTCGGCTAGAATATCGTTATGTATACGAGTGCTTGTACTGACAATATTTCATACCGTCGGCTAGAATATCGTTATGTATACCGCTTTTAAAATAAGTGTACAACATAGAACGTTGAAACATTGACGGAATCATAAATGTTAAAACGAAGTAGGTCTATTTATAACTCATTAAATAATGAAAAAGACAAATATAAATAAACATTATTAATAAAACGTAATTAATATAATTTAAATAAATTACTTTTGCAAGAAATGACTGTTATCCGAAGGTGGAGAGTAGTAGAGGCTTGACAATTATTAGATTTTCAATCATTTGATATTTGATTGGTGATGTACACAGACACCAAAATACATTTACAAATGAATTAAATGTTATTATCATGTTTCTGTAAATAGTACCCCAGTTAACAATGAACGTTTTGTAACTATTACCGTTAAATAATGTGTTTTCTATTTTAATGTATTCATTATTGAACACAATCACTGGAATTATCATAAATAATTCAATTTCTCTTACAAGTCTGACATCGTTCTCCTGTTGTCATGTGTTCACATCGACACAAACCATCTCTGAAGCATACTCCACCGTTTTCACACGGAGGATCACATATTGCTGTAAGTAAAATCATATCACATACAATGTACATATGAAAAGTATACACTTATATTATATGATCGGTAAAATTATCGTAACGGACATTTATAATTGTTTGCTTAAATTCTAATAGATTTCGACTGCTAATAATGCATTAAGTTGGTTAATCGGAATAAACTACAGTATAAAAGATAATAAAATACTCCCACCGTACCTTCTCTGCATTCAGGAAAAGCGCCGTTGTTTCCTAATTTCCAGTTAGGATTTCTATCCGCCTCCATCCATTGTTCACGTACACATTGAAATCGTCTATTGGCTGGTTCGTATTTCTGTTCTATTACATTAGAACAGTTGAAATATACATATGCTTGATTTCTTATTGTATCTCCTTCACTTAAATCTACACGAGACGAAGGCCGCCATTTATATACTGATAATCGTCTGTCAGTATCGAGAGGAATCGGGCAATTGTCTGAAAATATGAAATGTCAAAGATGAAACATAATTTTACATATAAACCTTTTCAATGACATCTCAATATATTTCTAAATAGTATGCACATTAGTCACGATAGAATTGCTTAATTGCCAAATAATAGATCACCGTATTATTTATAAATGATATGTCAGAAACCCAGCGAAACTGTAATATTGCTGAGTTAGATGATGCAGAAATCGTCTACTTTTTACAAAAACAAAATGTTAACATAGTTACACTTGAATTGTGAAAATATCTCTCTGACAAATCGTTTCAACAGATTAACATGTCATACAATATGTACCTGGCTTGCACACAGGCTTCTTTCCGGCAAAACATACAATATGTCCATTGGAACATTCACAAGGATGACCATTTACATCACTTGGACTGTTGAGTGTATATCCTGGATGACAAGTGACAAAGTACTGCCCCATTGCGTTGTGACTCACTACTCCATTCATTACCTTGAAATTCTCACATGAGTCAGAATGTTCTACACCAAGAAAACAAACATCCGTTATTTATCAAATATCATATGTGTTTTAGTTTCATACCGTCGGCTAGAATGTCGTTATGTATACGAGTGCTTGTACTGACAATATTTCATACCGGCGGCTAGAATGTCGTTATGTATACGAGTGCTTGTACTGACAATAGTTCATACCGGCGGCTAGAATGTCGTTATGTATACGAGTGCTTGTACTGACAATATTTCATACCGTCGGCTAGAATGTCGTTATGTATACGAGTGCTTGTACTGACAATATTTCATACCGTCGGCTAGAATATCGTTATGTATACGAGTGCTTGTACTGACAATATTTCATACCGTCGGCTAGAATATCGTTATGTATACGAGTGCTTGTACTGACAATATTTCATACCGTCGGCTAGAATATCGTTATGTATACCGCTTTTAAAATAAGTGTACAACATAGAACGTTGAAACATTGACGGAATCATAAATGTTAAAACGAAGTAGGTCTATTTATAACTCATTAAATAATGAAAAAGACAAATATAAATAAACATTATTAATAAAACGTAATTAATATAATTTAAATAAATTACTTTTGCAAGAAATGACTGTTATCCGAAGGTGGAGAGTAGTAGAGGCTTGACAATTATTAGATTTTCAATCATTTGATATTTGATTGGTGATGTACACAGACACCAAAATACATTTACAAATGAATTAAATGTTATTATCATGTTTCTGTAAATAGTACCCCAGTTAACAATGAACGTTTTGTAACTATTACCGTTAAATAATGTGTTTTCTATTTTAATGTATTCATTATTGAACACAATCACTGGAATTATCATAAATAATTCAATTTCTCTTACAAGTCTGACATCGTTCTCCTGTTGTCATGTGTTCACATCGACACAAACCATCTCTGAAGCATACTCCACCGTTTTCACACGGAGGATCACATATTGCTGTAAGTAAAATCATATCACATACAATGTACATATGAAAAGTATACACTTATATTATATGATCGGTAAAATTATCGTAACGGACATTTATAATTGTTTGCTTAAATTCTAATAGATTTCGACTGCTAATAATGCATTAAGTTGGTTAATCGGAATAAACTACAGTATAAAAGATAATAAAATACTCCCACCGTACCTTCTCTGCATTCAGGAAAAGCGCCGTTGTTTCCTAATTTCCAGTTAGGATTTCTATCCGCCTCCATCCATTGTTCACGTACACATTGAAATCGTCTATTGGCTGGTTCGTATTTCTGTTCTATTACATTAGAACAGTTGAAATATACATATGCTTGATTTCTTATTGTATCTCCTTCACTTAAATCTACACGAGACGAAGGCCGCCATTTATATACTGATAATCGTCTGTCAGTATCGAGAGGAATCGGGCAATTGTCTGAAAATATGAAATGTCAAAGATGAAACATAATTTTACATATAAACCTTTTCAATGACATCTCAATATATTTCTAAATAGTATGCACATTAGTCACGATAGAATTGCTTAATTGCCAAATAATAGATCACCGTATTATTTATAAATGATATGTCAGAAACCCAGCGAAACTGTAATATTGCTGAGTTAGATGATGCAGAAATCGTCTACTTTTTACAAAAACAAAATGTTAACATAGTTACACTTGAATTGTGAAAATATCTCTCTGACAAATCGTTTCAACAGATTAACATGTCATACAATATGTACCTGGCTTGCACACAGGCTTCTTTCCGGCAAAACATACAATATGTCCATTGGAACATTCACAAGGATGACCATTTACATCACTTGGACTGTTGAGTGTATATCCTGGATGACAAGTGACAAAGTACTGCCCCATTGCGTTGTGACTCACTACTCCATTCATTACCTTGAAATTCTCACATGAGTCAGAATGTTCTACACCAAGAAAACAAACATCCGTTATTTATCAAATATCATATGTGTTTTAGTATCATTATTTGATAAGTTACACACTTAAAGTATTTAGTTTCGGTATGTTTTTTGTATATTACTGTAAATCGGGGCACACATGCATATAAGATTGGATTTATATTTGTCAATCTCGAGGCAATTCTCACCGTTACATACGGCTCACTATGAAATGTGTAACCATTTCTAAATATTTTCAAGGCACATTAAATATTCGAGTTTGTGTCTTCTAAACTAGGTTTATAGCCAGTTAGAAATCGTAGTGCACCTTAAATATCTTTAAAAGGGATGACACATTTCAGTTAAATGTCGCACAATCCATTAAATCATGTTTATCAACACTAAATCAGCTGTTAAATCAATTTAATCCCTCAGTAGTTGACAGTTAATGCTGTAAATCGCTGTATGGATATTATTTGTATTTAATATATTTAGAGATGTCTGCTAAAGTCCCTTTTCCCATGTGCAGTTCTTTTACTTGATATGATATCAAGTATAGTATTCACGTTCTCCCCCTCCGGCACTTCGGCCTATTATTACTGAGCTTCTTGACTTGTTCCATGGTGTATTCCACCTTTCCTGTCCCCTAAATGGTCCTTAGTTGTTTATATTGTCGGCTAGACCATTCCTCGCACTCATATTCCCATTCGTGTTTAGACTTGCACCTCCTCAGTGCCTAATGTTTTGTATACTATTTACCCGGGGTATGTGTGGAGTCATTGTCTTGTGTAGCATTCCCTGTAACACTAAACCTCTCTTCTATGTATAAATTTGAGAATCTTTTTATTGACGCCTTAATTTTTATCATTAAGTCCAGTGAATAGATTTGCATATTCAAAGATCTCAACAAAATCAGCGTAATTATTTTAACCATAAATCAGAATATTGTTTTTGGTGAAATATACTCAGTCAAAAAAGAAAGTGTGCATAGGCTTTAGACTACCATGTACGAACAGCCATAGTTTACACATACGCATATTGGCATCAAATTAAAGGTTATTTAAGGTCCATATGATGGCATCAATGTTTTCATGTGTTTTGCAGTAGAACGTGAATTTTATCAGTGATCTATAAGGTAGGGGTAAATTTTAAAACTCGCAGATTTGAAAGAAATTAACCTAAGAACTCTATGACAGGTTTAAAACAGCTATATTCTCCTAAAACTAGCTTATATTTAGTGTGACCACCTCTTCGACGTATTACTGCCAATAACGAGTTCGCATTGACGTGACGTAACGTCTGATGATGTCATTTGCAATCCTGTTCCATTCGAGCGGTAAACACGAATCCTACCGTCTGCAAATTTTAAATTGAAGCGAGATTCGTCGCTAAAAAGCACTCGTGCCCACAAGCGCACGTGTCCAGCGTGAATAATGCCTCGCCCAATGCAGACGTAATATGCGATTACGTTCGGTTAGGATACTTCCAACAGAAGATCGCCTGGGTATAATCGGAACTCTGTCGGCTCGCAAAGGTTCAATATTGTTTGAATGCTGACACCAAGCTGTACTGCCGTACTTGACGCCGTTCTCAATCGTTGACGTAAATGCGTAAGGGTTATGTAACGGTCTTGCCTAGCCGTTGTTACCATCGGTCTACCTGACCTGGACCTGTCAGAAGTGACTCCAGTTTGTCGAAATCGAACATTGAGACGTGAAATTGTATTTCTATGACAGTTTAACGGCCGTGTAACGGAAGTTCCAGACGCAAGCAGTACTAGCGCCTGGAGTCTCTCATGTTTGCTAAGGCGTGGCATCGCTATTCGTGATAAACTTTGGCATATTATGTGTTTTCTTGTTAGAACGA
Organism: Mactromeris polynyma; assembly: GCA_032209605.1. Taxonomy (NCBI): domain Eukaryota; kingdom Metazoa; phylum Mollusca; class Bivalvia; order Venerida; family Mactridae; genus Mactromeris; species Mactromeris polynyma. The sequence continues at coordinate 3,090,352 of JASFXZ010000023.1, forward strand.
ACGTCCGAGATGCTGATACAACATTTAATTTGCAAGAAAAGATTGAAGCATGATGTTCACGTACATGTGGACGTTGTTTAAAACGCTCGAATTGCAAGAAATGTATTATCTATAACATATATATATTGACAAGATACTCAAGAAACCTCACCCGCTTGATTTGGAGAATATTGACAATCCATTGACACAGCAGATAAGATTCCGTTCACACAGGTGATTTTTTCAGTTTCTACTTCGCCATAGTAGTCATTATGATATGAGTTATCTTTGCATTCTACATATATTTGTGTTCCGTCCAGCACCTGTATGGAATAATATGTAAAGTAAATTGATTGTTGATTGGCTTTAATGACCGAGTAAGGGCTCACTTGTGTAAATATATCTCTTTTGTTTCGATTAGTATGGCATAACATCTGCCAAAAGTAATGAAAATAATAATGTATCATTATCATTACAAGCATTTTGTTCGTAGATTTGCTACCGTCGCAGCATAAAAGCTATATGAACTATAGTATATATGAGCCAGGGTCTGTGGTTTTGACGCTTATGGCAAAATGAATCGAAGTTTACGTTTTGCTTGCATTTGAAAGAAACATATTCTCTCATCACACAAATAACTTTCATTTCACTATCTGACGTCGGAAAGATATTTTTTGTGGTCAATTTAAAAACATATTTAAAAAGACATTTTTATGAATTTCACGATTTATTTCATTTCAATATTTGCATCAATCAATGCAATAACATTTGAATATTGTGCATATACAATAGTAATATTGATTGAAAAATACATACCACCTTAATTGACATATTGAAAAATCTTGATATGAATTTTTCAGAAAACCAGAAGAAAGTAGTTGCCATAGTAACCATTTTGTGAAAGAAATGCAAATATACAGATATGCAGCTTATTGTGTTTATAAAATGCAGTTTTTGTAAATACATGAAAATCTTTAAACAAATATCTACACCTGAATAATTGGCTGTTTAGAAAGTTTCTATTCTACTTTGTATAATCAGCAAATTTGTGACAAACGTGAATATTGATATCGATCAGAAGAACATTTCACAAATAAATTAATGTACTATGTAATGTTAAACAATGTAACATTGGAATTATAAAAAAGTAAACATTTTATTTCATTAATGATTAAAACACTTGAGTATTTATATTGTGCAGAGTATTTATATTGTTTGCATAAATGAATATTATCCAGCATATGAATAGAAAGAGATTGGAGACAAATTACCGAAGCCATACACCCTAGCAGGACGTGACCTGACATGCCCGGGGCTCGAACTCGGACCTCCCGGGTGACATCTAGCGCTCTGTATAACTTCAATTTTCGATGCTCAAAATGGGAAAATGGTAAGCACATTCACATTCAGTTTTATTTCGTGTTTTTAATTGATAAAAGAAATTGGTAAATTGCTTTCGACGAACAAACACATCTATCACATTATTTGAAATTATTACACATGATTTATATTATGCGACTTTTAAGGTTTTAGAAACAATGGTGAATCTATACGTGAGACCCATCAATATATCTCACATTTCATATGCCAAGTATATAAATATATTCGATGTTTTAAGTAGCACATTAAGTAGCTTTATTTACTTATAAACAAACTCATCATTACGAATACAACATAAGATGTAGTAACAAGTGCTTCCTATACAGTCTGTATTGAAGTAGTACAAAAAGCGACACACACAGTGTACAGCCTCACGAAGATCAAAGGAAACATACTAATATAAACATACATGAACACAATGGTAACAAGAAATATCTTGAAAAAAGATGGTCGGCGCAATTTGAAGGTTAAGATTTGTCGTGCATCATAAAAAATGGCGAAATGTTACAATTGCTGGTCACTCCAGATCCAAAATGGACATCGGTAAATTCACCGAAATTCAGTGGATTTCGGTAAGGGAACTACCCTTTATCGAAAGGTTAGCCAATCCGTGTCCAGGTTACAAACGTTCTTCGGTTTGAGAGAAATTGCCTTGGTGGTTAACGTAAGATTTTAGTGGTTTACACAACACAGCTTTGCAAATAGCAAAACCATGTTAGTACGGCTGCGCCGAAAAAAGCAACGTAAAAAACAACTTAAAACCCGAACATAAACACAAACCTAAATTATGGATGAAACAAGAGTTCCACCTTTGAACGGTGAGTGGAACATTTGCACTGAGGGTTAAATCTGGGTTCAGGGGGCACCCAACCATCCACTCATTCTATGCTCACTTAAATTAAAAGAACATTGCAAGTTAGAAAACTCTTGCACAAAGGGACAAAGTATTGCGATTGTGACACCGGATACCTTGCATATATTTTTCGATTTTTCCAGAATGAAAAGCAGATTTTTTCATCAAAATAAACGATTATCTGGCTAGAGATTTTACTAACCGATAACTGCAAGTTCGAACGGTTAACCGATTAATCGTTTACATCCCTAAATATAATACTTTTTGAAACTTTTATAATACTTATGTATAATTATCTTTAAACTCATCTTCATGAAATTCCGCATCCCTAGTCTGGTGAATGTTTTAATAAAACCGTTAATACTAACCGTGAGTGGTAGTATGATTTCGTTTCCTGTGTCATCTGTATATCTGTACTTACTGCTTCTAAAGCTGTCAGAAATCGTGCACTCTGAAAATGTATATTTAAAAAACAAACATTTGATGGCTTGACTAATACTCAGCTAAAAAAGACTGTACCATGTTATATATAGATGCTGTTATAAGCAGCAAGTGCAACTGTGTTGAAAGATTCACTTAATTTAATTATGTAACCACGAAAACTGTGCAGTTCCTATATGTATAATCTTGTTAATTTCGAATCAATTTAGAAACAACATTTATAATTCAACCGGTAATCAGTACTGTGGTGGTCTCAGTGCCGGCGTCCTATGTAACCGACCGGTAATCAGTAGTGTGAATGTCTCAGTGCCGGCGTCCTATGTAACCAACCGGTAATCAGTAGTGTGCATGTCTCGGTACCCGCGTCCAATATAACCAACAGGTAATCAGTGGTGTGAAGGTCTCGGTGCCGGCGTCCAATGTAGCCAACCGGTAATCAGTAGTATGAATGTCTCGGTGCCGGCGTCCAATGTAGCCAACCGGTAATCAGTGGTGTGAAGGTCTCGGTGCCGGCGTCCAATGTAGCCAACAGGTAATCAGTGGTGTGAAGGTCTCGGTGCCGGCGTCCAATGTAACCAACAGGTAACAAGTGGTGTGAAGGTCTCGGTGCCGGCGTCCAATGCAACCAACATGTAATCAGTGGTGTGAAGGTCTCGGTGCCGGCGTCCTATGTAGCCAACAGGTAATCAGTGGTGTGACGGTCTCGGTGCCGGCGTCCAATGTAACCAACAGGTAATCAGTGGTGTGAAGGTCTCGGTGCCGGCGTCCAATGTAGCCAACAGGTAATCAGTGGTGTGATGGTCTCGGTGCCCGCGTCCAATGTAACCAACAGGTAATCAGTGGTGTGAAGGTCTCGGTGCCGATGTTTAATGTAGCCAACAGGTAATCAGTGGTGTGAAGGTATCGGTGCCGGCGTCCAATGTAGCCAACAGGTAATCAGTGGTGTGATGGTATCGGTGCCCGCGTCCAATGTAACCAACAGGTAATCAGTGGTGTGAAGGTCTCGGTGCCGGCGTCCAATGTAGCCAACAGGTAATCAGTGGTGTGATGGTTTCGGTGCCCGCGTCCAATGTAACCAACAGGTAATCAGTAGTGTGATGGTATCGGTGCCCGCGTCCAACGTAACCAACAGGTAATCAGTGGTGTGATGGTCTCGGTGCCCGCGTCCAATGTAACCAACAGGTAATCAGTGGTGTGATGGTATCGGTGCCCGAGTCCAATGTAGACAACAGTTAATCAGTGGTGTGATGGTCTCGGTGCCCGCGTCCAATGTAACCAACAGGTAATCAGTGGTGTGATAGTATCGGTGCCGCGTCCAATGTAGCCAACAGGTAATCAGTGGTGAGATGGTCTCGGTGCCCGCGTCCAATGTAACCAACAGGTAATCAGTGGTATGATGGTATCGGTGCCTGCGTCCAAAGTAGCCAACAGGTAATCAGTGGTGTGATGGTCTCGGTGCCCGCGTCCAATGTAACCAACAGGTAATCAGTGGTGTGATGGTATCGGTGCCCGCGTCCAATGTAACCAACAGGTAATCAGTGGTGTGATGGTATCGGTGCCCGCGTCCAGCGTAACCAACAGGTAATCAGTGGTGTGATGGTCTCGGTGCCCGCGTCCAATGTAACCAACAGGTAATCAGTGGTGTGATGGTCTCGGTGCCCGCGTCCAATGTAACCAACAGGTAATCAGTGGTGTGATGGTCACGGTGCCCGCGTCCAATGTAACCAACACGTAATCAGTGGTGTGATGGTATCGATGCCCATGTCCAATGTAACCAACAGGTAATCAGTGGTGTGATGGTCGCGGTGCCCGCGTCCAATGTAGCCAACAGGTAATCAGTAGTGTGATGGTATCGGTGCCCGCGTCCAATGTAACCAAAAGGTAATCCGTAGTGTAATGGTCTCGGTACCCGCGTCCAACATAACCAACCGGTAATAAGTACTGTGAAGGTCTTGGTACCAGAGTCCAATGTAACCAACCGGTAATAAATACTGTGAAGGTCTAGATACCAGAGTCAAATGTAACCAGCCGGTTATCAGTAATCTTATGGTCTCGGTGTCCGCGTCCTGTGTAATCAGTACTGTGATTGTCTCAGTGCCCGTGTCTTATGTAACCAACCGATTATCAGTACTGTGATTGTATCGGTGCCTGCGTCCTATGTAACCAACAAGTTATCAGTACTATTATGGTCTCAGTGCCAGCCTCTTATGTAACCAACTGATTATCAGTACTGTGATGGTCTCGGTGCCTGCGTCATATGTAACCAACAGGTAATCAGTACTGTGATGGTCTCGGTGCCTGCGTCATATGTAACCAACAGGTAATCAGTACTGTGATGGTATCGGTGCCTGCGTCATATGTAACCAACAGGTTATCAGTACTGTGATGGTCTCGGTGCCTGCGTCATATGTAACCAACAGGTTATCAGTACTGTGATGGTCTCGGTGTCTGCGTCATATGTAACCAACAGGTTATCAGTACTGTGATGGTCTCGGTGCCTGCGTCATATGTAACCAACAGGTTATCAGTACTGTGACGGTCTCGGAGCCTGCGTCATATGTAACCAACAGGTTATCAGTACTGAGATGGTGTCGGTGTCTGCGTCATATGTAACCAACAGGTTATCAGTACTGTGATGGTCTCGGTGCCTGCGTCATATGTAACCAACAGGTTATCAGTACTGTGATGGTCTCGGTGCCTGCGTCATATGTTACCAACCGATTATCAGTACTGTGATGGTCTCGGTGCCTGCGTCATATGTAACCAACAGGTTATCAGTACTGTGATGGTCTCGGTGCCTGCGTCATATGTAACCAACCGATTATCAGTACTGTGATGGTCTCGGTGCCTGCGTCATATGTAACCAACAGGTTATCAGTACTGTGATGGTCTCGGTGCCTGCGTCATATGTTACCAACCGATTATCAGTACTGTGATGGTCTCGGTGCCTGCGTCATCTGTAACCAACAGGTTATCAGTACTGTGATGGTCTCGGTGCCTGCGTCATATGTTACCAACAGGTTATCAGTACTCTTATGGTCTCGGTGCCTGCGTCCTATGTTACCAACAGGTAATCAGTACTGTGATGTTCTCGATGCCTGCACAAAGACCCAATTTATACGTCTCTCTTGAGGCCTAAATCAAAAAGCCATATTATGCATCTCTCTATAGGCCTTGCACAAACATCAAAACTATGCGTCTCTCTTGGGGCCTTCAACAAACAGTTAATATACAATGTATACGTCACTCTAGAGGCCTTCCAAAAAAACCAATATATACGTCTCTCTAGAGACCTTCCAAAAAGGCCTTTCACAAACAGCCAAACCATACGACTCTCTAGAGGCCTTGCACAAACAGCCAAACTATACGTCTTTCTTTAGGCCTTCCACAAACAGCACATCTATGTGTCTCTCCAGAGGCCTTTCACAAACAGTCAAACAACTATTCGTCTCTCTAGAGGCCTTGCACAAACACCCAAACTATACGTCTCTCTAGAGGCCTTCCAGAAACAGTCAATCTATAAGTCCCTCTAGAGGCCTTTTACAAACAGTCAAACTATACGTCTCTCTAGAGGCCTTCCAGAAACAGTCAATCTATAAGTCCCTCTAGAGGCCTTTTACAAACACCCAAACTATACGTCTCTCTAGAGGCCTTCCAGAAACAGTCAATCTATAAGTCCCTCTAGAGGCCTTTTACAAACAGTCAAACTATACGTCTCTCTAGAGGCCTTCCACTAACAGCCAATATATACGTCTCTCTAGAGGCCTTCCAGAAACAGTCAATCTATAAGTCCCTCTAGAGGCCTTTTACAAACAGTCAAACTATACGTCTCTCTAGAGGCCTTCCACTAACAGTCAATCTATACGTCTCTCTAGAGGCCTTCCAGAAACAGCCAATCTATAAGTCCCTCTAGAGGCCTTTCACAAACGGTCAAACCATACGTCTCTCTAGAGGCCTTCCACTAACAGCCAATCTATACGTCTCTCTAGAGGCCTTCCAGAAACAGCCAATCTATAAGTCCCTCTATAGGCCTTTCACAAACAGTGAACATATACGTCTCTCTAGAGGCCCTTCAACAAACAGCCAATCTATAAGTCCCTCTATAGGCCTTTCACAAACAGTGAACATATACGTCTCCCTAGAGGCCTTCCACAAACAGTCAAACTATACGTCTCTCTGGAGGCCTTTCATAAACAGTCAAACTACACGTCTCTCTAGAGGCCCTTCCACCAACAGTCAAACTATACGTCTCTCTGTAGGCCCTCCACAAACAGCCAATATATACGTCTCTCTAGAGGCCTTCCAGAAACATCCAATCTATAAGTCACTCTAGAAACCTTCCAGAAACAGCCAATCTATAAGTCCCTCTAGAGGCCTTTCACAAACAGTCAAACTATCGGTCTCTCTAGAGGCCTTGCACAAACAGCCAATCTATAAGTCCCTCTAGAGGCCTTTCACAAACAGTCAAACTATCGGTCTCTCTGGAGGCCTTGCACAAACAGTCAAACTATACGTCTCTCTGGAGGCCTTGCACAAACAGCCAATTTATACGTCTCTCTAGAGGCCTTGCACAAACAGCAAATCTATAAGTCCCTCTAGAGGCCTTTCACAAACAGTCAAACTATCGGTCTCTCTGGAGGCCTTGCACAAACAGTCAAACTATACGTCTCTCTGGAGGCCTTGCACAAACAGCCAATTTATACGTCTCTCTAGAGGCCTTGCACAAACAGTCAAACTATCGGTCTCTCTGGAGGCCTTGCACAAACAGCCAATCTATACGTCTCTCTGGAGGCCTTGCACAAACAGCCAATCTATAAGTCCCTCTAGAGGCCATTCACAAACAGTCAAACTATCGGTCTCTCTAGAGGCCTTTCACAAACAGTCAAACTATCGGTCTCTCTGGAGGCCTTGCACAAACAGCCAATTTATACGTCTCTCTGGAGGCCTTGCACAAACAGCAAATCTATACGTCTCTCTGGAGGCCTTGCACAAACAGCAAATCTATACGTCTCTCTGGAGGCCTTGCACAAACAGCAAATCTATACGTCTCTCTGGAGGCCTTGCACAAACAGCAAATCTATACGTCTCTCTGGAGGCCTTGCACAAACAGCAAATCTATACGTCTCTCTGGAGGCCTTGCACAAACAGCAAATCTATACGTCTCTCTGGAGGCCTTGCACAAACAGTCAAACCATCGGTCTCTCTGGAGGCCTTGCACAAACAGTCAAACTATCGGTCTCTCTGGAAGCCTTGCACAACAACCAATCTATACGTCTCTCTGGAGGCCTTGCACAACAACCAATCTATACGTCTCTCTGGAGGCCTTGCACAAACAGTCAATCTATCGGTCTCTCTTGAAGCCTTGCACAACAACCAATCTATACGTCTCTCTGGAGGCCTTGCACAACAACCAATCTATACGTCTCTCTGGAGGCCTTGCACAAACAGTCAATCTATCGGTCTCTCTGGAAGCCTTGCACAAACAGTCAAACTATCGGTCTCTCTGGAAGCCTTGCACAACCGCCAATCTATACGTCTCTCTGGAAGCCTTGCACAACAACCAATCTATACGTCTCTCTGGAGGCCTTGCACAAACAGCCAATCTATACGTCTCGCTAGATGCCTTCCAAAACCAGCCAATATATACTTATTTCTAAGTGCCTTCATCAAACAGTCAAACTATGCGTCTCTCATGTTATACAAACGTGTGTAAAGTTATAATAAATACTAGATTTGACTAAAACATAACTTGCAGTATTTATGTGTTGAACAATAATAGTAAAACGCGTATGTTGTAATACGCCAGCGAGTTGTAAACAGCACGAATATATAGTGATATAAGCAAGAATCAATGAGACGTTCATTTATCGCAAGGCAGTTTCATGCGGATACCTATCAATGTCTAGAAAGTAGGGAGATTTTGTAATAATATTCGAAATTATAAATCATTGATAGAATGTTCCAATTCAGTCAAGTAACTTTATAATGAAGTGTTATATACACGCAGTACTTAATATAAAAATACAGGTAACAGCTTGAAGAAAGAATATTGAATCTAGTTTATGTTCATTGTTATTTGTTGTTCGTTACAATGTTTACTTATGTTATTTTTAACTCTGTATGTTCTATATTACACAACGGAGAGAAGTGCTGCTGTGAATAGAATCTGGTACAGAAGATTATAAAGAGATATACAAAAATGACTAACCACGATTACATCTGTATTCCATGGCTAGTTTTCCTTTTGTACACGTGATCTTTGCAGACGTACCCGTTGGCTCATTTCCTTTGGTATGAATTTGCTCAAGAACATATTTAGCTTTACACTGTAAATAAATGCTCCTGCCATTACGCATATAGAATGTTTTTCTTCTTATACAACGGGAAAACTTTTCCCGACTGTGATAGCAATATCCATCTGATGTTTGATGTATCCTGCATCTTTCTGAAATGTACGAACTTTACGTTTAACAACCAAAGATTCTTATGAAACATAAATTGATTTTACAACTAGATTGTTATAGATCAATTACACAATCATCTGATATTCGACGATATAAATATAAAATATTCTCTCTTGATCAATTACTTCGTAGAATGCGCATTTGAATGCACTGTCTAACACGATCTACGACTTGAATGCACTGTCTAACACGATCTACGACTTGAATGCACTGTCTAACACAATCTACGACTTGAATGCACTGTCTGACACGATCTACGACTTGAATGCGCTGTCTGACACAATCTACGACTTGAATGCACTGTCTAACACGATCTACGACTTGAATGCACTGTCTAACACGATCTACGACTTGAATGCACTGTCTAACACGATCTACGACTTGAATGCAGTGTCTAACACGATCTACGACTTGAATGCACTGTCTAACACGGTCAACGACTTGAATGCACTGTCTAACACGATTTACGACTTGAATGCACTGTCTTACACGATCTACGATAGTGCGAGTCGTTGGGCGCTACTAGCGACGTTCGGTAATGATCCATCCATTATGGTCCTTAACTACTGGAAAAATTCCTGAGATTGTGAACAAAATAGCGCCTTCATTTATCATTTGATTTTGACCACACTGATACAGTAGTTAGATATATATGAGAGCAACTGCCACCATTTTCCGACTTAAACACAGTGCAGACGATTTATTTTAGGTAAATGTTAAGTAGTTAATGCGATAAATATCTAGTTAACTACACACTGATCAAGTTAATTAAGTGGTTAATGAGTTAAGTATCTTGTTAACGACATCATTATTTAGTTAACTAGATAGGTAAAGCATAACATAAAATAGCACCAGCTTTATATATATATGTTAAATCAACCAAATACAACCTATAAATGAATTAATAGCATAAAATATATCCCCACATCGGTTTGGCGCCCAAATCTGTGGGAAAATCAATTTCAAATTACAGAGAAAAATATCCATAAAGAAATCTAGTTAACTATATAATTTTCTAGTAAGTGGTTAACAAGTTAAGAATGTATATATCTAGTTACATTTGTAACGTGATAATTAACTAGCTAATTTTGTCCTTAACTTCATATTTAACTCGTTACAACTTGATCAACTAGATAATTGACTACTTAACATTTATCTAAAATAGATTGGTGGGTAAGTGGTGGCAGTTGTGGGCACTATCGGACAATTTTTCGTGTTAAGGTATTTATCTGGTAAAACATTTATCACGATATTTATGTAGTTAACAACATAAATATCTAGTTATTTAAGTAGTTATCTAGTTTCTTCAACGTGATAACCACATAATTATCTAGTAGTTAACTGGTGGCAGAAATATGCCATCATAATACACAGTAGAGCGACATAAGTGAGTTCCCCTAATGTCTGACGTCAAGTTACACACTTAAATCCTATCATTCCAATCTGCGACGTAATTCGTACTTTTATTTGATGGACCACTGAAACCTAAGGGACACAACCATGATGTGTATTCTATCGTTCAGAAGGTCAATTTATGTTCGTTGTTTCCCTTCTCAAAGTACTGAGAGTACTGTCAGCCGGGCTAACTTGATCGAATGAAGATGTAATTAAGACGAGGTTCTTAAAGCATAGTGCACAGATAAGGTTATGTTATTTTGAAACTTCATTAAGTTTTCAATAAAAATCAATCGGTCCATTGACTTTAGGTAAACAGGCAAAGTATGTTATATAATGTGATATGGTCAAGTCCCTCCATAGATAACAAGACAAACTGAAAGTTGAACTGGATTGCGATCATTGAGACTTGATCTTTCTTTTGGATTTATATTGTAAACAAAGGCTGGATGTTTTAGCATTCATAGGCTTTGTGCAAATATCTGGGACAATCAGAAACGTTATTATTAAAAAATTAAGCTGAACAATTGGACAATATGCACCAAAAAGCTTTACTGTCCATAAAGCCCCTTGCGACCTTGGCCTTTGACTATATGATCCCAAGTTGTAATATACAAAACTAAACTTCACAGTACATGTAATGCTTTTTACCAATTTTGATGAAAATCTAACGTTTTTTTAGAGAAGAACAGCAGACAAGGTTTTCGAACTTCAGACACCTGTGACATTGACCTTTAACATTATCACCCCAAATTACAATATGCACTACTGGACTTCATACTGAAACTTCCTAGCAAGTTGATGAATATCCAACACTGGATTTTGAGATAAAGAGATAACAAGGTAAACTGGACAGGTAAACATACAACATGGGGGATACATAATACATACAACATGATGAACACAGGTCAAAGCATTCAAGCTTTGCTAAAAGAAATTCTTTTGAGCTTAGTCTGTTACAAAATGTTGAAAGTACGTTATACTAGTTGTATTAAAAATTGAAAGTAGACTCGGAACGCAGCACATGACTATCCAAGGAACAGAACCAGGTTTGATTTAAACTGGTCTACCTGCTCTAGATATAATGTCAAAATATGTCAGCAGATCAGATGTTGGATGCAATTTTGATACAGTACAATCACATACCATGCTCATAGCGAATCAGCCAAAGAGTAAATAATTTGTTTTAGAAAATATTTCTGGCAATCAGAAGCCCTAGTGACTATTTCGGAACTTGAGTGGGGCTGTGTGACACAATATTTGAGGACAATCATCATATGAACAAATCTACCAAATTTTATTCAAATTGCCCAAGTGGTTTTGGAAATGTAAACGTTTACGACAATGCTGTCCCAGTGGGCAACAGTGGTTTAAAGGGGATATTTTCTCTGAAACTGTCGTAAAGCAGCAATAAAATCCACATTTTTGGTTTCCAGGGTTCCTTCTGCCATTCGCCAATATCATCAAATTTGAAAACAAACAACTTATTTGGCAACAGTTTTTCAATTTCGGCAACACAAATATTCTAAAAGAATACATATTTGTAAGCAATTGCATAATTGTTCATGCTTTTTATAAAAATGTGTGCATACTTTGAATATGCCAGAGGGAATCATATTTTCAAATTTAAAAAATAAGCACCTTCAATACTGTAATATGAATGGATGCCGAATGATATCAGAAATGGAAGTGACTAGTTTTCGCTCAAATTTGATTGCAGTGTCAATTGTTCCGAACAATTAAGAGTTCACTGCCCTTATAAGTGCAGGTGACACTTATTTAAGGTTTTCACAAGGCAACAATATGAAGCTCTAAATCTTCGTCTTGTATATCTGGGATCACCTGCTTCACATTTCCTACAGGTACCGCAACTACTTTGTCATTTGTTGTTAAGAAGGTGGACTCATCTTCTTCCTGACATACACTTTCCACCTCATCAATTACTTCTTCTACTGGAAATTCTGTTTTCTGTTAAATTATAATAGTATAGGTATATTGTTAGGGTATTAATGAAACATATTTAAGAAATATCTGAAATTTTGTTTGCTACATTTAGGTGTTGAACCATTCACCTATTGTTAAAGCTCTTTCTGATGAAGTGTGAGGATGAGTGACCGAATCATGTTTATGATATAAATATTTTATTGATTGATCTTGCTGCTGCTGTTTATTATAACCATTACATATTGATGTATCGATGTAAAATTTAAAGCAGTAGGCAATAAAAATACATTTCTAAAGAATCAGTTGACAGCTGCTAAGATTATCAAACTAAAACTATCCGAATGGCCAAAAAAGGTTTATGCCTTTTTTGACAATATAAATACTGTACAATATATTCAGACTTTTTTGGCAATATTATTATTTAAGCTTAACATGCGACAGGATGGCAATAACTTGAACTTGCTATTTAAATTTTTATAGCAGAATTTCAATGTAGCATTTCCTATAATTGCAATAAGTAATCTCACAATGTGTTGTTCAAGACACAACACAAATGCACATAATCTGATTATACAGTAGAAGAACCATGTGGCATACCGTGATTAAGGTCTTGGATGTTGTTGAAAGAGAAACTTCATTTATGTAGGTGTTTGTAAGACTTGTCTATTATGATGAGTCTCCAGGTTGAAAGGTTTCATTCACACATTTGTAAACAACCCACGATACAGTCACGGCCAAAAGAATTCGTGCTATTCAACCAGTATACAGACACCAACATACAGTTAAAAAGAAAACCACTAATGAGGAATCATTTTCAGAGACGTTCCTTTGATGGTTTAATTTCCAGATTTTAAAACCTGGAAGAATGACGGTTTTATTAAATTCCATTTATTTTGGTTTAAATAGCCACATGTATAAACAGAGAGAGTAGATACGCGTGTATTACGAAGAACACTAAATGGATACTAAAAATATTTATATTATTTGTGTTATTACGTACATTTTGCTTTATTTGTTCTACATATTCCCTACAAACATTTCACAATAATTATTTTGCTAAACATTTTCCCAGCGATTTGGATGCTTTGCATCAACATTCTCTTGTAATCAAATTTGGCCATTTCATGAATTCACTCAGTAAGTACGTATAACTCATCCAAGTACCACGCCATAATATCCATAATACTACATTATATGGGTTTTTATCGCAACAGAACGTGTCAAGAAAACGCGCCAAAAATTTAATACATCACACACCTGTGTGTACTTAAAAGACAAAAATTGATTTTTTTAAAATTTAGACTGATCAGCTGTGAATGGTTCGTAATGTGACAGGCGAAGATAGGTTTTCAGAGTGCATGTGTTATTGGGACAATGTTCATTTTTAACTCTACGAAGAAGAAGATCGATTGACACGTTAAGATAAATGTGTGAACACCTTTTTGGTACGACATACAAGACAAGATGGTCAACGACACTTGCCAAATTCGCTATAGTGAAATATCGATCATCTGCTGGTAAATTCGCCACTTTCATTGGCTACAATGTATGTTTGAACAGCGAATCAAAATTAAGTACAAACATTTGGTAATTTTAAAACCGTATTCAAACCAATCTAATTGAACAGTTTGCAATGCCTTCATAGCTTATAGGTAATTATATGGTATTAAAATACTATTTCAATACTTTATTATGAACATTCTAAGTAATGTTTTAATGGAGAAACATAACTGGTGATGTAATAAGTTTGGAATCCAGTTTTGTTTTGTTTCATAAAATGTACATTTAAGCTTAATTGTAAACTTCATACTTGTATTTGGGCAGGTTCGATTTCAACCAGAAGCAAGAGAAACAGACAATGATGTCAACAAGCATCCTTGTAGTACTTCTACTGATGGTGACACAGGCGGAGGCATTGACAAGTCTCGCCCAGATACAGCAACCTATGCCTGGCATTATAGTGCCGAAGATGAGCTTTTAATGTTAACGTTTATGTAAAACGTTAATATTGATTTGTCGTATGGCAATGTAAAGAGAATGCACATACATTATTTGTATAAAGATCAAAATGTCAAAAAGGCTCTGAATCACATGCTTAAGAAAAACTTTTGCAGTAAGTATACTGGTAAAAAGTACAATTCTCAAACATACTTAGAGTACATTCTTTAAATATTGCATGATTGAATCACGCCAAATTGTAAAGTTATATTTGCAGATGTTGTAATTGAAGGATTTGGCTTCGATTCCAACTATGCATACACTGTCACATTACCCGTATCTTAGAATATATCAAGGAAAATAATGCTTGTTTAATACTCATACACAGTCACATTACCCGTGTCTTAGAATATATCAAGGAAAATAATGCTTGTTTAATACTCATACACAGTCACATTACCCGTGTGTTAGAATATATCAAGGAAAATAATGCTTGTTTAATACTCATACACAGTCACATTACCCGTGGCTTAGAACATATCAAGGAAAATAATGCTTGTTTAATACTCATACACAGTCACATTACCCGTGTGTTAGAATATATCAAGGAAAATAATGCTTGTTTAATACTCATACACAGTCACATTACCCGTGTGTTAGAATATATCAAGGAAAATAATGCTTGTTTAATACTCATACACAGTCACATTACCCGTGTCTTAGAATATATCAAGGAAAATAATGCTTGTTTAATACTCATACACAGTCACATTACCCGTGTCTTAGAATATATCAAGGACAAATAATGCTTGTTTAATACTCATACACAGTCACATTACCCGTGTCTTAGAATATATCAAGGACAAATAATGCTTGTTTAATACTCATACACAGTCACATTACCCGTGTCTTAGAATATATCAAGGACAAATAATGCTTGTTTAATACTCATACACAGTCACATTACCCGTGTCTTAGAATATATCAAGGAAAATAATGCTTGTTTAATACTCATACACAGTCACATTACCCGTGTCTTAGAATATATCAAGGAAAATAATGCTTGTTTAATACTCATACACAGTCACATTACCCGTGTCTTAGAATATATCAAGGACAAATAATGCTTGTTTAATACTCATACACAGTCACATTACCCGTGTCTTAGAATATATCAAGGAAAATAATGCTTGTTTAATACTCATACACAGTCACATTACCCGTGTCTTAGAACATATCAAGGAAAATAATGCTTGTTTAATACTTAAACGTGTCATTTGTTTGAAGAAAAAGTATTAAAATCATTGGTACTGAACTTGGTTTTGTGGATACCGCAAGCCGCCTTATTAATGATGCTGATGATTAAGAACAAGGGAGGTAAATATTGTAGATATAGGAACTATCTATTAACAGGTTAGATATAAAATATTTCCATTTTGTTTCAAATGTGTCCTATTTTTTTGACGATGTTACAATGATCGTGGTTTCGACTTCCATCAAGAACTGGGGTTGTACGAAATTGTCAGTGTTTGGGACAAACGTGACGACCCTTATCTCGTCGAGTAAACCAGATTTCCCATTTCAAGGATTAACTCTGTATTGTGGCAAAGGTTTGGTATGGCCGTCAACGAACTACGTCGTGTGGTACACTGGAGGTAAATGACAAAGGTTTGGCATGGCCGTCAACGAACTACGTCGCGTGGTACACACAGGCGGTAAGTGGCAAAGGTTTGGCATGGCCGTCAACGAACTACGTCGCGTGGTACACACAGGCGGTAAGTGGCAAAGGATTGGTCTGGCCGTCAACGAACTACGTCGCGTGGTACACACAGGCGGTAAGTGACAAAGAATTGGTATGGCCGTCAACGAACTACGTCGCGTGGTACACGCAGGCGGTAAGTGGCAAAGGATTGGTATGGCCGTCAACGAACTACGTCGCGTGGTACACGCAAGCGGTAAGTGGCAAAGGATTGGTATGGCCGTCAACGAACTACGTCGCGTGGTACACGCAGGCGGTAAGTGGCAAAGGTTTGGCATGGCCGTCAACGAACTACGTCGCGTGGTACACGCAGGCGGTAAGTGGCAAAGGATTGGTATGGCCGTCAACGAACTACGTCGCGTGGTACACGCAGGCGGTAAGTGGCAAAGGTTTGGTATGGCCGTCAACGAACTACGTCGCGTGGTACACACAGGCGGTAAGTGGCAAAGGTTTGGCATGGCCGTCAACGAACTACGTCGCGTGGTACACGCAGGCGGTAAGTGGAAAAGGATTGGTATGGCCGTCAACGAACTACGTCGCGTGGTACACACAGGAGGTAAGTTTACTGGTCAAGAGAGTTAACCAATCTCTCTGGAAACTATCTGAATCGACGAACGTAATTTTGACGGTTTATATCGACTTTCCTGGCAGTTCTGCTTGTTTCAATTACAACAAATACAGCTTACTGCAATAGACATTATAACACTGAGATAATTCCAACATCGTTTTAGAAACTTAAGAAATAGTTTTGGCGGGTGAGAATATTTCACCAGTCAATGATCAAACGAGTATAGGTTCAAAACATTGCGTTGGTTTAAACATTTTAAGTACTCCAGTGAAGTTTAATGTTGTATAACTACACATGTAAACAAGTTTAATCATGCATTGGATATAATTGAACATTTTAGTAATCCTTTAGAATTAACATTATTTTTCTGGAAAATGTGTACCTATCTAAACCAGGTTAAAATCACACAGATTTTGACAAACTATAATAACAAACATCGACATTTAAATCCCAACACGGGATAAACCATTTCAACATCGGCTGACCACCTTAATAATAAGTTATTTTTTCACTGTTTTGCTCTTAATAAATCTCAAAATTAAAGACCACCTCAATACGAACATCAATTTTCAAGGGTGCCAATGGTGGTCTTATTGTTGATATTTTACTGTATTTTAATGACATTTCTTCCGCTGTAGCATACACGCGTTTCCTGATATATTCGTACCGAGTATGTTCCTGTTGTATATCACCACAACGTGATACCCCAATTTGTTTTGAACATTATCATATAATTGTCGGACATGTTGCAGCAGTTGGTATGATGAGGAATTTACCATAAGATTGTACATGGTTTATTACCTAGGATTTATAATCACTGAGAGGGTTGGGAGAAGACCCGTTGAAATTTATTGAATTTATACAAGTTGAAGTTAGTGATATTGCCAGTACTAGCGTAAGATAAGTAAAGTTTCCCCGTAATTATGTGATTTTGGCCAATTATATTACAATTGGAGAAACTGTAGCTTGCAGGGCAGTATTTAATTAATACGTGAAACTACAATGTCCTGGCGCACTGGCTTTTAACATGATTTTTAAGATTAAGTGTGATGTTAGCTTGCTGTTAAAGTGATTTAAACCCGTATTCTTACTTACCGTTTCAAGACTGTTAATCGCTGTATGGTTACTATTTATATTTGTGTTTTATATGTATGTTAAGTTTCCCTTTCCCCGCTACAAATATTACACTTTATGTAGTGTTCATGTAATATTCTCCCCACTTTCGGCCAATTGTTGCAAGCTGTCTTGACTTGTCCTGTGATGTATTCCATCCATTATTTCCCCCTTCCCTCCACCCTGTTTGTCCTCTTTGATTTCTCTAGTTATCCCTTATTCCTGGCCAGGCTATTCCTTGCGCCCCTGTTCCCTGATACATGTACCCTTGAGCCTCATCAAGTGCCTTATGTTTTGAGGACACTTGTTTCCCCGGAGGCCTGTGTGGAGAGTCATTGTCTTATGGATCTGACTTCCCATGTAGGAACTTATTATCTCTCTTAAAGTTCTGTTAAACACGCAATATTTAGAACATACCAATCGTTGCGCCAAATTCAAATATATTACAATACCGCGAAATGTATGTATGTTTCGAAGTTTTTAAGATGTTGAATGGACGTGCAACCATGTGTTCCCCTCATGTCGTGCTCACGTGTTCTCCAGATACCTCTTGTTTAAGTACAGATTTTACTCCTCTAGAAGAAGAGTCTGTTTCGGGGCGCAGCACTTTGTGAACATGGATCTCCCCGAATTACTTCTCTTCGAATATTTATATATATTTGTATTGGAATGATTAAATGAACGGTCTTATCATTTTGCTGAGAATGATCGCCTATACTAGTGAAGAAGTCAATAACTAAGTGCCCGACTAGTGCCGACAATAGAACACTTGCATTCTACACTGGAGGTCGTAGACTCGCAATCAGGAAAAGCGTTTGTTCTCTGTTACAATTTAACGGGAACTGCAAATTAAACAAGAGTTCACGAGTTACCAAATAGTACTCGCGATAATCTGTTCCTCCATTAGCAAGTTCTCCGCATGCCTCATTGGATGTCGAATTGTTACGGAGAAATACAAACCCTGTGTCCATCTCTGATTCACGTTATTTTGAGATCCCGTAGACACGTGACATGACAGCACACACAGTCACATGAACCATATATAGTTATGACCGGCTATGATATATAATCAGGAATGTGATAATGTAGATAACAACAAAAACGAACGGCAAGTCTCTTTTACTTGATATACTATCCATGTGCTTTTCTTTTACTTGATATACTATCCATGTGATTTTCTTTTACTTGAAATACTATCGATGTGATTTTCTTTTACTTGATATACTATCCATGTGCTTTTCTTTTACTTGATATACTATCCATGTGCTTTTCTTTTACTTGATATAATATCCATGTGCTTTTCTTTTACTTGATATACTATCCATGTGCTTTTCTTTCCTCCCCTTTCGGCCGATTGTTCAGTGAAGTATTCCATACCTTATTTCCTATTGTTGTCCCCCCTAAATAGTCCTTAGTTATTTTAATGGTCATTCATTGCGCCCCTAATCACATGCATGTTTACCCTTTTAAGTTAATGTTTTGTAGTATGTTGCTTTTGCCGGGGGTCTGTGTGGATCTGTGTGGATCTGTGTGTATCTGTGTGGATCTGTGTGGATATGTGTGGATATGTGGGGATATGTGTGGATATGTGTGGATCTGTTGGGATATGTGGGGATATGAGTGGATCTGTGGGGATATGTGGGGATCTGTGGGGATATATGGGGATCTGTGGGGATATGTGTGGATATGTGGGGATATGTTGGGATATGTGGGGATATGTGTGGATCTGTGGGGATATGTGTGGATATGTGGGGATAAGTGGGGATCTGTGGGGATATGTGGGAATATGTGTGTATCTGTGGGGATATGTGGGGATATGTGGGGATCTGTGGGGATCTGTGGGAATATGTGTGGATCTGTGGGGATATGTGTGGATATGTGGGGATATGTGTGTATCTGTGGGGATATGTGGGGATATGTGTGGATCTGTGGGGATATGTGGGGATATGTGAGGATATGTGGGGATATGTGTGGATCTGTGGGGATATGTGGGGATATGTGGGGATATGTGGGGATATGTGTGGATCTGTCGGGATCTGTGGGGATATGTTGGGATATGTGGGGATATGTGTGGATCTGTGGGGATATGTGGGGATATGTGGGGATATGTGTGGATCTGTGGGGATATGTGTGGATATGTGGGGATATGTGGGGATAGGTGGGGATATGTGTGGATCTGTGGGGATCTGTGGGGATATGTGTTGATCTGTGGGGATCTGTGGGGATATATGGGGATCTGTGGGGATATGTGTGGATAGACATTTTCTTGTGTATGTGGCGTTCAATTAAATCTCTTCCAATCGAAGCTTACAGTCTGGTCACTCATTACTTATGATTGTAGTTTTTTGCCCTTTTGCAGTTGTAATTGATTACAAGAATGTCATTTATCCTTGTGCGTTTAGGGAGTATGCGTACTTTACATAATAAAGTTATTACATAATAGTTGTACACTGTCGTGGTGCCAGACTAATTGGATCATATAGGATTGGACTTAACCAATTTTGTTAATTGCAGGGACGGTTACAGGAATTTCGGTAAGGGGAGGCGTACATTATGGATGGGGATACAAGGAGCGTTTGTCAACGGCGCTTTCTCGCTGGTTCTCAAGAACACTTTACCAAATGTTGCTCTATACATCGCCAAGCTTATTAAGATTAATAGATATAAGATATATCTTACGGACGGACCAAGCACAATATTTTTCCTAAATGTAGACAAACACATTTCTTTACAAAGCACTATATTAGGTGCATTTATTTTCTACAATAACTTTACACACGAAGAGAATATGGAAGTTTATTCAATACATTTATATTACATTGTTAAATATGTTTGTAGTACATCAATAGTCAAACACAAGACCAAAGTATAAATTGTAATACAAGTTGTATGCATAACATACACATAAAAAGAAATTAAGAAATTATCAATAACGTAAATATACACATATTGTAGTAATTGATTTGTTTACCAGAAAAAAGTAGCTTGTGACAGTTTGATGCATAAATATTATCTAAATTCCAATTCCTTTCTGCCAGCTATTCAACAACTGTCGACGTGGATCGTCTTACTGCATTATCACAAAATGTAGAGAGTCTTTATTTTATATGAAGTGTAATAAGATCAAGTTTAATCAAGAAAACATACATTAAATTAAATGTATTTACATTACAGTTTATTTTGTTCATTAAAAGTATAATTTTGAAGTTACTTAATAAAGTTTTAATAGCTTTGGTCTATCGTATTTTTATTAATGGTAGATAATTACAAATATTAAATTTGTCACATTCAGGAGATGATGTTTCCCAGAAGAAGCTTCGTTTAACATATGTAAGATTTAAACACGAGTACAAGATATGAATACGAGAAATGTAAGCAAGAAGCAATATTTCAAGTAATCAACATATAACTAGTGGTCCTCAAGTCTTGTCAATGTATTCACAGAACGTTTGAATGGTTTGCTTAACTAATCAAATGGTGGTACGCTTGGAAATTATGGAATACATGCGGGTATCAGAATACTAGCTAGATAGAAACATACAAATGAGACGAAAACATGCAAGTCGTCATACAGTTTTATGCAAAACACGTATATACAATATCTAATCTACATATCATAACATGATATTTTTGCGACAAAGCAAACATTAATACAGGTCCAATACGGTGGATGTCCTACATCTCACTAGTCTCATCATCTTATGTTGATGCTGTCACGTTTTTAATCCAGTCAAGGATATCTGGAGTAAGTTTTGTATAAAACCCATTTTTGTCATTTTCCTTACATCTAACTCCACTCGACACAACACCTGAAGTGTACATTCATATTGTATATGCAAAATGTGTCCATATAATAGTAGTAAAGGCGGAGTAAGTATCCCCATACAAATATAAGTACACCACAACATACAGCTGTACATAGTACTGTCTGCTGTACATAGTAATGTCTGCTGTACATAGTACTGTCTGCTGTACATATAACTGTCTGCTGTACACAGTACTGTCTGCTGTACATAGTACTGTCTGCTGTACATAGTACTGTCTGCTGTACATAGTAATGTCTGCTGTATACAGTTATGCCTGCTGTATATAGTACTGTATGCTGTACATATTCCTGTCTGATGTACATAGTCCTGTCTGGTATACATATTCATGTCTGTTGTACATAGTCTTGTTTGCTGTACAAAGTCCTGTATGCCGTACATAGTCCTGTCTGTTGTACATACTCCTGTCTGCTGTACATAGTCCTGTCTTCTATACATAATCCCGTCTGATGTACACAGTCCTGTCTGCTGTACATAGTCCTGTCTGCTGTACATAGGCATGTCTGCTGTATACAGTTCTGTCTGCTATACAGAGTCGTGTCTGCTGTATATAGTCCTTTCTGCTGTACATACTCCTGTCTGCGGTACATACTCCTGTAGGCTGTACATAGTCCTGTTTGTTGTACATAGTCCTGTGTGTTGTACATATATATGTATGCTGTACATAGTCCTGTCTGTTATACATAGTCCTGTCTGCTGTACATACCTCTGTCTGCTGTACATACTCCTGTCTGCTATACATAGGCCTATCTGATGTACATAGTCATGTCTGCTGTACATACTCCTGTCTGCTATACATAGGCATGTCTGCTGTACATAGTCATGTCTGCTGTACATACTCCTGTCTGCTATACAAAGTGCTGTCTGCTATACATAGTCATGTCTGCTGTACATAGTCCTGTCTGCTGTACATATGCCCTTCTAATGTACATAGTCATGTCTGCTGTACATAGTCCTGTCTGCTGTACATATGCCCGTCTGCTGTACATAGTCCTGTCTGCTGTACATATGCCCGTATGTTGTACATAGTTATGTATGTTGTATATAGTTATGTCCGCTGCGTATAGTTATGTATGATATATATAGTTATGTCTGCTGTATATATTTATGTCTGATGTATATAGTTATGTCTGCTGTATATAGTTATGTCTGTTGTATATAGTTATGTCTGATGTATATAGTTTTGTCTGATGTATATTGTTTTGTCTGATGTATATAGTTATGACTGCTGTTTATAGTTATGTCTGCTGTATATAGTAATGGCTGCTGTATATAGTTATGTCTGCTGTATATAGTTATGTCTGCTGTATATAGTTATGTCTGTTGTAAATAGTTATGTCTGATGTATATAGTTTTGTCTGATGTATATAGTTATGTCTGATGTATATAGTTTTGTCTGATGTATATAGTTATATCTGCTGTATATAGTAATGGCTGCTGTATATAGTTTTGTCTGCTGTATATAGTTATGTCTGCTGTATATAGTTATGTCCGCTGCATATAGTTATGTATGATATATATATAGTTATGTCTGCTGTATATATTTATGTCTGATGTATATAGTTATGACTGCTGTTTATAGTTATGTCTGCTGTATATAGTAATGGCTGCTGTATATAGTTATGTCTGATGTATATAGTTATGACTGTTGTTTATAGTTATGTCTGCTGTATATAGTAATGGCTGCTGTATATAGTTATGTCTGCTGTATATAGTTATGTCTGTTGTATATAGTTATGTCTGATGTATATAGTTTTGTCTGATGTATATTGTTTTGTCTGATGTATATAGTTATGACTGCTGTTTATAGTTATGTCTGCTGTATATAGTAATGGCTGCTGTATATAGTTATGTCTGCTGTATATAGTTATGTCTGCTGTATATAGTTATGTCTGTTGTAAATAGTTATGTCTGATGTATATAGTTTTGTCTGATGTATATAGTTTTGTCTGATGTATATAGTTATATCTGCTGTATATAGTAATGGCTGCTGTATATAGTTTTGTCTGCTGTATATAGTTATGTCTGCTGTATATAGTTATGTCCGCTGCATATAGTTATGTATGATATATATATAGTTATGTCTGCTGTATATATTTATGTCTGCTGTATATAGTTATGTCTGTTGTATATAGTTATGTCTGATGTATATAGTTTTGTCTGATGTATATAGTTTTGTCTGATGTATATAGTTTTGTCTGATGTATATTGTTTTGTCTGATGTATATAGTTATATCTGCTGTATATAGTTATGTCTGATGTATATAGTTATGACTGCTGTATATAGTTATGTCTGATGTATATAGTTATGACTGCTGTTTATAGTTATGTCTGCTGTATATAGTAATGGCTGCTGTATATAGTTATGTCTGCTGTATATAGTTATGTCTGTTGTATATAGTTATGTCTGATGTATATAGTTTTGTCTGATGTATATTGTTTTGTCTGATGTATATAGTTATGACTGCTGTTTATAGTTATGTCTGCTGTATATAGTAATGGCTGCTGTATATAGTTTTGTCTGCTGTATATAGTTATGTCTGCTGTATATAGTTATGTCTGTTGTAAATAGTTATGTCTGATGTATATAGTTTTGTCTGATGTATATAGTTATGTCTGATGTATATAGTTTTGTCTGATGTATATAGTTATATCTGCTGTATATAGTAATGGCTGCTGTATATAGTTTTGTCTGCTGTATATAGTTATGTCTGCTGTATATAGTTATGTCCGCTGCATATAGTTATGTATGATATATATATAGTTATGTCTGCTGTATATATTTATGTCTGATGTATATAGTTATGTCTGCTGTATATAGTTTTGTCTGATGTATATAGTTATGTCTGCTGTATATAGTTTTGTCTGCTGTATATAGTTATGTCTGATGTATATCGTTATGACTGCTGTTTATAGTTATGTCTGCTGTATATAGTTATGTCTGCTGTATATAGTTATGTCTGTTGTATATAGTTATGTCTGATGTATATAGTTTTGTCTGATGTATATAGTTTTGTCTGATGTATATAGTTTTGTCTGATGTATATTGTTTTGTCTGATGTATATAGTTATATCTGCTGTATATAGTTATGTCTGATGTATATAGTTATGACTGCTGTATATAGTTATGTCTGATGTATATAGTTATGACTGCTGTTTATAGTTATGTCTGCTGTATATAGTAATGGCTGCTGTATATAGTTATGTCTGCTGTATATAGTTATGTCTGTTGTATATAGTTATGTCTGATGTATATAGTTTTGTCTGATGTATATTGTTTTGTCTGATGTATATAGTTATGACTGCTGTTTATAGTTATGTCTGCTGTATATAGTAATGGCTGCTGTATATAGTTTTGTCTGCTGTATATAGTTA
The DNA here is from genome assembly GCA_032209605.1 of Mactromeris polynyma. Lineage (NCBI taxonomy): Eukaryota > Metazoa > Mollusca > Bivalvia > Venerida > Mactridae > Mactromeris > Mactromeris polynyma. The sequence goes on from JASFXZ010000023.1 coordinate 3,115,385, forward strand.
TGTCTGCTGTATATAGTTATGTCTGTTGTAAATAGTTATGTCTGATGTATATAGTTTTGTCTGATGTATATAGTTATGTCTGATGTATATAGTTTTGTCTGATGTATATAGTTATATCTGCTGTATATAGTAATGGCTGCTGTATATAGTTTTGTCTGCTGTATATAGTTATGTCTGCTGTATATAGTTATGTCCGCTGCATATAGTTATGTATGATATATATATAGTTATGTCTGCTGTATATATTTATGTCTGATGTATATAGTTATGTCTGCTGTATATAGTTTTGTCTGATGTATATAGTTATGTCTGCTGTATATAGTTTTGTCTGCTGTATATAGTTATGTCTGATGTATATAGTTTTGTCTGCTGTATATAGTTATGTCTGCTGTATATAGTTATGTCTGTTGTAAATAGTTATGTCTGATGTATATAGTTTTGTCTGATGTATATAGTTATGTCTGATGTATATAGTTTTGTCTGATGTATATAGTTATATCTGCTGTATATAGTAATGGCTGCTGTATATAGTTTTGTCTGCTGTATATAGTTATGTCTGCTGTATATAGTTATGTCCGCTGCATATAGTTATGTATGATATATATATAGTTATGTCTGCTGTATATATTTATGTCTGATGTATATAGTTATGTCTGCTGTATATAGTTTTGTCTGATGTATATAGTTATGTCTGCTGTATATAGTTTTGTCTGCTGTATATAGTTATGTCTGATGTATATAGTTATGACTGCTGTTTATAGTTATGTCTGCTGTATATAGTTATGTCTGATGTATATAGTTATGACTGCTGTTTATAGTTATGTCTGCTGTATATAGTAATGGCTGCTGTATATAGTTATGTCTGTTGTATATAGTTATGTCTGTTGTATATAGTTATGTCTGCTGTATATAGTTATGTCTGCTGTATATAGTTATGTCTGCTGTATATAGTTTTGTTTGCTGTATATAGTTATGTCTGCTGTATATAGTTATGTCTGCTGTATATAGTTTTGTCTGCTGTATATAGTTATGTCTGCTGTATATAGTCATGTCTGCTGTATATAGTTATGTCTGTTGTATATAGTTATGTCTGATGTATATAGTTTTGTCTGATGTATATAGTTATGTTTGCTGTATATAGTTATGTCTGTTGTATATAGTTATGTCTGATGTATATAGTTATGTCTGATGTATATAGTTTTGTCTGATGTATATAGTTATGTCTGCTGTATATTGTTATGTCTGATGTATATAGTTATGTCTGATGTATATAGTTTTGGCTGCTGTATATAGTTATATCTGCTGTATATAGTTATGTATGCTGTATATAGTTATGTATGCTGTATATAGTTATGTCTGCTGTATATAGTTATGTCTGCTGTATATAGTTATGTCTGCTGTATATAGTTATGTCTGCTGTATATAGTTATGTCTGCTGTATATAGTTATGTCTGCTGTATATAGTTATGTCTGCTGTATATAGTTATGTCTGTTGTATACAATACTACATGCTTGTAACCAAGGAGTATAAACATGTAAATATGATAACTTTATCATAACGTATGCATATCCCATTTAATTGTTTAATGCATATTCATTGATAATGTTACAGTATACATTTATGCCACATGTGAATGCTATGTGTGTACTTGCTTATTGAAATAATTTTATCAAATGTGGAAATATATTTCTCACAAAGAACACAATGCTAAATGGAATGTGATCTCAATATTACACTCACCAATCTGAATGTATCTATTTTCGTCAGTTTTCATTCGCACGAAAAACGGTCCACCACTGTCTCCATGACATGTATCGATGATCTTGTTACCAACTATAAACAAAAGAAACCCGTTTCTATCATATAATAAGCATCAGTATATAATCTAAAAGTAAACGCTTTCTGATTGGTCTAGCATATTTAGTCCGTTATATGCGATATTCATCAAATGTCCGAGTTATTTACTAGTTTATTAATAGCAATAGGGGAATCCCAATCAACTTGATTTGGTAATCGGTTTCTTACAAATGCTGCGGAAATTGTCGAAGCGAGTTTCGGATGATCATGATAAGTGCATTCAAGCACTTCAGTTACAGAGATTATTTCACATCAGCACCAAACAGCAGGTACCATACAATGGATGAACCTAAGTTGGCCAATCTACTAGAATTAAAATACTCGGATCATTGGTTATATATTCTGTTCAATATTTTAGGTAGAAACGCCAACATTTATATCATAAAACAATTATACTTTAATCTGTTGTTCCTGATGTTGATATGTACCAACTCGACTCAGCCAACAATGACACTTTTGGTACAACAACGGAAAAGTCAATAATTGTGTAATAATAATTCGAAATAAATAATATGGAAACTTGCACTAGTATAAGACGACAGTAATGACATAAACATCTTGGAGGTAACTTACAATAAAGTCATGCTTTGAGGAACACGCAAACTCGGTCAATGGCGCTACCGGAATTCGAACCCGGGTCTACTGATTGCCGGTCCGTTATGCTATCAATTTAAACCGACAAAAACAATGAGGCAGCACCAATAACACATGTAAGGGCGAAAACCCGAAATAAACAATAAGCATTGATGAAATAAACAAGGAGACCGCAGATATGTTTTGGAGAATGCCATTGGACAGTACAGTAAACTTTTTTTCGCCATTATCCTTGAACGCATGTTGAGCATGAGTATTCTACTAGAAAGCTACAAAGCTCCTAAAACCACAAATACATCTGCATACACCTCTTCAGTGCATCCTAATATCATGCATAAATAGTATCTGTACATCCTAGTACCACACATGCACCTGCAATGTACATCCTAGTACCACACATACACGATATCTGTACATCCTAGTACCATACACACACCTGTCCAATACATCATAGTACCACACATAAACAATATCTGTACAGCCTAGTACCATACATACGCCTGTTCAGTACATCCTAGCACCATACATACACCTATTCTGTACATCCTAGTACCATACATGCACCTGTTCTATACATCCTAGTACCATACATACACCTGTTCTATACATCCTAGTACCATACATACACCTGTTCTATACATCCTAGTACCATACATACACCTGTTCTATACATCCAAGTACCATACATACACCTGTTCAGTACATCCTGGTACCATGCATACACCTGTTCAGTACATCCTTGTACCAGGCATACACCTGTTCAGTACATCCTAGCACCATACATACACCTGCTCTGTACATCCTAGTAACTAACATACACACTGTCTGTACATCCTAGTACCACAAATACACAATATCTGTACATCCTAGTACCACAAATACACAATATCTGTACATCCTAGTAACTCACATACACATGTTCAGTACATCCTAGTACCATGCATACACCTGTTCAGTACATCCTAGTACCATATATACACCTGCTCTGTACATCCTAGTAGCATACATACACCTGTCCTATACATCCTAGTACCATACATACACCTGTTCTATACATCCTAGTACCACAAATACACAATATCTTTACATCCTAGTAACTCACATACACATGTTCAGTACATCCTAGTACCATGCATACACCTGTTCAGTACACAATGGAACCATCCATACACCTGTTCTATACATCCTAGTAGCATACATACACCTGTTCTATACATCCTAGTACCATGCATACACCTGTTCTATACATCCTAGTACCATACATACACCTGTTCTGTACATCCTAGTACCATGCATACACCTGTTCAGTACTTCCTAGTACCATGCATACACCTGTTCAGTACATCCTAGTACCATGCATACACCTATTCAGTACATCCTATGCCATACATACACCTGCTCTGTACATCCCAGTACCATACATACACCTGCTCTGTACATCCTAGTACCATACATACACCTGTTCAGTTCATCCTAGTACCATACATACATCTGTTTTGTACATCCTAGTACCATACATACATCTGTTCAGTACATCCTAGTACCATACATACATCTGTTCAGTACACCCTAGTACCCTTCATACACCTGTTCAGTACATCCTAGTACCATACATACAACTGTTCAGTACATTCTATTTCCATGCATACACCTGTTCCGTACATCCTAGTACCATGCATACACCTGTTCAGTACATCCTAGTACCATGCATACACCTGTTCAGTACATCCTATTTCCATGCATACACCTGCTCTGTACATCCTAGTATCATACATACACCTGTTCAGTATATCCTAGTACCATATATACACCTGCTCTGTACATCCTAGTATCATACATACACCTGTTCAGTATATCCTAGTACCATACATACACCTATTCTTTACCTCCAAGTACCATACATACACCTGTTCAGTACATCCTAGTACCATACATACACCTGCTCTGTACATCCTAGTACCATACATACACCTACTATGTACATCCCAGTACAATACATACACCTGTTCTGTACATCCCAGTACCATACATACACCTGTTCTATACATCCTAGTAGCATACATACACCTGGTATGTACATCCTAGTAGCGTACATACACCTGTTCTATACATCCAAGTACCATACATACACCTGTTCAGTACATCCTAGTACCATGCATACACCTGTTCAGTACATCCTTGTACCAGGAATACACCTGTTCAGTACATCCTAGCACCATACATACACCTGCTCTGTACATCCTAGTAACTAACATACACACTGTCTGTACATCCTAGTACCACAAATACACAATATCTAAACATCCTAGTAACTCACATACACATGTTCAGTACATCCTAGTACCATGCATACACCTGTTCAGTACACCCTGGAACCATCCATACATCTGTTCAGTACATCCTAGTACCATATATACACCTGCTCTGTACATCCTAGTAGCATACATACACCTGTTCTATACATCCTAGTACCATACATACACCTGTTCTATACATCCTTGTACCATACATACACCTGTTCTATACATCATAGTACCATACATACACCTGTTCTATACATCCTAGTACCATACATACACCTATTCTGTACATCCTAGTACCATACATACATCTGTTCAGTACATCCTAGTACCATACATACATCTGTTCAGTACATCCTAGTACCATTCATACACCTGTTCAGTACATCCTAGTACCATACATACAACTGTTCAGTACATCCTAGTACCATGCATACACCTGTTCCGTACATCCTAGTACCATGCATACACCTGTTCAGTACATCCTAGTACCATGCATACACCTGTTCAGTACATCCTATTTCCATGTATACACCTGTTCAGTACATCCTAGTACCATACATACACCTGCTCTGTACATCCTAGTATCATACATACACCTGTTCAGTATATCCTAGTACCATACATACACCTGCTCTGTACATCCTAGTATCATACATACACCTGTTCAGTATATCCTAGTACCATACATACACCTATTCTTTACCTCCAAGTACCATACATACACCTGTTCAGTACATCCTAGTACCATACATACACCTGCTCTGTACATCCTAGTACCATACATACACCTACTGTGTACATCCCAGTACAATACATACACCTGTTCTGTATATCCCAGTACCATACATACACCTGTTCTATACATCCTAGTAGCATACATACACCTGGTGTGTACATCCTAGTAGCGTACATACACCTGTTCTATACATCCAAGTACCATACATACACCTGTTCAGTACATCCTAGTACCATGCATACACCTGTTCAGTACATCCTTGTACCAGACATACACCTGTTCAGTACATCCTAGCACCATACATACACCTGCTCTGTACATCCTAGTAACTAACATACACACTGTCTGTACATCCTAGTACCACAAATACACAATATCTGTACATCCTAGTAACTCACATACACATGTTCAGTACATCCTAGTACCATGCATACACCTGTTCAGTACACCCTGGAACCATCCATACATCTGTTCAGTACATCCTAGTACCATATATACACCTGCTCTGTACATCCTAGTAGCATACATACACCTGTTCTATACATCCTAGTACCATACATACACCTGTTCTATACATCCTAGTACCATACATACACCTGTTCTATACATCCTAGTACCATACATACACCTGTTCTATACATCCTAGTACCATACATACACCTATTCTGTACATCCTATTACCATACATACACCTGTTCTATACATCCTAGTACCATACATACACCTATTCTGTACATCCTATTACCATACATACACCTGCTATGTACATCCTAGTAACTAACATACACACTGTCTGTACATCCTAGTACCACAAATACACAATATCTTTACATCCTAGTAACTCACATACACATGTTCAGTACATCCTAGTACCATGCATACACCTGTTCAGTACACACTGGAACCATCCATACACCTGTTCTATACATCCTAGTACCATACATACACCTGTTCTGTACATCCTAGTACCATGCATACACCTGTTCAGTACTTCCTAGTACCATGCATACACCTGTTCAGTACATCCTAGTACCATGCATACACCTGTTCAGTACATCCTAGTACCATACATACACCTGCTCTGTACATCCCAGTACCATACATACACCTGCTCTGTACATCCTAGTACCATACATACACCTGTTCAATTCATCCTAGTACCATACATACATCTGTTTTGTACATCCTAGTACCATACATACACCTGCTCTGTACATCCTAGTATCAAACATACATCTGTTCAGTACATCCTAGTACCATACATACATCTGTTCAGTACATCCTAGTACCCTTCATACACCTGTTCAGTACATCCTAGTACCATACATACACCTGTTCAGTACATTCTATTTCCATGCATACACCTGTTCAGTACATCCTAGTACCATGCATACACCTGTTCAGTACATCCTATTTCCATGCATACACCTGTTCAGTACATCCTAGTACCATACATACACCTGCTCTGTAAATCCTAGTATCATACATACACCTGTTCAGTATATCCTAGTACCATACATACACCTGCTCTGTACATCCTAGTATCATACATACACCTGTTCATTATATCCTAGTACCATACATACACCTATTCTTTACCTCCAAGTACCATACATACACCTGTTCAGCACATCCTAGTACCATACATACACCTGCTCTGTACATCCTAGTACCATACATACACCTACTGTGTACATCCCAGTACAATACATACACCTGTTCTGTACATCCCAGTACCATACATACACCTGTTCAATACATCCTAGTAGCATACATACACCTGGTATGTACATCCTAGTAGCGTACATACACCTGTTCTATGCATCCTAGTATCATACATGCACCTGTTCAGTACATCCTAGTACCATATATGCATCTGTTCTGTACATCCTAGTACCATACATACATCTGCTCTGTACATCCTAGTACCATACATACACATTTTCTATACATCCTAGTAGCATACATACACCTATTCAGTACATCCTAGTACCATACATACACCTGCTCTACACATCCTAGTACCATACATACACATTTTCTATACATCCTAGTAGCATACATACACCTGTTCTGTACATCCTAGTACCATACATACACATTTTTTATACATCCTAGTAGCATATATACACCTGTTCAGTACATCCTAGTAGCATACATACACCTGTTCAGTACATCCTAGTAGCATACATACACCTGTTCTATACATCCTAGTACCATGCATACACCTGTTCAGTACATCCTAGTACCATACATACAACTGTTCAGTACATCCTAGTACCATGCATACACCTGTTCCGTACATCCTAGTACCATGCATACACCTGTTCAGTATATCCTAGTACCATACATACACCTATTCTTTACCTCCAAGTACCATACATACACCTGTTCAGTACATCCTAGTACCATACATACACCTGCTCTGTACATCCTAGTACCATACATACACCTACTGTGTACATCCCAGTACAATACATACACCTGTTCTGTATATCCCAGTACCATACATACACCTGTTCTATACATCCTAGTAGCATACATACACCTGGTGTGTACATCCTAGTAGCGTACATACACCTGTTCTATACATCCAAGTACCATACATACACCTGTTCAGTACATCCTAGTACCATGCATACACCTGTTCAGTACATCCTTGTACCAGACATACACCTGTTCAGTACATCCTAGCACCATACATACACCTGCTCTGTACATCCTAGTAACTAACATACACACTGTCTGTACATCCTAGTACCACAAATACACAATATCTGTACATCCTAGTAACTCACATACACATGTTCAGTACATCCTAGTACCATGCATACACCTGTTCATTACACCCTGGAACCATCCATACATCTGTTCAGTACATCCTAGTACCATATATACACCTGCTCTGTACATCCTAGTAGCATACATACACCTGTTCTATACATCCTAGTACCATACATACACCTGTTCTATACATCCTAGTACCATACATACACCTGTTCTATACATCCTAGTACCATACATACACCTGTTCTATACATCCTAGTACCATACATACACCTATTCTGTACATCCTATTACCATACATACACCTGTTCTATACATCCTAGTACCATACATACACCTATTCTGTACATCCTATTACCATACATACACCTGCTATGTACATCCTAGTAACTAACATACACACTGTCAGTACATCCTAGTACCACAAATACACAATATCTTTACATCCTAGTAACTCACATACACATGTTCAGTACATCCTAGTACCATGCATACACCTGTTCAGTACACAATGGAACCATCCATACACCTGTTCTATACATCCTAGTAGCATACATACACCTGTTCTATACATCCTAGTACCATGCATACACCTGTTCTATACATCCTAGTACCATACATACACCTGTTCTGTACATCCTAGTACCATGCATACACCTGTTCAGTACTTCCTAGTACCATGCATACACCTGTTCAGTACATCCTAGTACCATGCATACACCTGTTCAGTACATCCTAGTACCATACATACACCTGCTCTGTACATCCCAGTACCATACATACACCTGCTCTGTACATCCTAGTACCATACATACACCTGTTCAATTCATCCTAGTACCATACATACATCTGTTTTGTACATCCTAGTACCATACATACACCTGCTCTGTACATCCTAGTATCATACATACATCTGTTCAGTACATCCTAGTACCATACATACATCTGTTCAGTACATCCTAGTACCCTTCATACACCTGTTCAGTACATCCTAGTACCATACATACACCTGTTCAGTACATTCTATTTCCATGCATACACCTGTTCAGTACATCCTAGTACCATGCATACACCTGTTCAGTACATCCTATTTCCATGCATACACCTGTTCAGTACATCCTAGTACCATACATACACCTGCTCTGTACATCCTAGTATCATACATACACCTGTTCAGTATATCCTAGTACCATACATACACCTGCTCTGTACATCCTAGTATCATACATACACCTGTTCATTATATCCTAGTACCATACATACACCTATTCTTTACCTCCAAGTACCATACATACACCTGTTCAGCACATCCTAGTACCATACATACACCTGCTCTGTACATCCTAGTACCATACATACACCTACTGTGTACATCCCAGTACAATACATACACCTGTTCTGTACATCCCAGTACCATACATACACCTGTTCTATACATCCTAGTAGCATACATACACCTGGTATGTACATCCTAGTAGCGTACATACACCTGTTCTATGCATCCTAGTATCATACATGCACCTGTTCAGTACATCCTAGTACCATACATGCATCTGTTCTGTACATCCTAGTACCATACATACATCTGCTCTGTACATCCTAGTACCATACATACTCATTTTCTATACATCCTAGTAGCATACATACACCTATTCAGTACATCCTAGTACCATACATACACCTGCTCTACACATCCTAGTACCATACATACACATTTTCTATACATCCTAGTAGCATACATACACCTGTTCTGTACATCCTAGTACCATACATACACATTTTTTATACATCCTAGTAGCATACATACACCTGTTCAGTACATCCTAGTAGCATACATACACCTGTTCAGTACATCCTAGTAGCATACATACACATTGTCTATACATCCTATTAGCATACATACACATGTTCAGTACATCCTAGTACCATACATACACCTGTTCAGTACATCCTAGTAGCATACATACATCCTGATTTACATATATTTCTAATGTCTGAAAAGGCGTCCTTGGTGATTTATGTGAGCAAGAGTTATATCCGGTCACTTACCACTCTGCACTCAACACTCAGTCTTGAAATATTAGTCTAATGAACCCGAGTTTAGAGATTCGTGTGTCTGCTATTTCGGTATCAATAACAATGTTCTATAAATGCTCAGTATTGTTTGCTTTCAATGTTTTCGAGTTTAAATGAGGACCTGAGATTGGACGGGGAGAATCGATAATTTAGCTCGCAGCACTAAAAACTTGCATTCAAATAGATGAAAGTGTATCAAAAATACTAAGCACTCATTGAGTATCGTAATCCATAACAAATATCCGAAACTCAGACTTACCACAGTAAACTATAGCATATGTTGTGAATAGCAAGTATAACTTCATAACTAGATCTAGTATAATTCTATTTTCTACATACCTTTGCCACCAGCACAAAACATCGTTTTTGGGTCAAACACAGTTGCATTTTCTGCTGAACAGTCTTTTATGCTCATTTGCATTTGTTTTAGGGAGTCAGCAAGTGGACCACCTTTCTTACTTCTCCCCCAACCAGTTACCACACCAAACACACCTTTTTCAATTTTAGCTTCACGATCATCTAAATGACACAAACGATTTATTCTATTTATGCATTCTGAGTGTTCGGTCTGTAAACGTTTATATATTACACGTTTTTAATAAAATAGAAAGACAATAATCAAAATATAAATAACTTGCATGCAAAAACGATTTATATTGATGGTAAACGTCCAATACATTAAACGTTCAAATGGTTATACGCAATGAAAAGACATCCATTGTATTACTTAAAAATTGGAATATAAATATTGTTTTTTATAAATCAAGTATAGACAATACATATATACGAGTACATATACATACATATGTAAATTGTAAGAAATCAAGTCATATATATACATGTCATTTCTGAGAAGTGGACAACTTACCCGTATTTGGTAAGCAAACAGGTAACCGGTCTCGTCCGATCACTACTTTGTAATCTAATTTGATCAGTCCAATATCGTATAAATATTTTTGTTTTACAGTTTCGTTATACGTCGGATGTTTGATTTTAGATTCAGGTTTGATTTGGAATACATCTACGTTCTGACTTTCAGTCCTTTTCAATCTCCCTAAAGCAGAAAATGAGTTTTTATCATCCACTTTGTACGATGAAAGTCGATATCACAGGTTTTACTATACCTACTTTATAGGTCAGATTCAGTCTCCATGTTCAGAAAGGGTCAATTGTTCTGGATCAATGTGATTATGAAAGAATAGTTGCCATCTTTTTAAAGCAATTACGTATTTTATGCAATACTATTGAGAGGTCTGATTCAATGAGTGTTTGCAAAGCTCGAAAGTAATATTTTCTTTCAGATTTTTAATATTGATGTATCACATTTAATTATTAGACGTCACGCATGATAAATTGGACAGTATTTACAATGAGTGAATGTGATCATTATAAGTGAGAGAGAATAAGTTGCTACAGGGAACGCCACATACATAAGACAGTGCCTCCCCACATAGACCTCTGGGAAAACAACACTCCATAAAACATAAGGCATTTGAGGAGGCGCAAGGGTATATACGCAAGGGAACAGGGGCACAGGGAATGGCCTGGCCGACCATAAAGGATAACTAAGGAGAATCAAAGAGGACAAACAGTTGGGGGATTTAATGGACGGAATACATCACGAGACAAGTCAAGACAGCTGACAACAATAGACCGAACGTGTGGACAAAACACGTGAACACTATATAAACTGAAAGTACCGCACACGTGGATAAGGAAACCAAACATACATCTAAACACAAATAGAAATAATAAACATACAGCGACTTACAGCCTTGGAGCTGTCGGTTAAAATACTGGGGGTTTAAATCGATTTAACAGCTAGCTAACCACACACTTAATCGCTATATGATCATTGATTTCCAACACATACACATAAATTGACTAAGTAGGCGGTAACTCATCATTAAAAGCCATTAACCATTACGTACAAATGATAGAATTTAGTATTATTCATAATGTAAAGAAACATGACCATGAGTTTAGGTTATATGCCCTTGGTTCAACAAAATTAATATTTGTTTATTAGTGAGCAATTAATGTTAACTGCCTTACAAACCAAATGGTCAGACTGTAACTGAAAAAGTAAGTGAGCCGTTTGCTCAGTACATACGTTGAATTCTGAACAATTATTATAAATAATACTGATGTTGGTGTTTTCTAGATTCGTAGGGTGATATATGATAAGATACTTACTTAAGATCACTTTACTAGTGCTATTGAGACAATGTGCCGCTGTTAAGATCCATTGTTTGTCAATCAAAGATCCACCACACTGGTTAATATCGTGAATCTGTAAAACATGAATCAAGTTTATATGATTAAGACTGGAGGACTCATAGATTCTGAAACCAAAAGACAGAATTCTAAATTTCTTGCCGTGTTTTCAGGATTATTGCCTGATTGGTATGTTATCATGCGCTATATTACGTTCATACAAAAGTCCACCATTGCCTGCCCAATTCTGCTATGTTCCCATATGAATTAATTTACAATTATACATAAACAGACTGATATCTCAATTGATTTGACAAGTTGAACACGATTACAATTCAGTACCTCACACACGGTAAATGGGTTAATATTTCAATCGGTGTCTCGTAAGAATTACAAACATACACATCGATATGTCCTGATCATGATCAACACGGTAATATCTCATTTAGTGGTACAACATGGACATGAATTAATTGCATAACCGGCCTGCTTTATCGTTGTTCAAAATACTGAGACTTAATTTACTGTGTTATTTACTTTACGAGGTTAATCGATAACAATGTCTTTAAAATAAATCACGGACACGAGAATATAGATCCTCATGGTTTTAGAAAGTTTGGAAAGTTTCATTCTAAAGTCACCACAGTAGGCATGAGTTTGTTGTTATGGTATGTCATATACTACTTTTGGAACGAATCCATGGTGTCACCATAGTAGGCATGAGTTTGTTGTTACGGTATGTCATATACTACTTTTGGAACGAATCCATGGTGTCACCATAGTAGGCATGAGTTTGTTGTTATGGTATGTCATATACTACTTTTGGAACGAATCCATGGTGTCACCACAGTAGGCATGAGTTTGTTGTTACGGTATGTCATATACTACTTTTGGAACGAATCCATGGTGTCACCATAGTAGGCATGAGTTTGTTGTTACGGTATGTCATATACTACTTTTGGAACGAATCCATGGTGTCACCACAGTAGGCATGAGTTTGTTGTTACGGTATGTCATATACTACTTTTGGAACGAAACCATGGTGTCACCATAGTAGGCATGAGTTTGTTGTTACGGTATGTCATATACTACTTTTGGAACGAATCCATGGTGTCACCACAGTAGGCATGAGTTTGTTGTTACGGTATGTCATATACTACTTTTGGAACGAAGCCATGGTATCTTTAGTTATTATAGAGCAAACATCAAACAGTGCATGCTTATTGACATGAGTGGTTACACAATGGTGGAAAGCTTTAAGATTGTAAAACAATCACAATTATATTTATAATTTCTACATATATTCACACAGTTTTAATACAATATTAGGCAATACAACGTCAATTCAATATTAACAATGCCAATTTAAACAACAGCTGTAATAACGCATTAAGTTTATGAAAAACAAAAAGAAACGAAAACTACAAACGTTGACAAGTTGCGCCATCCATGGCCATGCGTTTCTCATTGCTTCATGTTCGTATATAGGTATACTACCTTTAGACAACATAGTTCTGAATGGGTCTGTAATTCCACATTTCCACTCGGAAACAGTACCTGAAAAAAGATCATGTAAAATTTGCTTTAAATGCTTCTGTTGGTGCGACATCAAATCAACACGGACTTCAGAAATACACGAGTCTGTTAAAAAGTCCATTCGACACTAGCATAATTAGAGATTATTTATCTATTTATAAATAGTTTTTAGTACAAAATAAAAAAACAAACTCAATATTTCCATCATTATTTTCATAAATAATCATTTAGATCTACATTATCAGCAATTGAAATTTTTGGCGGATTTATTTCTCTCTAAAGACAGTTTGAACGTCATTATGCATGGCATATTGAGCAATACATGTACACCGTTCACCGACTTTGAGCCATAATATTGTTCATCTAACAACATACATTTATATCGTGATATTTATCCAGTATATTCATCTTGCCGTTCATCTTGCTAGGATATGAATATATTTGTGAGATTACCATTTGTGAAAGACGGATATAGCGGTTTTCTCTTGCGAGACATATTGAGATATCAGAGTGGTAACTGTGTTAGATATATTGATATATCAGAGTAGTTACTGTGTTAGATATATTGATATACATTTATCTGAATAGTTACTGTGTTAGATATATTGAGATATCAGAGTGGTTACTGTGTTAGATATATTGAGATATCAGAGTGGTTACAGTGCGAGATATATTGAGATATCAGAGTGGTTACTGTGTTAGACATATTGAGATATCAGAGTGGTTAGTGTGTTAGACATATTGAGATATCAGAGTGGTTTGTGTGTTAGATATATTGAGATATCAGAGTGGTTAGTGTGTTAGACATATTGAGATATCAGAGTGGTTAGTATGTTAGATATATTGAGATATCTGAATAGTTACTGTGTTAGATATATTGAGATATCAGAGTGGTTACTGTGTTAGACATATTGAGATATCAGAGTGGTTAGTGTGTTAGATATATTGAGATATCAGAATGGTTAGTGTGTTAGATATATTGAGATATCAGAATGGTTAGTGTGTTAGATATATTGAGATATCAGAGTGGTTACTGTGTTAGATATATTGAGATATCAGAATGGTTAGTGTGTTAGATATATTGAGATATCAGAGTGGTTAGTGTGTTAGATATATTGAGATATCAGAGTGGTTAGTGTGTTAGATATATTGAGATATCAGAATGGTTAGTGTGTTAGATATATTGAGATATCAGAATGGTTAGTGTGTTAGATATATTGAGATATCAGAATGGTTAGTGTGTTAGATATATTGAGATATCAGAGTGGTTAGTGTGTTAGATATATTGAGATATCAGAATGGTTAGTGTGTTAGATATATTGAGATATCAGAGTGGTAAGTGTGTTAGATATATTGAGATATCAGAGTGGTTAGTATGTTAGATATATTGAGATATCAGAATGGTTAGTGTGTTAGACATATTGAGGCATAAGCATGTTCACCATGTGACTTGCACATTTGTAGGTTAGATATTGACATGTTTTCTTTATGTGAAATATATTAATGTTTACGTGTTCACCTTAGGAGAGATGTATTGATGTGCTCACGGTATGTGATATATTGAGATATTGACGTGCTCACCGTATGTGAGATATAGAGATATAAATGGGCTCACCGTATGTGAGATATAGAGATATTAGAGAGATATCGAGATATTGATGTACTCACGGTATGTGAGATATAGAGCTATTGATGTGCTCACCGTTTGTGAGATAAAGTGATATTCACGTGTTCACCGTATGTGAGATATAGAGATATTAATGTGTTTACCATATGTGAGAGATATAGAGATAAATTATTGTGTTTACCGTATGCGAGATATCGAGATATTATTACTATTATTATTATTGATGTGCTCACCGTATGTGAGATAGAGAGATATTAACGTACTCACCGTATGTGAGATTTAGAGAGATATCGAGATAATAATTGACCGCAAGCAAAATATCATGGCAGAGTTTGTGTACACTAATTTAGCAATCCAAACATGCGTCAGTAAACTTGTTAGAATCCATTGATTTAGATTTCTGTTTCTGGACATAATGCTCATGTAACTTATACCTGCCTATAAAGTAAAGGAAAAATCATAAATATACATTACTGTAAGCAATCCATCATTGGCTTAATGTCTGCGATAAATGAAACAGTTGTTGTTTCAATCTATCTATTAATGCCGATAAAAAAAGTAATGGCCCTTTTTCTTCTCTGAAAAAACTTAGCCTTTAAGAATAAAACCGATATATGGAAAGTTACATTTATTTTCTTATTTCCTCATATTTTCATGTAGTGAAAACACCTGTCTTGCAAATTAAAAACAGAAATATTTAAAGAAAATCAAAACAAAATGTTTTGGGCGGGACATTTGTGTCATAAAATATTTAAAAATTGGAATATTCCAATTGAATATACAAATATTGACAATGTTAGAAAACCCAAATGTCAGTTTGGCAAAATTATTTGAAACGTATCAAATGTGCTCTGTCCAAATTTCAGAGACATTTACAGTTTAGTTTTGCAAAATTTCATTTTGAACAGAATGCTGCCTAAATTTTACAATCGCATAATGAAACTGGAATTTGCAATTTTGCTTATTTCTTTCAAAATTATGATTTATTTAAGGCAAATGAAGTTGTAGTTGTGAAACAACAATTGACATTGACGCCAAATGACGTCACTTTCAAGACATAAACTAACATTGAAAAAAATATTTTGAAGTATTTTAGTGAATTACCACCCTTTATCAATAATAATTTATTTTTTATTTTTTTGCAATAAAAACACCTTTTAAAAATAAATATTGAATGATTGCCTAGAATAGTAAAGGTATAAAAACTGCTGTGAAATTAAATTTAGCGTATATTGGTATATATTTGAACTGTGTATAGTTACCATAAGTATTGTAGGGAAAATACTCAACGTTATGGATGGAATATCTAAACCAATGTTGGATGGCTTACCTTGACTTAGATAAACTGTTGCTTTTAATGTATTGCGTTAAAAGTCATATACCATTATTTATTATAGCGTCAATGATACTTGACAAGTCATGTTCATTTCTTATTTCAAAGAAATGCTTTTGATCTTCAATATCTGATGCCATTTTCTTCATCGCTTGGTAGAATTTGTCGTACTTGGTGTCATGAGATCCTATCATGATTGAGTAGATTTCTGCGGAGTACGGCTCCTGCTTCAGTAAGGTTGCATCTTCCGTCGGATCACCATTAGTGTTATACTGACCTGAAAAAACATGTCACATGTATCAACAATGATTATGGATGCTGTTTTAATTTTTAAGCTGAACACAACGTTCTACAAATTGCTGAATATCACAGGCATGTTGTTAAATGTTAAAACAACAAATATAGTTATATTTTCATTAAACACTATAAATATTTATGTAGTATTTTGTGCAGCATACTTAAACAATGTCAATGAATGTTATATTTATTTAAGTCGAGAAATATTAATAACGCATGATACAGTCAAATGCTTTTTGATACCTAAAATGTTGAAAGCAGTGCGTAGTCACTCTTTCTCAATAAACGGGTGCAATTCACATGTGTAAAAAAAACAAGAAATTCGAAGTTTGAAACTGTCTTTTTTAACAGTTAAATCTAACAGTAGAACATGTCATGAACTTTTGTTTTGAACCGTTTGATCATCGAAAGTCTGGTTTTCATTTTACAGCTTCTTAAAATAAGCTCTACGTATCTGCATTATTTTCGAACAACATGTACGTTATACGTTATACAGCACTAGTGCTTTAATTTCTATTTATGCTTTAAAAGTTACACATTGAATTGACGTTTTTTAACATTAAAACGAACAAACTTAGTCCATAAGATGTTCTGACAAATTTGTTCACTCAATGTGATTTAGTTTTAATGCAATGTTTACATTCCTTCTCATATCTTAATTTCAAACATCAAAGCACAGCGACAATAATTCGGAAACTCTTCACTTGTATGTTGTTAAGTTGCTTTAAATTCCATTTCATTTGAGAATACCATTCATTAAACATGGAACACACTATTCATATACGGTCCCTGATTGAACTGAAGACAAAATGTCAAACTTAACAAAATATACTGAATATAAATATATAAACTGCAAATGTGAGGTCACATACGTCTTTACTATTGTGTCTCAAAATGTAACGAACATTTCACTCAAAGTCTTATGTAAATATGCTAACAAAAACACACATGGATATTGTAGGTAGACATAAGCAAGCGAATGTATTTTCCTTAATACTTACTATCTGCATAAAAATATGTGTTTTCAAACAAAAAATGTGCAAAATTCCTATTTATTTTAAAACATGTGTTTTCACTGTACTCTTACACAATGTTTATTTGAACCTTTCCACACCAATTTGTATTTTCAAATGGATACCAATTGTACAAGAAACAAGTAGATACTATTAACGTTATTATCTAGACAAAATGTACCACCCAAAATGAATCGTCAAACTGTTTTAACATGTACGTTACTTCATTGAGATATACGAATATGAAGTAAACCACACTAGTAGTATGTTAATTTTAAGACTGCAATCAAGCAATCAAACAGTTATGCCGATTTCGACCTAAATACAATCACTGTGACTCTACTTTACAAAAACTTCACATAAATCTGACAACGGTAACGGACATGTCAAACATTTCATTGTGTACCTCTTTTCATACAATTTTAAAGTTGCTGCATGCTTCCTCAGTCCTTAATGTGTCACCACTTTTCACTACTAACATTCATCTTTACTTGCTGGGTGACTTTGTTGATGTTATTTGTTATTTATAAGTAACATGTTCACTACATGTAACTAGAAGTAGATATACACTAATAACCATATGCTAGATGAGGTTGTATATTCTAATATGCGTAAAATATTAAAGAAAGGAGACATTTTTGTATATTAAGTATAACAAATGTAGTGTAAAGCATCATAATTATTCTTCTTACGTTTGAGGGTGGAATATTTTCAAAATATCGCATAAAATAATGACACATTTTCCAATTTTGCTTAATGGCACTTATAAGAATTTTACTGTTAAATTGCAGTTGAAAGCAGTGATAGAACTTAAATTATACGAAATAAGCATTTACAATATTTTGTTTAAAATACTCATTGCATTTTAGTATACTTTATATCGTTTTGTGACTTGTATGGTATATGACATAAATATATTCTGAGAGACATGTTCGTTACCACCTCTTAACATTACAATGAAACCAGGTATTGCTGGCAGGAGAACACACATACTATCACGGACATATTATAAACCATTTTATATGTCCGTGGTAATATGCATCATTCACGCATATATTATAAGAAAACTGTGAAAAACATTAATTCCATTTTTTAAATCAAACATCTAATATGAAAACGTATCACCTCTGTCGGATAGAATATGATGAAAAAATACCAATTTGTAGATCCCCATCTTACAATGTTTCTATACTTTAGGTAGTTTGAACGGTATTATAATGTCTATTAAATACAGTATTTCTAGTAGTTTTATTGCAAAATTTGAGTTAGTTATTGGCAAATTCCAAACATTCCATTTTTTGTTATTTGTTTAAGTTTTACCCCAAACATCACATTTCACTCGATACAATGTATCTATACTTTTGGTATTTTTAACTGTAATATAATATCTATCACATCAAGTAATTCTGGTAGTTTTATTGCAAAATTTGACATAGTTATTGGCAAATTCCAAAATTCCCATGTTTTTGATTATTTTTTTGAAAGTTTTACCCCAAAAATCACATTTCACACGGTACAATGTTTCTATACTGTAGGTATTATGTGCTGTAATAAAATATCTATTAAATAAAGTAATTCTGGTAGTTTATTGGAAAAATTGACATAGTTAATGGCAAATTCCAGAAATTCCCATTCTTATTTAAATTTTCAACCATTTTACCCAAAAAATCACATTTTGCACCGTGTGATTGTCCTATACGTTTAGTATATTTAATGTGATGCCTTATATGACACAAATCCACTAAAATTATTTCTGTACATTTTTCCACCCAATTTTTTTTTATTTTCACTGGCCTATTTATATGCACGAACAATAGATGATGTGTTTCAGCCGAAGTCATCCTATCTATATCATTGTCATAAAGCAAACGAAGTATCGGATTGTCTTACCATCACTTATAACTATCACAACTTGCTGTGCCTTTCTTGTATATGTTTCACTTAGCTGTTTTGTTCGAATGTCAGTTGAAACATCGTTGAGTGCTGTTGTTATATCCGTTCCAAATTCTGCAATATTTTATACACAGGCAATATACAAGTGGTTCACAAGGGGAACAAAACGAGAATGTCGTTATCTTTCATTATGAACAATAATATTTTCCAAATGTTATTTTCCTGATGACGGCTATATAACACATTTGTCATTTTACTACAACAGTATGATAATACATGCACAAAATACATGCATGATGTCAATATATAGCAATGGATGGATTGTGTACTAATGAATTGTACTAGAACTTTAGTAGATATACAGATCCGTTGGTTGAATGTTATTATAACACTACTCCGGGATATTTTGTTCGTGGGTTTGCTCTGCTATATAATTATAATATATACCAAGTGTTCCTATCTTATCCTAAACTCGGGTGTATTGAAAAACAAGAAATATCTTTAAAAAAGGTTAAATTTGTTGTCCAACATAATGTCTAAAAGACTGCCGGTCATTCAATTAAGCTATACTACAGAAACTCCGAGACATGTAAGGGGAGATCAGTGCGTAGTGTGATTAGTCATCATAGACACAATATAGTTTGTTTCAACATAGTTCATCAATATTACTTAATGCATAAGTCTTAAACTCACACATTCATGTTAATAAACTTGTTATATAACGATGTATCTTAGTAAAACGATATAAATGATCGCGACTGGTGCATTACACCAAGAAAGTCTTCTTAATTCCAACATCGGACAATTCCCCGTGGTGATGACTAATTAGTCTGGTACTCAGCGTACTCTGCACACCGACAGTGTAATGGTAAGGGCAGGTAATCTAATATAAGCTAATGAATAACAACACTACTTACTGGATAAATCATGAAATACATTATACACAATGTTAACCAATCTGCGTCAATGTTACAAATATTTTTTCAGTTGAAGAGAAATTGCCTGGGTGGTTAGCATAAGATTTGATTGGTTTACAAAAAACTAATAAGCAAATAGCAAAACCATGTTAGTACGTCTGCGCCGAAAAAGATGGTCGGCGCAATTTGAAGGTTAAGATTTGTTATGCAAAATAAAAAAAATGCCGAGATGTTACGCTTGCTGGTCACTCCATATCCAAAATGGATTTCGGTAAATTCACCCAAATTGAGTGTATTTCGGTACTTTACGTAACCTTTATCGAAAGTGTTAACCAATCCGCGTCAAGGTTACACATGTTGTTCGGTTGAAGAGAAATTGCCTAGCAAAACCAAGTTAATACGGCTGCGCCGAAACAAACCAAGAAATATCCCGATACATGGAAGGGAATTAAGATTACTGCGTAGGAGATTGGATAAAAATAACTCCGTAGTGCGCAAAATCATACATAGACAGTATAGTCTGTATCAATATAGTTCACCAGTACTTATTGTATCAGCCGTGAACTCACACATTCATGGTAATTAACTGTTACATATGGATTTGTCAGATTTAAACAATATAAATGTCCGTGACTGGTACATAAAACCTAGAATGTCTTCTTTACACTAGCGCTGGGCAATTTCCCGTGGGGTTGACTAACAACACTACTCACTAGATAATTCTTGAAATATACAATATTTCTACTTTAAGACACAGCGGTTAAGGCAAACAATATTATGTTCATCTGGTTTTCATACAACATTGTCAAATTTACAATAATCAGATTAACGCCTCTATCGTGATCAAAATGTAAAATAAAACGACTGATTGCGCATGAAGGTAACATGCATACGGCGCTAACAGTTACCCAGGACGTAACCTAAATGTATTGTATCAGAAAAAACAAATTATTTTCGAGAAAACTGAAGAACTATTAATTGTAATAATGGTCGCTCGACATACGTACTAGTTTTGCCTCTTATTTGGGTTAAGTTCAATCCCTTGTTGATATAATCTTGAGCTTCCGTGTAATTCTTGAACAAAACCGTACTTTCTGCGAAATGTTGATTTATCGCTGTATACGTTTCCGAGGCAAAATAATAGATCGCAAGTCTTGTACCGCTTGTTCCATTATTGATACCAAGCTGAAATATGTACAGGAGTATTTGAGTTGATTTTGCAGTTTTACGTATACATATAGTCAATAATACACTTGTATCGAATATCACATTGATTTATATGATTTGCTATTTTGGTAGGGCTGCAGTCAAAGGTTTCATTCATTTTCATCACCCTCTTCTTTGATTTATATCACAGACTTTTTATTTATTTTTTCTAATTTCATATTTGCTCAGGAAAAAAAGTTTCGTTAGAAAGTGTAATTTCCCTATGAACAAAGTTCATCTATTTGAGCTGTGCCATGACAAAACCTGTATAAGTGACCAAATAGTCCATTTGCACGTGTTTACTTTTCCTTACAGATATATGTTTCAACTTTCATTTAATACCTAAAGTATTTGGACGCCGACTTTTCTTTTCATAACCCATTTCAATATGAAGAACTAGATGATTAGTTAGATACAAAATGATGACGACGTGTCAGAATGTACATAGTTTCGTTAAAAAACTTTTCAAATGGAAAGAACAAATTATACAATACTTATCCCGGTATTGACCGATTTTTTCGTGTTACTCAAAACATGACTTTATTTCAATATCACTACAGCTGGTGTTAAGTGCTGTGTGGCGGATATAGAAATTCGCCCCGTACTTCGTCCAAAGTGTAGTTTAATCAACTTACATTCAAGTTAATTTTACACGAAAATAACGTTAGGTCGCTGTGGTGTAGTCGTTAGCATAACGGACAGGCGATCAGTACACCCGGGTTCGTATCCCTGTAGCGCCATTGACCGATATTTCGTGTTCCTCAAAAATGACTTTATATAAACTTTAAAACTCCAAACGATTTTCTGACAAAGTGCTTAGTTATGCACGTCAAATAAAACGTCACTAATACAGTTTTTGTCGTGCTGCAGCTCATTTATATTACTTTATTCATCTTTAACACATAATCTTAGCTTGTGTGGATAACTCTTTGTTTGATATATTCTAAATGTTTTGAAGATTTCCATGGCTAAGACTAATTAATATATATGAAGATTGCCATGGCTAAGACTAATTAATAAAGACTTACTTCTTCGATTGAAACAAATCATTCAAAAACTGACTCATAATTGTCATCATTAAAAGCAGACCGTGCATCATTCACATTCCGACAGACCGTACATCGTTCACATTCCGACAGACCCAGCATCTTTCACATTCCGACAGATCCTGCATCATTCACATTCACATTCTGACAGAATCTGCATCATTCACATTTCGACAGACCCTGCATTATTCACATTTCGACAGACCTCGATCAATCACATTCCGACAGACCCTGCATCATTCACATTCCGACAGACCTCGATCATTCACATTCCGACATACCCTGCATCATTCACATTTCGAAAGACCCTGCATCATTCACATTTCGAAAGACCTTGCATCATTCACATTTCGAAAGACACTGCATCATTCACATGCCGACTGACCCTTCGTTATTCTGGTACATGATGTCATATGATCACCCAATTCAATGTTTTATAATTTTTGGTCAGTTTTGTTTAGGTAAAATAAGACAAATAAACATCACCTTATTACACTATAATTATATAACTAAACTAATTCACTTCCACGTATGTCTAACATGCCGGATGTGGGAGCGTAGAGGTAACGCAAAAGAAAATTGGTTTTAATCAAATTGTGTTTAATAACCAAGAAACAGAAGATTGACCGACATAATTATTCTATATCTGAAAGATACAATCGCACGAAGATATAATGTATAATATAACATTACCTTTGGCAATAATGCATGCATAAATTGTTCTCTCGATTCCAATTTATCTTCGTCAATACTTTTGGACACATCGATGAGGAAATACACATCAACACCCATCGGATCTCCCACCCTTATCGTTCTACCTTCGAGATCAGTAACGTCCGTCGTATTGGTTTTGTTAGAGATTGTCTCCATTGCCGATAAAATATCGACGCCAACAAACGGATCGTAGCGGTACTCTCCTACAACAGACATGCATGAATAGTCACAGGTTGTAAGACGAGTGTAAGAGATAATCAAAGATGCAGCTACGTATCAAGTGCTCTCAAGTATCTTCAATAATACGTATTAGTACTACATCTGTGATTTTGAAAATCAATCACAACAATCGGTCATTATGGATACAGTTTGGTTAAATTATTACATGCATGAGAAAGACACATGTGACTGATGATAGTCTTCATCGCAAACCTCGTTTTGAAGACCATTCGACATTGAAGTCTATAGTTTGATGGTTTGTATACATTTTCAGTAGGCATGTTCGCATGACCCTTTTAGGATAATCGTCGCACAATGTCAGGGTGTTGTCAGAGTGTTGTGTGACGCCAAACATCTATTTCTAATACATGTACATGTATATACCATACAGATAAATCGGATAAAACATCATTGTACTCTGCTAATGGAGGCACCAAACACCATTGCTGACATAATCCAGTGTGGGAGGTTGCTACATGCTCATGCACTTGGGTTCACAATCTGTCCTACAGAACGCGAGGAGCACACAATGCCACTTTAGATACAATGCGTCTCTGGTTGGTGAAATGGACGGCAAATGTCCTTGATTTCTCAAGAACAAACTAGACACTCTTACCTGTACAATCAATTGGTTGTCCACTCCATGCTCTGTTGCTCATACATGTTCTTATTGTGGACTTTACCAACTCTTGACCTCCACTACAAATGAATTCAGCGGTTGAAGATATATAAAACGCGTTATCAGTAGATATCATCTCTGCGCCCAAAGGAATACAAGGTGGAGAACAGTAGGATTCTAAAAATCAAATTTTCAAACCAACATAAATCATATATTAGCTGTGATATCATGTCAAACACAATCAACTACCCTATACATAGTTGGGCTTCCTTCATTCGCACAATATGAGACAACAAACAATGAACACGAGCCATGAATGTTCGTTTTCTGCATCAAACTGATCATTGTGAACCAGATTGTCTACGAACAAGTATAAGGTAAATGTACCTGTTGTCTCAGTGGTTCAACATCATAACGTTATTGTCATATAAGTATCTTCCTTTCAATTCATTTTATTTCTAGTTATTAATATATTTAGAACATTTGAATCAAACAGCACACAAGGAAAAGTATAATTAGTAGCTCTTATGGTGAGTTTGATAAAGGTAGTATTTGGACTGATCGGTCCACCATTACGGGTATGTGACTAGATATGGTAACACGGCGGTGTTACGTCTATGTGACTAGATATGGTAACAAGTCGGTGTTACGTCTATGTGACTAGGTATGGTACCGCGGCGGTGTTACGTCTATGTGACTAGATATGGTAACATGGCGGTGATACGTCTATGTGACTAGATATGGTAACACGGCGGTGTTACATCTATGTGACTAGATATGGTAACACGGCGGTGTTACATCTATGTGACTAGATATGGTACCGTGGCGGTGTTACATCTATGTGACTAGATATGGTAACACGGCGGTGTTAGGTCTATGTGACTAGATATGGTAACACGGCGGTGATACGTCTATGTGACTAGATATGGTAACACGGCGGTGTTACGTCTATGTGACTAGATATGGTAACACGGCGGTGTTACATCTATGTGACTAGATATGGTACCACGGCGGTGTTACGTCTATGTGACTAGATATGGTACCACGGCGGTGTTACGTCTATGTGACTAGATATGGTAACACGGCGGTGTTACGACTATGTGACTAGATATGGTAACACGGCGGTGTTACGTCTATGTGACTAGATATGGTAACACGGCAGTGATACGTCTATGTGACTAGATATGGTAACACGGCGATGTTACGTCTATGTGACTAGATATGGTAACACGGCGGTGTTACGTCTATGTGACTAGATATGGTAACACAGCGGTGTTACGTCTATGTGACTAGATATGGTAACACGGCGATGTTACGTCTATGTGACTAGATATGGTAACACGGCGGTGTTAGGTCTATGTGACTAGATATGGTAACACGGCAGTGATACGTCTATGTGACTAGATATGGTAACACGGCGGTGTTACGTCTATGTGACTAGATATGGTAACACAGCGGTGTTACGTCTATGTGACTAGATATGGTAACACGGCGATGTTACGTCTATGTGACTAGATATGGTAACACGGCGGTGTTACGTCTATGTGACTAGATATGGTAACACAGCGGTGTTACGTCTATGTGACTAGATATGGTAACACGGCGGTGATACGTCTATGTGACTAGATATGGTAACATGGCGATTTTACGTCTATGTGACTAGATATGGTAACACGGCGGTGATACGTCTATGTGACTAGATATGGTAACACGGCGATGTTACATCTATGTGACTAGATATGGAAACACGGCGGTGTTACGTCTATGTGACTAGATATGGTAACACAGCGGTGTTACGTCAATGTGACTAGATATGGTAACACGGCGGTGTAACGTCTATGTGACTAGATATGGTAACACGGCGGTGTTACGTCTATGTGACTAGATATGGTAACACGGCGGTGTTACGTCTATGTGACTAGATATGGTAACACGTCGGTGTTACGTCTATGTGACTAGGTACGGTAACATGGCATATTCACATATATGTTACTAGGTACGGTAACATGGCATATTCACATATATATTACTAGGTACGGTTACATGGCACTATCACGTCTATCTGACTAGGTACGGTAACATGGCAGTATCACGTCTATGTGACTAGGTACGGTAACATGGCATTGTCACGTCTATGTGTCTAGGTACGGTAACATGGCATATTCACATCTATGTGACTAGGTACGGTTACATGGCATATTCACATCTATGTGACTAGGTACGGTAACATGCATAGTCACGTCTATGTGACTAGGTACGGTAACATGGCATATTCACAAATATGTGACTTGGTACGGTAACATGACATATTCACATATATGTGACTAGGAATGGTAACATGGCATAGTCACGTCTATGTGACTAGGTACGGTAACATGGCATAGTCACGTCTATGTGACTAGGTACGGTAACATGGCATAGACACGTCTATGTGACTAGGTACGGTAACATGGCATAGACACGTCTATGTGACTAGGTACGGTAACATGGCATAATCACGTGTATGTGACTAGGGACGGTAACGTGGCATATTCAAGTATACGTGACTAGGTACGGTAACATGGCATAGTCACGTATATGTGACTAGGTACGGTAACATGGAATAGTCACGTCTATGTGACTAGGTACGGTAACATGGCATAATCACGTCTACGTGACTAGGTACCGTAACATGGCATAGTCACGTCTATGTGACTAGGTACCGTAACATGGCATATTCAAATATATGTGACTAGGTACCGTAACATGGCATATTCACATCTATGTGACTAGGTACGGTAATATGGTGTGGTGTCAAAGTGGTTAACATGGCAGTGTCACGTCTATGTGACTATGTACGGTAACATGACAGTGTCACGTCTATGTGACTAAGTACGGTAACATGGCAGTGTCACGTCTATGTGACTAGGTACGGTAACATGGCAGTGTCACGTCTATGTGACTAGGTACGGTAACATGGCAGTGTCTATAGTGTGGTGTCAAAGTGGTTAACATGGCAGTGTATATGGTGTGGTGTCAAAGTGGTTAACATGGCAGTGTATATGGTGTGGTGTCAAAGTGGTTAACATGGCAGTGTCTATGGTGTGGTGTCAAAGTGGGTAACACGGTAGTGTCTATGGTGTGGTGTCAAAGTGGTTAACATGGCAGTGTATATGGTGTGGTGTCAAAGTGGTTAACATGGCAGTGTCTATGGTGTGGTGTCAAATGGGGAACACGGAAGTGTCTATGGTGTGGTGTCAAAGTGGTTAACATGGCAGTGTTTATGGTGTGGTGTCAAAGTGGTTAACATGGTAGTGTCTATGGTGTGGTGTCAAAGTGGTTAACATGGCAGTGTCTATGGTGTGGTGTCAAAGTGGTTAACACGGCCGTGTCTATGGTGTGGTGTCAACATGGTGAACATGGCAGTGTCTATGGTGTGGTGTCAAAGTGGGTAACACGGCAGTGTCTATGGTGTGGTGTCAAAGTGGGTAACACGGCAGTGTCTATGGTGTGGTGTCAAAGTGGGTAACACGGCAGTGTCTATGGTGTGGTGTCAAAGTGGGTAACACGGCAGTGTCTATGGTGTGGTGTCAAAGTGGGTAACACGGCAGTGTCTATGGTGTGGTGTCAAAGTGGGTAACACGGCAGTGTCTATGATGTGGTGTCAAAGTGGGTAACACGGCAGTGTCTATGGTGTGGTGTCAAAGTGGTTAACATGACAGTGTCTATGATGTGGTGTCAAAGTGGGTAACATGGCAGTGTCTATGGTGTGGTGTCAAAGTGGGTAACATGGCAGTGTCTATGGTGTGGTGTCAAAGTGGGTAACATGGCAGTGTCTATGGTGTGGTGTCAAAGTGGGTAACATGGCAGTGTCTATGGTGTGGTGTCAAAGTGGTTAACATGGCAGTGTCTATGGTGTGGTGTCCAAGTGGGTAAGATGACACTGTCTTAATGTCACTGAAAATACCGATAACATTATTAATGGAAAACAATTGAAAAACTACATTACGTTCATCATCGCATATAACACAATCTGAATCCCAGAAACCATTTGACTGACAGGTCCACTCATTTTGTCCTATAAGTTTGGTGCCTAAATTACAGTGAAAGTATGCCTTGTCTTCGACTCTGTTTCCGTCAATTTGTATCAATCCATTCACAGGATTCACCGGAGGTATGCAAGTAATTGCTGAAAACATACATGAAGTATTCATTATTATAACTCGTTTCGACAATAAAGGTGTGAACTTGTATCAATCCACGTTATGTATATTTTGTGGTGACGTTCCTTTTAGCAATTCGCGGAATTTCAGTGTGTAGAAAATAACGCGTCAATTGTAAGTAAAAATATTTCAAAGTTTCAATCATGTACTTTAATTGTTTGTAATTGTATACATAAGTCTGTTGAAAATAATTGGATGAATGTTTGGTCAAGAAAAAGTTCCAACAACTGTTCCTTGTTGTTTTCTGTATGACGGAAATCTGTGTCTATGTACAGCTCGTGCACGTTTCTCAGGTACTCGGTCGAGCGTTTCACGGTCGCCAGGTCTTGTTTGTTTTCTCCTTCGATCTTCAGACCCAGTGCAATATAACCCCATTCATGTATCAGTCAGTTATTACGTATAAGTTGATGGTTTGGCGATTTATCTGATTCGTAATGGTTAAATGCTTCCACTATATTCATGCAGCGAAATCTAGTCCCGTCCCTGTCGGCCATGTTTCTAATGATTGGAATCATTTCAACTAACTTCACGGAAGCTCACCAAAGGAACATTTTTGCGCAATGATTTGAAAAGTGGTTTCTGACAAGGAGGTGTTTAAATTGTCCGCTATAAACATAAACAAGAACAACCAGTGTCGTCCCTGACTGACACACATTGTATGCAGTCAAACGGAATCGTCGAACCACCTGTGGAGGAGGGTCCATCCAAAGAACATCCAGGCAATGTTTTATTAATTTCTGTCACATTATTTCAGTGGAGAAATTGTTTATAACGGTCGGACAAAGAGTAATGGGACAAGTTTACCATGAGAACGTTGTGCTTATTTGAGCTAGATAGGCTGAATGCAGACAAGTTTACCATGAGAACGTTGTGCTAATGTGAGCTAGATAGGCTGAATGCAGACAAGTTTACCATGAGAACGTTGTGCTAATGTGAGCTAGATAGGCTGAATGCAGACAAGTTTACCATGAGAACGTTGTGCTAATGTGAGCTAGATAGGCTGAATGCAGACAAGTTTACCATGAGAACGTTGTGCTAATGTGAGCTAGATAGGCTGAATGCAGACAAGTTTACCATGAGAACGTTGTGCTAATGTGAGCTAGATAGGCTGAATGCAGACAAGTTTACCATGAGAACGTTGTGCTAATGTGAGCTAGATAGGCTGAATGCAGACAAGTTTACCATGAGAACGTTGTGCTAATGTGAGCTAGATAGGCTGAATGCAGACAAGTTTACCATGAGAACGTTGTGCTAATGTGAGCTAGATAGGCTGAATGCAGTCAAGTTTACCATGAGAACGTTGTGCTAATGTGAGCTAGATAGGCTGAATGCAGTCAGGCTGCTCAAATGAATGATGAATTTTATCTTGTGACCTCTTATCACGTTGAGTTTTGTAAACACAATGTTTGAGATATTACAAAGATGTACAATTCGATTAGATAACACTGTCAAATACATGAAGTATGTATACATATACTGATTCACCTACCAAACAATGAACAGAAGGTAGCACTCACGTTGACATTCAAACTCGGAAAAAGAGAAGCTGTCAGACGCCGCACATAATAAAGAATTAATTTCTCTCTTGGAACGAAAGCCTTCATCACACGACAGTTGCATAGATTCAAGGTA
Source organism: Mactromeris polynyma (assembly GCA_032209605.1). NCBI lineage: Eukaryota > Metazoa > Mollusca > Bivalvia > Venerida > Mactridae > Mactromeris > Mactromeris polynyma. The sequence continues at coordinate 3,146,210 of JASFXZ010000023.1, forward strand.
TCCAAATGTATCCTTGTAATTGGTGACATTTCCATTACTGATGTTCATATATTCCCTTGCATCACATTGAATTACTGTATAAAACATCATACAATGTTAATAAAGATATATGCTCTTTGTTTGTTCATTTGTTTACATGAACCAACATGAAAAATAAACTTCATATAGTCAAAACTCCAATAAATATGCATTACCACAGAATACTATCATATTGTATGTCTCTGTATTTGTAGAAAAAAGACGTTTGTATCATAAAGTTAAAAGAACTTCAGATTTTTTTAACAAGCGGGTGCTTTAAAATAGTTTTGTCAGTTAAAAATATGAGTAAACAAGATTTTTTGAAATAGTTATATGTACATGGCAATTATTTTTTATTAATGTTATTTTAGACTATGTAACAACAATACTGGATGAAGCCAATTAAATCATTTTAGGTTCAGATGAGCCAGATACATCTTTAACCACGTAACATTGAAGACAACACAATAATACAATGAATTGGTGATTATGAGCACAGTTCATCATACAAGTCACATCAGTTAAAGTACATCCACAGCAAACTCCACCAATATATCTGATTATATAATTGGTGTATGTTAACAACAGTCAATGTTCATCTATTCCACAGGATTATGTCATTTGTTGGGGTAAAACAAATACAAATAAATGTGTTAAGCGATATAACCTGCGCATTCCATGACAGACAGTTGATCGACTGGCAGACCATTCCATAGCCCAGACTTATCACAATTGATCTCTGACACTGTAGCATTCTCAGTATTATTATCATAACCGTAGTCGTAATAGTCATACGTATTCACTTCTTCATACCTAAAAAATATGCAGACTTAGACTTATACGTTACATCAAAAATCTATCTGTACAGACAATTTTTACTCTACGTTAGTTTGCTTTTTTATCTTCATTACTGTCACCAACATCATTATGCGGACATCATACCGACATCATCATCCCGACATCATCTTACCGACATCATCATACCGACATTTCATGCCTGCATCAAACCGGCATCATCATGCCTACATCATACCGACATCGTCATACCGACATCATACCGACATCATCATGCCTACATCATACCGACATCATACCGACATCATCATGCCTACCTCATACCGACATCATACCGGCATCATCATGCCTACATCATACCGACATCGTCATACCGACATCATACCGACATCATCATGCCGACATCATACCGGCATCATCATGCCGACATCGTCATACCGACATCATACCGACATCATCATGCCGACATCATACCGACATCATCATCCCGACATCATCATCCCGACATCATCATCCCGACATCATCATACCGACATCATCATCCCGACATCATCATACCGACATCATCATGCCGACATCATACCGGCATCATCATACCGGCATCATCATACCGACATCATCATGCCGACATCATCATGCCTACATCATACCGACATCATCATCCCGACATCATCATACCGGCATCATCATACCGACATCATCATGCCGACATCATCATGCCTACATCATACCGACATCATCATCCCGACATCATCATACCGACATCATCATACCGACATCATCATACCGACATCATCATGCCGACATCATACCGACATCATCATCCCGACATCATCATACCGACATCATCATGCCGACATCATACCGACATCATCATCCCGACATCATCATACCGACATCATCATCCCGACATCATCATACCGACATCATCATCCCGACATCATCATACCGACATCATACCGACATCATCATCCCGACATCATCATCCCGACATCATCATGCCGACATCATCATGCCGACATCATACCGGCATCATCATACCGGCATCATCATACCGACATCATCATGCCGACATCATCATGCCTACATCATACCGACATCATCATCCCGACATCATCATACCGGCATCATCATACCGACATCATCATGCCGACATCATCATGCCTACATCATACCGACATCATCATCCCGACATCATCATACCGACATCATCATACCGACATCATCATACCGACATCATCATGCCGACATCATACCGACATCATCATCCCGACATCATCATACCGACATCATCATGCCGACATCATACCGACATCATCATGCCGACATCATACCGACATCATCATCCCGACATCATCATACCGACATCATCATCCCGACATCATCATACCGACATCATCATCCCGACATCATCAAACCGACATCATACCGACATCATCATCCCGACATCATCATCCCGACATCATCATGCCGACATCATCATCCCGACATCATCATCCCGACATCATCATCCCGACATCATCATACCGACATCATCATACCGACATCATCATGCCGACATCATCATGCCGACATCATCATCCCGACATCATCATCCCGACATCATCATCCCGACATCATCATCCCGACATCATCATCCCGACATCATCATCCCGACAACATCATCCCGACATCATCATCCCGACATCATCATCCCGACATCATCATCCCGACATCATCATCCCGACATCATCATCCCGACATCATCATCCCGATATCATCATCCCGACATCGCCATGCCGACATCGTCATACCGACATCGTCATACCGACATCATCATCCCGACATCGTCATCCCGACATCGTCATGCCGACATCATCATCCCGACAACATCATCCCGACATCATCATCCCGACATCATCATCCCGACATCGTCATCCCGACATCATCATACCGACATCGTCGTACCGATATCATCATCCCGACATCATCATACCGACATCATCATCCCGACATCATCATACCGACATCATCATCCCGACATCATCATACCGACATCATCATCCCGACATCATCATGCCTACATCATACCGACATCATCATCCCGACATCATCATACCGGCATCATCATACCGACATAATCATGCCGACATCATCATGCCTACATCATACCGACATCATCATCCCGACATCATCATACCGACATCATCATACCGACATCATCATACCGACATCATCATGCCGACATCATACCGACATCATCATCCCGACATCATTATACCGACATCATCATGCCGACATCATACCGACATCATCATCCCGACATCATCATACCGACATCATCATCCCGACATCATCATACCGACATCATCATCCCGACATCATCATACCGACATCATACCGACATCATCATCCCGACATCATCATCCCGACATCATCATCCCGACATCATCATCCCGACATCATCATCCCGACATCATCATCCCGATATCATCATCCCGATATCTTCATCCCGACATCGTCATACCGACATCGTCATACCGACATCATCATCCCGACATCGTCATCCCGACATCGTCATGCCGACATCATCATCCCGACAACATCATCCCGACATCATCATCCCGACATCATCATCCCGACATCATCATCCCGACATCATCATCCCGACATCATCATTCCGACATCATCATCCCGACATCATCATCCCGACATCATCATACGACATCGTCATACCGACATCATCATCCCGACATCATCATACCGACATCATCATCCCGACATCATCATACCGACATCATCATCCCGACATCATCATACCGACATCATACCGACATCATCATCCCGACATCATCATCCCGACATCATCATGCCGACATCATCATCCCGACATCATCATCCCGACATCATCATGCCGACATCATCATACCGACATCATCATACCGACATCATCATGCCGACATCATCATGCCGACATCATCATCCCGACATCATCATCCCGACATCATCATCCCGATATCATCATCCCGACATCGCCATGCCGACATCGTCATACCGACATCGTCATACCGACATCGTCATCCCGACATCGTCATCCCGACATCATCATGCCGACATCATCATCCCGACAACATCATCCCGACATCATCATCCCGACATCATCATCCCGACATCATCATCCCGACATCATCATCCCGACATCATCATTCCGACATCATCATCCCGACATCATCATCCCGACATCGTCATACCGACATCGTCATACCGACATCATCATCCCGACATCATCATCCCGACATCATCATACCGACATCATCATACCGACATTTCATGCCTGCATCAAACCGGCATCATCATGCCTACATCATACCGACATCGTCATACCGACATCATACCGACATCATCATCCCGACATCATACCGACATCATACCGACATCATCATGCCTACATCATACCGACATCATACCGGCATCATCATGCCTACATCATACCGACATCGTCATACCAACATCATACCGACATCATCATGCCGACATCATACCGGCATCATCATGCCGACATCGTCATACCGACATCATACCGACATCATCATGCCGACATCATACCGACATCATCATCCCGACATCATCATCCCGACATCATAATCCCGACATCATCATACCGACATCATCATCCCGACATCATCATACCGACATCATCATGCCGACATCATACCGGCATCATCATACCGACATCATCATGCCGACATCATCATGCCTACATCATACCGACATCATCATCCCGACATCATCATACCGACATCATCATACCGACATCATCATACCGACATCATCATACCGACATCATCATCCCGACATCATCATGCCGACATCATCATCCCGACAACATCATCCCGACATCATCATCCCGACATCATCATCCCGACATCATCATCCCGACATCATCATCCCGACATCATCATCCCGACATCATCATCCCGACATCATCATGCCTACATCATCATCTCGACATCGTCATACCGACATCATCATCCCGACATCATCATCCCGACATCATCATGCCGACATCATCATACCGACATCATCATACCGACATCATCATCCCGACATCATCATCCCGACATCATTATGCCGACATCATCATACCGACATCATCATACCGACAGCATCATAGCGACACCATCATACCCACAACAACATGCCTACATCATCATACCTACATCATCATACCGACATCATCATACCGACAGCATCATAGCGACACCATCATACCCACAACAACATGCCTACATCATCATACCTACATCATCATACCGACATCATCATACCGACAGTATCATAGCGACACCATCATACCCACAACAACATGCCTACATCATCATACCTACATCATCATATCGACATCATCATGCCCACATCACAAAACCTACATCATCGTACCTACATCACCATACATACATCATCATACCGACATCATTATGCCTATATCATACCTACATCATACCGACATCATCGTACCTACAACATCGTAATTACATCATCGTACCTACATCATACATACATCATCAGACTCTCATTATACCTACATCATCAGACTTTCATTATACCTACATCTTCATACCTTTATCATCATACCTGCATCATACCTACATCATCATACCGTCATCATCATACCTACATCATCATACCGTCATCATCATACCGACATCATACCGACATCATTATACCTACATCATACCGACATCATCATGCCCACATCACCAAACCTACATCATCGTACCTAAATCATCATACATACATCATCATACCGACATCATCATGCCTACATCATCATACCTACATCATCATAACTTCATCATACCTATATCATCCTACCTACATCATACCTACATCATACATACATCATCATATCATCAACATCATACCAAAATCATCATGACGACATCATACCGACATTATCATACCGACATCAACATGTCTACGTCATCACACCGACATCATCATACCTACATCATCATACCTGCGTCATCATACCTACATCATCATACCTACATCATCATACCTGCATCATCATACCGACATAATCATACCTAGGTCATACCGACATCATCACGCCCACATCACCAAACCTACATCATCGTACCTACTTCATCATACATATATCATCATACCGACATCATCATTCCTACATCATCATCATACCTACATTATACCGAGATCATACCTACATCATCATACCTACATCATCATACCTACATTATACCGAGATCATACCTACATCATCATACGTACATCATCATACCTACGTCATACCGAGATCATACCTACATCATCATACCCACATCATCATACCTACATCATCATGCCTACATCATACCGACATTATCATACCGACATTATCATACCGACATCATCATGCCAACATCATACCGACATTATCATACCGACATCATCATACCGACATCATCATACCTACATCATACTGACATCATCATACCGACATTATCATGCCTACATCATCATACCGTCTTCAGAACGAGATCATCATACTGACATCATCATACCGACATCATCATACCGACATCATCATACCGACATCATCAAGCCTACATCACACCGTCATCATCGTACCGACATCATCATACCGACATCATCATACCGACATCATCATACCGACATCATACCGACATCATCATGCCAACATCACCATGCCATTATCATACCGACATCATCATACAGACATCATACCAACATCATCATACGGACATCGTCATACCTACATATTCATGTCTTCACGATACCGACATTATCATGCCTACGTCATCATGCCGATATCATACAGACATCATCAAACCACCATCATCATGCCTACATCATCATGCCGACATTATACCGACATCATCATGCCGACAAAATAATTCTGACATCATCATACCTACATCATCATGCCGACATCATCATACAGACATCATCGTACCGACAGCATCATGCCGAAATCACCATTCCTACATCATACACACATCATACCTACATCATCATACCAACATCATCATACCGACAACATACTGACATCATCATACAGACATAATCATGCCTATATCGTCATACCTACATCACTATACCGACATCATCATGCCGACATCATCATACTTACATCATACCTACATCATTATACCTACAACATCGTAATTACATCATCGTACCTACATCATCATACATACATCATCAGACTCTCATTATACCTACATCATCAGACTTTCATTATACCTACATCTTCATACCTTTATCATCATACCTGCATCATACCTACATCATCATACCGTCATCATCATAACTACATCATCATACCGTCATCATCATACCGACATCATACCGACATCATTATACCTACATCATACCGACATCATCATGCCCACATCACCAAACCTACATCATCGTACCTAAATCATCATACATACATCATCATACCGACATCATCATGCCTACATCATCATACCTACATCATCATAACTTCATCATACCTATATCATCCTACCTACATCATACCTACATCATACATACATCATCATATCATCAACATCATACCAAAATCATCATGACGACATCATACCGACATTATCATACCGACATCAACATGTCTACGTCATCACACCGACATCATCATACCTACATCATCATACCTGCGTCATCATACCTACATCATCATACCTACATCATCATACCTGCATCATCATACCGACATAATCATACCTACGTCATACCGACATCATCACGCCCACATCACCAAACCTACATCATCGTACCTACTTCATCATACATATATCATCATACCGACATCATCATTCCTACATCATCATCATACCTACATTATACCGAGATCATACCTGCATCATCATACCTACATCATCATACCTACATTATACCGAGATCATACCTACATCATCATACCTACATCATCATACCTACGTCATACCGAGATCATACCTACATCATCATACCTACATCATCATGCCTACATCATACCGACATTATCATACCGACATCATCATACCGACATCATCATACCGACATCATCATGCCTACATCATATACCTACATCATACCGACATCATCATACCTACATCATCATGCCTACATCATACCTACATCATCATACCGACATCATCATACCGACATCATCATACCTACATCAACATACCGACATCATCATACCGACATCATCATACCGACATCATCATACCGACATCATCATACCGACATCATCATACCTACATCATACCGACATCATCATACCGACATCATCATACCGACATCAACATACCTACAGCATACCGACATCATCATACCGACAACATCATACCGATATCAACATACCTACATCATACCGACATCATCATACCGACATCATCATACCGACATCATCATACCGATATCATCATACCTACATCATACTGACATCATTATACTGATATCATACCGTGGGGTTAATATCAGAAGGTACCAAACTATATTTTGGGTGAAAATGACCTTTTAGTATGATCAAATATATTTTCAATGTATCCTTCTTTAGTTTAAATAACAAAGCTATATTTTGAAATTTGACAAAGTTATGATGCTAAGATCAAAGGTACCAAGTGACAATTGAAGGATTGTTTAGTGGCAGAAGGGACCAAACGCGTGTCAGTTATTGCCAGAAGGAACTAAATAGTCAGTTGGCACCTTATGGAAATTATTGTATTTAGTCCTATCACCTTTTGGTAATAACATTTCAATGAATGCCAAGCCGGCTTCAGAAAAGGTTATTCCACAGTTGATAATATGTTTGCTTTAAATATAATCATTGATCTTATCCGCAGCAATAGAAAAAAGTTATTTTGCGCCTTTATTGATTTAAAAAGTGCATTTGACACAATAAGCAGAACGCATCTATGGTCAAAATTAAATCAGTATAATATTGATAACAATGGACCATTTTTAAATATTATTAAAAGTCTATATAAAAATGCAAAAACGTGTGTATCTGTCAATTCACACAAGTCTGATTACTTCCCTTGTTCAATAGGTGTAAGGCAGGGTGAAAATTTATCCCCTCTTCTTTTTTCGCTTTATTTAAATGATCTACATAACTTTTTTGAGAATAATGAAATGGACGGGATTCAATGTTCAAAACATGATTTAGATGACCGATTGATAGAATTTGTTAAACTTTTTATATTATTATATGCAGATGATACGGTTATATTCTCTGATTCTGCCTTAGACTTGCAAAAGGCCTTAAATACTTATGAAAATTACTGTCGAATCTGGAAACTAACTGTGAATACTGCCAAATCAAAAGTTTTAGTTTTTTCGGAAGGGCGCCAAATTCAGTATGATTTCAGGTTTGGAAACGAAAATTTTGAAGTCGTAAACGAATATAAATATCTCGGCATACTCTTTACTAGAAACGGTGGTTTTACAAAAGCTAAAACCAGTATCGCAAAACAAGCTACGAAAGCAATGTTCAGTTTATTAAAACGAGCAAAGGAATTATTTTTATCAGTGGATTTACAGATTGAACTTTTTAACAAAATTGTTAAACCGATACTTTTATACGGATGTGAATGTTGGGGCTATGGAAATAACAATGTTTTAGAAAAGGTTCAATTAAAGTTTCTTAAATATGTACTGGGTTTAAAAGCAAGCACTCCAAATTGCATAGTCTATGGCGAAACCGGTGTACAACCACTTCAAATCGAAATCGAAACTAGAATTATCTCATACTGGTCAAAATTAGTTATTCCAGAAACTCCAAAACTCTGTGTATCACTTTACAATATTGCATTAAGTAATTTCACTCACTCAAACAACGTCAACAGATTTAAATGGCTAAGAAATGTTAAAGCAATATTTTTGAAATGTGGACTGATTAATATATGGGAAAGTCATAATTTTCCAAACCATAAATGGCTCAAATGTTCTATCAAACATCACTTAAGCGACCTTTTTATTAACGACTGGTTTTCTATTCTTAACTCTTCAAGTAAATGTAAATTTTATAGATTAATTAAATCTAAGTTTAAGTTTGAGAATTATTTAGTAAAAATTCCACCCAAGTATTTAAGATATATGATCAAGTTTAGAACAAGAAATAATCGACTTCCGGTAGAAAAATTAAGCTGGGAATGAGTCGAATTTGATTTGAGAAAATGTCGTTTATGTGAAAAAAATTGTATTGGTGACGAATTTCACTATCTACTTGAATGTGATCACTTTAATGAGTCAAGAACAAAACACATCCCCAAAACCTTTTATCGTCACCCTAACATATTAAAATTACAACTACTCATGGACCAAGACTTTAACAATATAATAAAAACTAGGAAACTTTGTGTGCTGATTAAAGAAATTATTTGTAAATTCAAATAAATGCCAGACTTAAAACATCCGAAAACAACATTTTTTTCTTGAATATATACATATTTTAACAAAATTAGAATAACAATACCTTCTCCCTGAATATCTGTTTATAATTGTATCTCTTGTGCATGATGCATTCATTTTCGTATTGTAACTGCCTCTTTACCATTGTATTTGTATTTTGTATATTATGTACTCATGTTGTCATGTTTTACATGAACTGAGAAAAATGTAATAAACTTGTAAACTTGTAAACCATAACATAGAGTGTTTACTATGAAAGTGTTTATTTGGTACCTTATGCACTGTTTGCTAATACACATCCCAGATGCAGAAAAGAAAGATAAAGCTTTGTCCACCAATTAATTTGTGATAACAAGACCGAATAATCTGTTCACACCTAGATAGATAATTGGTATTTTTTCCAACATTTAGAAGAATCTCGTGCTAACATTAACAGTTTGTTTTTTTGAGAATGTTATAAATATGAAAACTGTTGAAACGGTGAGTAAAATATATTGATGTTTTTTAAATGTTAACTGTGATACTATTATAGAACATTGATTTTATTTGAACATTAAATCATACTTACATGAGACTTTTGGTCATATAAAATTAGTATTTCTTTGTTTGGAATCTCTGTGGCAATGATTTCCATATATTAATACGATGTTGATAGAATCATAACTTGTTAATTACAAATAAAAAAAAACAACCTACAATTCTGCCTAATTACAATAATAAAACTGCTTATTTTTCTGTACGCGGTAGTTTATGTATGTCAATGTTTTTAATTTAGGATGATGCTTGGTCGGATGATGATCTATTTTATGCAAAGCTGATTGGAGATACGCCTCGGGAAGTACGTTACTATCAAGAGCAAGAATACCGATTTCCTACACAAGTCGATCAGATAATCGAAGGTTCCAGCACTATCCCACATACAAGTTCTGCCTCGACACAAGACATTTCTGACCCAATACATGAGAACACAGAACCCATCACTGTTCCTTATCATGAAGACACAGAGCCCAACACTGGTACTATACATGAAGACACAGAGCCCAACACTGATCCTATACTTGAAGACACAGAGCCCAAGAATGGTCCTATACATGAAGACACAGAGCCCAACACTGATCCTATACTTGAAGACACAGAGCCCAGCACTGGTCCTATACATGAAGACACAGAGCCCAAGACTGATCCTATACTTGAAGACACAGAGCCCAACACTGGTACTATACATGAAGACACAGAGCTCAACACTGATCCTATACATGAAGACACAGAGCCCAACACTGGTCCTATACTTGAAGACACAGAGCCCAGCACTGGTACTATACATGAAGACACAGAGCTCAACACTGATCCTATACATGAAGACACAGAGCTCAACACTGATCCTATACATGAAGACACAGAGCCCAACACTGGTCCTATACTTGAAGACACAGAGCCCAAGAATGGTCCTATACATGAAGACACAGAGCCCAACACTGGTACAATACATGAAGACACAGAGCCCAAGACTGATCCTATACTTGAAGACACAGAGCCCAAGAATGGTCCTATACATGAAGACACAGAGCCCAACACTGATCCTATACTTGAAGACACAGAGCCCAGCACTGGTCCTATACATGAAGACACAGAGCCCAAGACTGATCCTATACTTGAAGACACATAGCCCAACACTGGTACTATACATGAAGACACAGAGCTCAACACTGATCCTATACATGAAGACACAGAGCCCAACACTGGTCCTATACTTGAAGACACAGAGCCCAACACTGGTACTATACCTGAAGACACAGAGCCCAACACTGATCCTATACATGAGGACATAGAGCCCAACACTGGTCCTATAAATGAAGACATTGAGAATGGCACCGGTCATTTACACAAAATCATAGAGCCAAGCACTAGTACAGTACATAAATATTTTTCTTCAGAAGATCACATTGAAGACGGTGCTGATAGTTCAGACTCCGATGATAACATACCATTAGCTTATTTGTTGACTAGAAAGCGAATGCCAGTTAAGAGGAAACTAATCCAGGAAATCGACAGTGAAGCTGACGACAGTGCTGATGAAAACTATGTACCAAGTCATTCAGCTACAAGTGACTCTGAGACACAAGAGCAACACAATCCTAGAGAAATGGGTTGGAAAAAGAAGGCAAAAAGAATGAATATTAACAAGGCACAATATTGTAGACCAAAACACAAAGATACGAGTATTGCAAAGAAACTGGCTGCGAAAATATTGTTATTGAAAAACAAAAGGAAAAGGTCTGGAGCAACAGATAACGATAATGCAAAGGCGATCAGCAAAAGACTGCACAAAGTACATTCAATTGTTAAACGTGCACATCAATATCGACTTGATGGTTTACTTTCAAGCAATGAATTGAAAAGAGTCATTATATACGGAGATGGCAATTGTTTCTTTACCGCAATTAAAATTAGTGGGAATTTGAAAGAAAGTACAGACGAAATGCGTACACAGTTGTGTAACTTCATGATTGAAAATCCGGATAAATATGTCACATTTTGTGCAAGGAGAGAATGATATGCTGTCAACCGAAATAAGGATTTCTTAGATGAAGTTAAACTTAAAACAAACGGAGAATGGGATGCAGACATTGCAGACGTGTTGCCATTGGATGTGGCAGACTACTATGGATGTGTTGTAAGGATATATTCAAGCTTAATATCAACGCCTGTTATTGAAATTAAGCCTGATCAACAGACACAGAAAGTAATATACATTGCCTACACAGCAATACACGGAGGTGAGCATTATGATGCTACATGCATAATTGATACTGTCGAAATAAGGGATGCAAAGTGTGATGATGTTCACGTTCTACAGCTAGCAGTAACCATGACTCCCCTGCTTCAAAAAGGGACAATACTGGATTTGATCATGTTCACTTAAATGAAGCTAGAGATAATCAAACATGCCAAACAACACCCCACAAGCGTGCAGCTTACATGTACAAAAGCCCACAGAAAAAAAGCATCCAGCAGAAAGAAGAAACGCAATCATATTCAATGAAAAAAAAACATTCGCAAATCATGTAAGATGCAAGGCAAAGAATATATTGGTACAAATGGAAAAGCTTATGCTGCGAAAAGTGTGAAACCTCACAATTGTGAAAAGTGTAGGTACAAATGTGGCGAGAAATTTAATGACGAGCAACGGCAGAACATATTATTGCTATATTACAATTTGAACAGTTATGAACGTCAAAGGCAGTACATGTGTGAGATGATTGAAAGAGATACACCAACTATTAAAGGAAAAGGAAAGAGATCAATTTCACAGACGTTTCATCTTGTGAAAGAAGGCACTAAAGAACGTGTCTGTAGAGATTTCTTTATGAAAACATTGGATATTAAAAGAAAAACCATTGATTACAATATGCCAAAGAAACAACATGGAACATACGGTAGCACAGATATGCGAGGGAGACATAAAGCCCCAAATAAAACAGACACTAAAAGGGTTAACTTTGTGAAAAACACATTGAGTCATTCCCGACGATGGAATCTCATTACACGAGAAAAACAACTAAGAAACGATATTTACAGCACGACCTGAACATTAAAAAGATGTGGAACTTGTATTGTGAGGAATGTCAAAAGAAAGAACAAATCCCTGTGAGTGAAAGTATGTATCGAAAGGTATTATGTATAGACTACAATTTGTCCAATGCTCCACGTGTGCACTGTTTGACAGAAAATCACAAAAGGGAACATTGAATGATACTTTCAAAGAAGAGTATGTCCATCACCAACAACAAAAGGAACGGGCTCGTCTCGAAAAGAGTAACGATAAAGAGAGAGCTCAACTCAATAAGAATGTTTACGTCGCCACATTTGATTTACAGGCACATATTCCTTGGGAGATAAACAAGTTTTCTGTCACATGTGGGACGAAACCCAATACAAAAGAGGATCTTGTGAAATTGCAACATGTCTTCTCAAGAACACAATGTCAGTATGTCATACAACAGACATCAACGAAATAGTGTACTACTCGGATTCATGCGGCGGACAGAATAGAAACCAGTTTGTTACTGCGTCCCACCTGTACGCAATATCAAAGGTGCCACAATTGAAATCAATAAGTCACAAGTTCTTGGTATCAGGACATTCACAAATGGAGTGTGATTCGGTCCATGCATCCATAGAAACAGCGCCTGTCTATGTCCCAACACAGTGGTGCACCCTTATTGCATGGCACGGAAGAAAAATCCATATATAACAGTGCCCATGAAATACAACCATGTTATTGACTTCAATGATTTTACAAAGAAGTACTGTAAAAATCTCAAGATATCCATCACTGGCCAGCGCGTTAACTGGCTCCGTGTCAAATGGTTACAAGTACGACAAGACAATCCTAGGTCTGTGTTCGTAAACTACACTTTTGACACCAATAACTTCCTGGAAATTCAAGTACAAATGTCAACAAGGAAACAGGGAAAACCCCAAAAGTGGCCAGCGTCTAATGAAGATTTGAGCATGTGCTTCAAGTCCAAACTTCCAATATCGGTTCAGAAGAAAAGGGATCTCGTACGTCTGTGTGAAAGGGAAATCGTTCCAGAGGAGTTCCACCAGTATTACACTTCTCTGTCAGTCAGCAAATCCCAAAAATACGTTGTTCCTGTCGATTCCGAAGACGGGGATACAGACGCAGAGTAAAGAGTGGACATGGTATTAATATGTTGGTAATCAATGACCTTTGACTGTTGCACATGCGTTTCAAGACATGTTTTCCACAACATACAGGACATTGTACGTGCAGTGTTTATGTTAGTATTTTACCAATTATACTCGAGCACATATCTAGGGATTCCAATCTAAAGACGATCAAGCAGGTTTTTGTGATTTTAGTATATTCTTTTGTATTTTGTTCATACATGGTTATACTAGTTTGATGACTAATTCATTTTGCTTTTTGCAATACATTATAATACACAATGTTTAAGCAGGTTTTTTATGCATTAACAAAATTTACGAAACCCTATCTGTATAATGTAATATTCTGTATACCATAAGAACTCAAATAAAACTATTATCTTTCAGTTTGAATTGTCATTTAAGTTTAAAACGACAGAAATCCACAAGGGACGAAGCCTCACATGGTTCCTTTTAAACATGAATCTTAAACAAGTCCATAAATACAGTTAGAGCCAAAAGGATCCACAATTTCAAATGGCACCTCCCGGCACAAATCGTCGTCAAGTACAAAATCAATCAATAAGCCGTAATTGAATGTGATAATAACATACAAATTAATTGGATGTATAAACCTTAATATATCAGTTTTATTTTAAGATATGTCTTCCTTGATTTTAGATATGACTTTGAACTTTCAAATTGGATTTTCTCGAAAACAAAAAAAATATTGCTTGGTACCTTCTGGCAGTAACTCCACGATACCGACATTATCAAACGTAAATCATCATACCGACATCATACCGACATCATCAAGCCGAAAACATCATACCTACATCATCCTACCGACATCATCATACCTACATCATACTGACATCATCATACCGACATCATCATACCTACATCATACTGACATCATCATACCGACATTATCATACCTACATCATACTGACATCATCATACTGACATCATCATACCGACATTATCATACCGACATCATCATGCCGAAAACATCATACCTACATCATACCGACATCATCATACCGACATCATCATACCTACATCATACTGACATCATCATACCGACATTATCATACCGACATCATCATGCCGAAAACATCATACCCACATCATCCTACCTACATCATCATGACTACATCATACCGACATTATCAAACCGACATCATCATACCGACATCATCTTACCTCCATCATACTGACATCATCACATCGACATCATCATACCGACATCATACCTACATCATCATACCGACATCATCATACCGACATTATACCGACATCATCATGCCGAAAACATCATACCCACATCATCCTACCTACATCATCATGACTACATCATACCGACATTATCAAACCGACATCATCATACCGACATCATCTTACCTCCATCATACTGACATCATCACATCGACATCATCATACCGACATCATACCTACATCATCATACCGACATCATCATGCCGACATCATACTGACAACATCATACCGACATCATACCGACATCATCATACCTACATTATCATACCGACATCATCATACCGACATCATCATACCGACATCATCATGCCGACATCATACCGACATCTTCATGCCGACATCATACCGACATCATTATGCCGACATCATACCGACATCATCATACCGACATCATCATGCTTTCATCATCATGCCGACATCATACCGACATCATCATACCAACATCATCATAACTACCTCATCATACCCACATCTCCATACCGTCATCATCATGCCTACATCATACCGACATCATCATGCCGTTATTATACCGACACCATACCGACATCATCATACCCACATTATCATGCTGACATCATACCGACATCATTCCGACATCATACCGTCATCAACATATCAACATCATCATACTGATATCATACCTTCATCATCATACCGACATCATACCGACATCATCATGCCAACATCACCATGCCGTTATTATACCGACACCATACCGACATCATCATAGCCACATTATCATGCTGACATCATTCCGACATCATCATGCCGACATCATACCGACACCATACCGACACCATACCGACACCATCATACCCACATTATCATGCTGATATCATTCCGACATCATCATGCCGACATCATCATACCGACATCATACCGAAATCATCATACCGACATCATCATACCCACATTATCATGCTGACATCATACCGACATCATTCCGACATCATCATGCCGACATCATGCCGACATCATCATGCCGATATCATCATACCGACATCATACCGAAATCATCATACCGACATCATCATGCCGACATCATTATGCCGACATCATCATAACTACATCATACGACATAAACAAACAACATTCGGCCTTTGCGTACCAATTTACGACAACCCTCAAAAAGTAAATTCTAACAATAAGTTCCATTCACAAAACTTTCGCCTGAAAATCTTAGAATATTGATTACCCATAAGCACATCTGTACTTGATCTTGTCTCCGCTAAAATATTGAGGTTGCCTTATTGTGATTACTTTGCTTTGTATTTCAAGTTGATATTGTACCACGTCAGATTTAAGCTGTGACCTTGACGGAGGCTCACCGCACATAACTTTCTCTGATGCATCTTGAAATATAAAAAAGTATTAATTTAACTTCTACTTCAGCAAGTGCAAACTTACATAAAACATATAAGTAGTATATAAGACAGGACATATGTTCGGATGACATTGTTCAGCGTGGAGAGTCGTTATCTAAAATCTGGTCAAATGACTTATAACAGTATTGGCGTTATTAAATTTAATCCCTTAATCGCGGTTTTACACAGTCACGTGGATATTTTATTTTGGTTGTACATGTACTTGAATTGTATATATCATTTCGAGTTAGTAAATTATTTTTCGGTTTTCCGTGGTCGAGTGTCATATAAAAGTTTGAAAGTATTGACTAGTCGATGGTATATACTTGTAACTTACGATGGCAGGTGATATTGTCCGAGTAAAGTATCTCATTGTTCGATGCCATCTTGACTCCTCCTATCGCTTTCCATATTAAGTCGCCTCCACACTTAAACTCGATTTTTGTTAGATCAGGAATATTACTCACATATCCTGCATCACACTGATACGTTCGATAGTTTCTTCCTAGCTGTGCCTGATAGAGCGTGAAGTATATGAGCAAACATGAAAATAAAAACTGCTTTAAACAAATTTTTTCGATGACCTTGATTCGCAGACATTTTGTTATTTTTGTGAAAATCAATTGACTGCTTCGAAATCATGCGCTACTTCGTCAATTACAAGTGCAAACATTAATGCGGTAGTCAAACTTTATAGCCTCAAGATGATTAGTAATGATTGAATATTTGTTTTTTCAAAGTTAATCCAAATTGATTGCCATTAAACCTAATCCCCTTTCCCCCCAAATACAGATTCCTCAATCTCAGCACCAGCTTTGTAGGCATTTTTGGTGGTAGAGTTCCGAATCAGACGACAGAGTCTAGTGCGCATAAGCGATGACGTAATATTTAAAAACATAAGTATCGTAAACATATGAATGATATAAAATACGGATCGTTAATACATAAGTATTGGTAACATATGAATGATATAAAACACGGATCGTAAATACATAAGGATCGAAATGAATGATAAAGAATAATGATCGTTAATACATAAGGATCGTAAACATATGACTGATAAAGAATAATGATCGTTAATACATAAGGATCGTAAACATATGAATGATAGTGAAAAATGATCGTTAATACATAAGGATCGTAAACATATGAATGATAAAGAATAATGATCGTTAATACATAAGGATCGTAAACATATGAATGATAAAGAATAATGATCGTTAATACATAAGGATCGTAAACATATGAATGATATAAAACACGGATCGTTTATACATAGGATCGTAAATATATGAATGATATAAAACACGGATCGTAAATACATAAGGATCGTAAACATATGAATGATATAAAACACGGATCGTTAATACATAAGGATCGTAAACATATGAATGATAAAGAATAATGATCGTTAATACATAAGGATAGGTAACATATGAATGATATAAAATACGGATCGTAAACAGAGGATCGTAAACATAGGAATGAAATTAAAAAACGGACCGCTAACATATGACAGAAATAACACATATATCGTAATCATATAAGGATCGTTAACATATAACAGAAATAACACATGCATCGTAAACATATAAGGATCGAAAACATATAAGGATCGTAAACATATGAATGAAATAACACATGCATCGTTAACATACAAGGATCGTTAACATATAATGATCGTTAACATATGACAGAAATAACATACATATTGTAAACATATAAGGATAGTAAACATATGAATGAAATAACATGCATATTGTAAACATAAAAGGAATGTTATCATATAAATGAAATAACATACACATTGTAAACATATAAGGATAGTAAACATATGGATGAAATAACATACATATCGTAAACATATAAGGATAGTAAACATCTATAACAAAACATACGGATTGTAAACATGAGAAAGAAATTACTACGGGTGGTAAATATAAGGAAGTAAAGACGACGTGCGTAAACATATATAACAACACATACGGAGTGTAAACATATGTGAAAGAAATTACTACGGGTGGTAAATATAAGGAAGTAAAGACGACGTACGTAAACATATATAACAAAACATACGGAGTGTAAACATGAGAAAGAAATTACTACGGGTGGTAAATATAAGGAAGTAAAGACGACGTGCGTAAACATATATAACAACACATACGGAGTGTAAACATATGTGAAAGAAATTACTACGGGTGGTAAATATAAGGAAGTAAAGACGACGTACGTAAACATATATAACAACACATACGGAGTGTAAACATGAGAAAGAAATTACTACGGGTGGTAAATATAAGGAAGTAAAGACGACGTACGTAAACATATATAAAAAAACATACGGATTGTAAACATGAGAAAGAAATTACTACGGGTGGTAAATATAAGGAAGTAAAGACGACGTACGTAAACATATATAAAAAAACATACGGATTGTAAACATGAGAAAGAAATTACTACGGGTGGTAAATATAAGGAAGTAAAGACGACGTACGTAAACATATATAAAAAAACATACGGATTGTAAACATGAGAAAGAAATTACTACGGGTGGTAAATATAAGGAAGTAAAGACGACGTACGTAAACATATATAAAAAAACATACGGATTGTAAACATGAGAAAGAAATTACTACGGGTGGTAAATATAAGGAAGTAAAGACGACGTACGTAAACATATATAAAAAAACATACGGATTGTAAACATGAGAAAGAAATTACTACGGGTGGTAAATATAAGGAAGTAAAGACGACGTACGTAAACATCTATAACAAAACATACGGATTGTAAACATGAGAAAGAAATTACTACGGGTGGTAAATATAAGGAAGTAAAGACGACGTGCGTAAACATATATAACAACACATACGGAGTGTAAACATATGTGAAAGAAATTACTACGGGTGGTAAATATAAGGAAGTAAAGACGACGTACGTAAACATATATAACAACACATACGGAGTGTAAACATATGTGAAAGAAATTACTACGGGTGGTAAATATAAGGAAGTAAAGACGACGTACGTAAACATATATAACAACACATACGGAGTGTAAACATGAGAAAGAAATTACTACGGGTGGTAAATATAAGGAAGTAAAGACGACGTGCGTAAACATATATAACAACACATACGGAGTGTAAACATATGTGAAAGAAATTACTACGGGTGGTAAATATAAGGAAGTAAAGACGACGTACGTAAACATATATAACAACACATACGGATTGTAAACATGAGAAAGAAATTACTACGGGTGGTAAATATAAGGAAGTAAAGACGACGTACGTAAACATATATAACAACACATACGGATTGTAAACATGAGAAAGAAATTACTACGGGTGGTAAATATAAGGAAGTAAAGACGACGTACATATTTTCCGTTCACAATAATCCCTTTACCATTGCATTTCCTTCTGGAAGCTTTAATGTAAAAAAAACCAAGGTAATATTTAAATATGTGTCTGGTTCACAGTATTTATATGCTACACATTTTGCCAAAGATACGTAGAGTGTTTGCATGTCCAGAGTATTAATATGCTACACGATTTTCCTAATACATGTATATACAATGTCTGTATGCCTTGTTAATTCCTCGGACTGTGATATTCAACATTCCACCCGCCTATTGCTTTATTTGGTAAATTATTAACGTTTCTGTGTTAACTATGACAATACCTATATTTGACGTCAGAGCACATTAACAAATGATATCTAGCATAACGGAACAAGCAAGCAGGCCTAATTACACGTTTTATTATGACAACAGAGGGTGCCCGTACTTGTAACCTAATTTTCCGTAAAATTTCTTTATAGTTAAAGTACGCTTTGGTTTCGTCCCTTTGACACGGCTAATTCCTTTGTTCTATGACATGTGTTCCTTTACATATGAATATAGGAACATATATCTTTGCTGCAAGCATATATCATAAAATATACAAGATGGGGGTATACTCGAGTAGATCTATCATTGGACGTGTGTTTAGCGCCTGCGTCATTGACCAGAGTTACCTAGGATAAAACGACTGGGCCCTTGTATGTCTGTCAGTTCAAATACAGATTCAAATTATTTTTTAAAAACTTGACTTAAACATCGTTTTTCCACAATGTATCAGTAACACATGACCTGTCTAGACCTGGAGTATGTTTTCGTTATTAAATTTGAAACTTTAAAATACATCATATATATGAAGTTTAATTCAAGCAATACATAAATAATAATATACTTTCCGAGTATAAGCACCAGGAACAAAGTACTTCGTATTTTTCAGTTTGAATGGGACAGACAGGATAACACATATACCCGATTACAAATCATACGCAGCTTTCCATGCCTTTTTAAGCTGGCTTATTGCAGTGGATTGTCTACCTTGAAAATGACCCGTAAATCGATATCGAGTTTCCAGCTCTTCCAGTTTTGATCAATAGAATATAGAGGGAAATTAATTTCATACGTAAATTTAAACACTTTATCTTAATACAAGAATAGTTTAGCAGTTTTGACAATATTCTTCAATTTCATCTCTTTCATTTAGTGTAAAAATGTTTATTCTAACTAAACAGCTTACGCTTCCAGTTTGATATTAAAAGTATCACCTTTCATTACATATAACGTAGAGCAAAAATCAGTAAAATTGACCATTTCCAAAAGTTTAGGGGCTAATAAATCATATTTTCCAATAAGTGGAAACATTTTAGCAGTTATGTCTGTTTTCTTGTTTAAATGAACACTATCATGGTGTACAATATCATTACACCGTCGAAATTCATACATCATAGTCCCGCCCATCCAGATGTAACGCCGCCGCCTCTAGCTTACATAGTGTGCATGCTTAAACGGTGTGCATTCAGCGACCTCCTATGAAGTGGCGTCGTCCGTGGCTCTTTCTGCAATTTTGAAATATTTATTGCATGTGCTCTGAATAAGTAATAATAGTATTATTTTTAGTCGATACATGGTCATTTCAATACTCTGGAAGCTACTACGTATGTTTAAACTTGCAGTTTCAACGATATAATTATTGAACTACTAATTGTGTTTATTCGGCCTCGGTTTCTTTCGCATTATTGACTTTCTGTTACAAATACAATATTGGTTCGTGTCAAAAATTGATTGATCAAGTTATTTATTGTCTGGAAAGCGATTCATTAAATCTGTGCTGTTAATCGGTGGGATATTTGATATATTATTGATTTGGTTCATTTACCAGTGCACTTCACATGGAGGAAGACCACCTCACTGTCCTCAGTCGAATGTAGGCAATGTGACAATAACTGACGCCACGACCAATGTTAATTAGGGTGAAACAAGCCTTCAGACAAACATACGGTCTCAGGTCAAGGTAATAGAGTTATGAACTTTAAAACTTATTAGACAACTTGCGCGTTGCAAGTACATCACATATCTTATGAAAAGTGTCCCTATATGAAATATTCAATTTAAAACAGAACTTTTATGTATGGTATTCTCCCTGTTTACGCGGGTAGCTGATTACTATATTGATTGCGATACTTAGATACTTTTTGTATCTGGTGTTGTTGTTGTTTGACTCCATTTAAGATTTTACATTTATAACATAATAATTTTAATATTAAATGTCCACAATCAATAAAACATGTATTGTCCACAAGATCCAGCCTGCAACAAAGTTCAAAGTAACTATTACTAAAAAATGCAATAAACCAGAGCTTGTTGGGAGGTCTTGATTAAGGAACCTCAACCAAATGTCACACAATTGTTATTGTTAATACCCTACTTATTCTGACCTAATTTGACACTAACACAAATGTGAGCCAATTCTAGCGATTTATGTGCTTGTGGTGATTAATTATGATATTATTTTAAGTAAAAATAAAGGAAAGTAAAATATAATAAGTATAAGTAATTACCGTGGACGTTTGCAAGAAATAAGCATCAAAAGAAATACAAATAAAGAACAAGCAAACTGAAAAATGGAACAAAGAACTCGCAGGAAATGAAATAAATTGGAAACATATTTTCACTATCACTGTTAAATTTACTGTTGATACAAAACTACGAGTATTTCAATATAAATATTTAATGAAAATAATTCCAAATAACTGCTTCCTTTACAGATGTAACCTGACCAATACAAGATTATGTGATTTTTGTTCTATGAACATAGAATCTCAAAAACACTTGTTCTGGGAATGCAACATTACTCAACAGTTTTGGACCGGAATTAAAATATTTCTCACAAATAAAGGATTACAAGTAGGCAACCTAAATTATATGGAAGTGTCTTTTGAACTTGAAAACCCAAGTAAAGATGAAAATAAAAACGTTATAAACTACATTTTAATATTAGCAAAATACTACATCCATAAATGCAAATACACTAAAAAAATACCGGAAATCGACTCTTTTAAACTATATCTGTACAGGCGCATCGAGATTGAAAAAAATGATAGCAACTATGCAAAATAAACTTGATAATTTTATCCTGAAATGGAATGTTCTCATACCTCTTACTTAAAATATCATGCATGATTTTTGTTATTTTTGGCAGACTGGACGATCAAATTTTTATTTTATTTTCTATTTTCTACTCACACACGCTGTATATTCTTTTCTGTAGATTATACAATTATAAGATAACTGACAACTTTGCTATGTACAATTGTATTATGTAATTATGTATGTTCACTGCATAGTAAAATACTTGAAAAAAAGAAAAAAGAAAAAAAGAAATAAGCACCAATCGATATCAAATAAAAAGTATGCATAACAATTAACTAAATGTATATGATATTGTCTACAGCCTTGAGACCTACATCTTCATCCACTCACATCTTTTCTGGTTTGGATGCAGACTAACATGTGTATGATTAAGGCGATGGAAGTATTTTGTAAAATGTTAAGGAATCAGTTCCTTGAGAAAGGTTGAATATTGCTCTTCTTGAATCAGTGAAAACCAGAAAATAGAAAAAAAACAGCTTGGACTAGTCCTTTTTCTTCCATCGAAATTCTGCCTTAGTGAACGTTACTTGTCCACAAAACGCCATGAAATTTCACTCTTGGGTTTATTCATACCTCACAGTTCCCTTACAGTACATTATTTTCCACCAATATATTCACATATATTTCGTTTCAACGCGCTGCTTTTCAGGTCTCCCAGTCCTTTGATACCAGTATGCGGACACCAGCGTACACTGTTGAGATTTGATTTTAAATAGCCACATGGAATTAGGGATTAGGCGATACAGCGAATATCGATACTGTACCGATATATGAAGTCGCAGACATGTACATGTATCAGTACATAAGCCTAGCATATCGATATGAGATGGTTAAATGTTGCAATACAATAGTTCCGTTATTCAGCACAACCTTTTCATTTGTTAAAAAAACTTCCTATTGGTTGATTTATTTCGAGTAACATATAGTTTAAATTGTACTAAATAGCGTTCATTTTGATAAAAAAATGGCGGATGAAACGGCTTCGCTCAAAGGAGGGAGTGTCTCATGAAAGGTTACGTTCTGGGAGGGAATACAGTAGGGATAAGAACATACTTAAATAATTAGTAATACATTTTGGAAACAAAATCGCTACAAAAAGTATACTTGCATTCATTTTTTGGTAATATAACTTAAGTATATGTATCGTATCGGCAAATATCGTATCAGCATGTAGTTCTATCGATTCATATATGAGCGAATTTGTTTAGCAAAACCTGGTTAAGGTTGGAGGTTTCTGTTTTGTTGTAGTTTGGTTGAAAAACTTAAACCAGTTATGATTAAGATTGGTCTGCAAACAAACAGATGGTTTAGTCGAATAAAAATGACCTACGTGATTTTGATTGTACAAGAACTTACAGTGTCAGAAGACCATATCAATTTAGTTTACACAGTGGCATCAACATCTCATTCCTTTTACTGCAGTTTTAACCGCTAGCAGTATTTTGATTGGAGACAGATTCGTGAAAGTCAGAGTTGAGAACTATGTAACTTCTGTTTTGCAACGTTACAGTGTGGAATATTTTAAAGCCATCTTCCGATTAAGCAGAGATACATTTGACCTGTTTGTTTTTGGCCCGGGGCTTTAGCTCAATGTCATAGTATCTATGCTACATTTCAGATGCTGTATATTTGACCCAATTTCCCAAAAGCACAAACTACTACAGTACACGTACGCGTTAATAAAGTAGTTTAGCACATGCCTCTCTAAACTGCATAATAACAACGACGAAAATTGTCAAAATATACACGATAAACATACTGAGACAATGCATTTGTTATTAAGAAATTCTAATTCTGTATAGCTCATTCGAGAGGCATGCATCAATGGTTCCCGTTTTCAAAAGACAAAAAAGGGTGGGAACATCCACATCCCGAGTTCTCACAACGAAGTAGTCCCAACATTCTCCCAACGAAGTAATACGAGTATCATAAATGATTCAAGACGAAATGTTGAAAAATTTACTTGCTAAAGTGGTTTGTCAACTAATAAGCTGTTTCTATCAAGTTCAAAGGGTTTAAAGACGATTTCGGTAACGATAGTTGTTTTTGCGCATTGATGTACCATGTAGGTATGGATGGGAGAGGCGGAGTTACGTCTGGATGGGCGGGACTTTTATGTATGGTGTGCATCATTTTATCTAGTTGTTATCGTGTATTTGACCATACCATGCACCTGACTTCAATAGTGTGCATTAATACGGACCGGACCAAAGATGCATTCAATAGGCACCTACTTTGTTTGTTATTCGTCATTTATATAATTGTTAGCGTATAAATGGTGTGCATGCTTAAACGGTGTGCATTTAGCGACATTCATTGATTTGCGTATTTGACACTTCACTTGTTTTCGGATAGATACTGATATGCAGCGTTCTCGAGACTTAAATGCCTGGTTATCGCTATACACGCGGTCAATTCGCTAAGCGAACGCGCATATATGAGTGTACTCGGGTTCAGACTGCTATATAAATCGATGGCAAGTAATAATAAGTGTTGCTGTTGTTGTTATTCTTTATTGCTATTTATAGAAGCAATGGTCTCGTTGTGCACGACTTCAAAAATAATCGTTGTCATCTCTCTATGTACATCTAACTCTGTGCTTTGGAAATTAATTGGAAAATACGCCACCACAACAAGAAAACCCATAACCTATGGCAAGCAAGTGATATCATAACTTCATGCCTGGGCATACTGATTATACTCTTATTTAGTGCTGATATTATTTAATATGTCATTTTATAGTTAAATATCCACTAACTTTACATTAAGTGTCTGATATCTATGTATTTCCATTCTTTACAATCGTGACAAACATTTCACTTGTTTTACAATGTTAAGGTTCCACTATTATTACTGACCATCTTTCTTTATTTCGGTTCGAAAATCTACTATTTCTAGAATAAGTCGGATAGAAGATCTCTTGGAAAAAATGTTTACTATTTTTCAATACATTTTTTTCGCAGTTCTGTCTTACGTTTTTGTTTTATTTCATATTCCATGCAAACCATCTGACATATTTACAAAAAACTTTGATATTATAAAGCTGTTCAGTTACAAAATGGAAACTTGTATACAACGAGTTGCCAGTTTGGTACTCTTCTTTAGTACCGGGCGCTTATTCCGATACCTTCATAATCACCCTCTGCTTTATAACTCCCGTACAACTGATATTTTGTATATTTAGACAGGTGAGTCGACATGCGTCCACAGCCATTCAGCGAGCCGCTTACAACGACTCGTTAATGTCCCAAATGTAGGACAGTAAATAAAGTTTATGCGAGTGTGCATTGAATAGACAGCATTCACTGTCATAGAAATGCCGCTGTGACTATGAATATTGCTAGAAAAACTAAATAAATCGAACGTAAGTGACTATCGTTTCGCCGGCATGCCACAATTATTCCGATGCCTGTAAATGTGTAGTGATTTAAGGTCATTTAAAAACTGTCGATGCGGAATCTGCGTATAATTTAATGACATGAAATAAAACCGATGAGCTAGATAGTCAAAATTTCCTTCGACACGAAAGGCTATACATTGTGTTCACATTTTATTGGTTTAACACTGGAAATACCCATCTATTATAAACGCAGTATTCACGTGATCGTGCCGACAAATGATACTTAGTATCAGGAATGAACGATGATTTCGTAAAGTAAAATGTCCAAATATACTGGGTAATACAGCAGCTTGTGAATGTAACGGTAGTCAAAGCGCTGTGTGGGAGCGTACCAGCTTGGCTACAGAGACAAGTGGTACCGTCCCACAGCACCTTCTATGCTTTGATTTGTCAACAACGTATACAACTTGAACCCTTGAATTTAAGATGTTGCGTAAGGTAATATTCAGATGAGTTCCACCTATCAAGTATACATAAGATAGAAAAAGAATAAATAAATAAATACACTCCTGTCTGCAACCTGTAAGAATGCGCACGCGGAATGTGATGTCCTCACAGTAATTTAACGTTGACAACAATAACATATGATGTGAATGAATCAGAGGTAGAATGAGCGCTCACGGTTAAGCTTGATAAATATAGGCACGGACATATCAAATGTGTTTATATGTCTGTGATATAGATAAACATTATGATATTATGCATAAAGTCCTTCATAATGCATGCAGAAGTCCTACTTTTAACTTTTAACACTTCAATAAACTGACTGATAAAACTACGATCGGAACCATACCCCACCAACTGGATTTAAACAAAGGTGGACTTGTTTACATTTAACTATTGATTACATTGCTAAATGGTAGCATACCAGGGGTGATCTATAAATACGTGGACTTTTCTTATAGCTTTTAAATGCGTTGTGTGTGGAAAGTCATATTTAAAATACTCAATATTTTATCTTATTTCTACGGTATTACGAACTTATTATACACGCAAAGAATGATTTTACAGTCAATCGAAAATGTATACTAATGCTTCCACGGAGCACGTCCGAAAAACGTACATTTTAAACCAATGCATTATACTTATATTATACATTATACATTATAAATTTATATTGACAATCACATAAAAATGAAATTCCTCTTCGATAGCATTGCATAACTGGCATTTTCCATCTTGGATTAGTATTTTTGATGGTTTGTGCCATCAACCGTAATGTGACGATACTCTAAAACGTGTAAGTGATTTTCTAAATATATAAAGTGATCTGGACGGCAAGCCTTATAGTCATTTGTGGCGATTTTTCACTGAGAAGAGTTTGACGAATGTTCACTTGATTCTTTATGTTACTGTAACATCATGATGTACATAGTATCTCTGTCGGCAAAAAAAACTCTGCCCTGCTGCTGTTGCATTTCCATTTGTCAACACATAGTTGTGATCGTAGGTTGGTGAATTAAAATAACATACATTTACTACTCTCTATACCATTCGTTGTAGTTTAAATAAATATATATACATGCATGTCCATGTTTCAAGTGGTGTAACGTTACAGTAGGAAACATTTTAATCTCCAGTACATGCATAATTAACGCGCATACACTTACATGATGTCGTTTATATTAAAGTTTAGATATTTGTATAAGCTATCTGAATAACAACTAAATAGTTCTGTCAAATTCAAATATATCTTCCAGGAACATGACAATCAGTGACAAAACATGTATCATCTGTGCACGCAACGATCAAAGGTTTGCAAACACATTGCTAATCTTTTACTAATACCGACCATCTGTTCAGACCATATAATATTCACTGAAGACGTATCTTACTTACTCGCTTTACACTATAATGTAAAGACATGTGTTACTTTCTATACCATTCGTTGTAACTGCAACACACACATGTACGGTCCCTGGTTGTAACATATATTATATAGAAGCATGTCTATGTTTCAAGTGCTGCAACACACACATGTACGGTCCCTGGTTGTAACATATATTATATAGAAGCATGTCTATGTTTCAAGTGCTGCAACACACACATGTACGGTCCCTGGTTGTAACATATATTATATAGAAGCATGTCTATGTTTCAAGTGCTGCAACACACACATGTACGGTCCCTGGTTGTAACATGTATTATATAGAAGCATGTCTATGTTTCAAGTGCTGCAACACACACATGTACGGTCCCTGGTTGTAACATGTATTATATAGAAGCATGTCTATGTTTCAAGTGCTGCAACACACACATGTACGGTCCCTGGTTGTAACATGTATTATATAGAAGCATGTCTATGTTTCAAGTGGTCTTTACTGCTTTTTAACAGAAATTACAATGATATTGACCAATAGATGTACTTATTTTGTCAGTCACATTAAAAAAGGATGAATTGTTTTTTGATTGATGGAGTGCAATTAGTTTATATCATCATCATACTGTGGCATTGATGAGTATAGCTAATCGATAGTAAATATTATCTATAATATTTAATTAAGTTTAACTATGTTAAATGTTCACGCCTTTACAGATTAAAACGTATAATGTCAACCTATGATTAACTACACCAATATGTATCTCAATGCGATTCTTCCCTATAAAGCGCGGTCGATGTTAAATTAGCTTGTATAATCGCTGCATCCTGGATTAGTGCCTTTTTATCAGATATCATCCTGCGCGCACATTGTTGGATACCGATCACGCGTACACCGCAATATATATTGTATTCAAATTATAGAAAACAAATTGACACTCTTTAACAATAATTGATAAAACGGATAGCACAAGAGAGCACACACATTAAATCTAAAAAGTGCGTTCGAAAGTACAAGTTTAGAACTTTAATCTATCTCTGCAAACAGTATATACCTCATTTGGAAAATTCAGAGATATTGTTGTATCCCCTTCTTATTTCAATGTAAAAAGTGACTTTAAACAACTCAAAAAGGAGAGTTAAGTCGAAATTACAGCAATACAATATTTACACCATCGTAAAGTGAAAGCGTTGATCTCTGACATTTGTTTGCACGCGAAAGATACCCTTAAGATATTTTTATTTATCGCGATTGGAAGTTACTTTTCTTCTATGATTCTAATCGGACCACAGTGACGGGAATTCTCACTATTAAACCTTGATAAATAAATAGAGATATCAAACGGAAACTCAAACCTGAGACGAATATACATGTAGAAATGTATAATATTAGTCCCAGCTTAAACGTTGAAACTCTATTACCCATACCGGATACATAATTATGATTGTGCCAAATTTCTGGTCAATAGTGATTGCTAACTGCAGTAATATACATATTGTGAACGTTCGTATAATGTTATTATAATCACGAACATACAAACCAGGGTAAGGGTTATCACTGATATAGTCTGCACAAAATAAGTAATGGAAAAAATACTGGTCACATGATATAGAAATACAGTAGTTAATATGATAATGTAACTATGACTACACGGGACAAGCAAATCCAAATTTCAGCTTTCTGCAGCCCCAGGCCACCAGAGCTTACAGCACTTTGATTAAACATGGCCCCACATATGAGTTGTACGGTCACCCGGCATAAAATCAGTCGACCAGTTTGTTCAACTAGTATACGATTATTCGGATAAATCAAACCAGACAAATCACACCTGAATGTAGTTCGGTCTGTTTGATTAACCAGTTTAAGAGTTATTATAAACAAATACAGAACTTATTTTAGTTTAAACAAATGAAAGGTATGACACACCAGTTATTCGCCCATAGTTTCGTTTCACACTCTGACTTTGTCTGCTTGTCATCCCGTTAAACCCGGAATTGTTACAATACGCTGAATAGGGTAGTGTCAACATATTAGTAATGTCGGCAAACTGTTCAGGTCAGTCTAACAGTCTAACAGATACCCAGGCATTTGCCTGATTATGAGTTTAGCCGAAAAAGATATACGTTTCCATAAAACCTATCTATGTTTAGTTTCATCAGGTTTGACGTAAGTTGTCAAGATATTATTCAGTCATGTATGCAGAACATAATCTGCCAAATCTGTGATCCAATCCTGGATCTGCTTGATGATCGTCTATCGCACTACCAACTGAGCTAGCCCGGCTGGCTTCCAATTGTTTTAAAATCAAATTATAATAATGTCAGACTCACATGACAGACGATCTTAATTCGTCCCTCTGGTATCGAAGCGTCAGTACATTAACTTTGTTGACTTATACCACATGTCAACAATCAAAATTTACAGCATTTAATCTAATCTTAGTTTGAAGACTCTGCTCAAAGTCATCGACATCGCCACCATTTCTTGCGGTGTCACATAACGCAATATGTATCGGGACGACGAAAGCGAACAATATCGTCTTTGTTTTCCAAGTTTATACGAAATCCGGTATGGTTGTCAGTTTATATATTCCTGTTTCCATTCGATATCTCCATTCATCGCGGTTTAATAGTGAGAATTGCACCCCATGCGTTCTCAGCACACAGGTTTACCTCTAGTGCGACCGTGAACTCTACCTTCAATCGCAAAAGCTCGGTTTATATGTTTTATAAGTCAGCGACGGATTAAATTGTTTTTAGACTGTCGGCCGCAGGCCGGCAGACTTTAGTACCGCAAATCCAAAGCAAGCATCGTAAGATCTACTTTTTCCTATTCCGATTTAACCGCGTATGTATTATAAAGTCAACCGTATACACGGTTAGAATTGCGGTGATCACTAATTTGGACGGGAAATCAAACCGGCCTTTTAATCGTGAACTCTTGACGATATTTAGTCCGTTATATATTGTTTATCTTATTTGTACAGTTTTTGAGCTGAAACACCTATTTCACGGTTACAACAATGCCTATAATACATTTGAGTACAGTACCTCGCATTACATGAGGAACCTACGGTCCATTTTGTCTGCGTTATGAGCCTCGTTTTGGATAATCGCAGAACCAGGCGGGAATGGCGGGAATAGCGTCTGTGCGTTTAAAAGTAGTGCCTATTAACTCCAAGATGTTGAGCAAATGATTTAAAATATTTCTGTAGAAACGCGGCGAAATTGTGTACGTTAAAAGAATTGGAAGAATCTTAAATTAAACATGGAGATAAAGCAGGGTTATTGAGATTGAAAACTGTCACGTGATCAAGGATACACAATTTTCGCTAACAGTGGGTCGCCATCTTTGTTTTGAGCTGCGTACCGTTTGCAAGAACTGTAAGTATTTTGTGATTTTTTTAATATAAATGTTGTTATTTTAATGTTCTCAAGTCGCCAGTATATTAAATCGCTACATTTATATAGTACACGACAAATCCTTTCTTTACCCAATCATTTGGTTGAATAACTTGTAAGGTGCTGACCTAGTTATTGATGGGTCACACTAATTAGCGACAAGAAGCGTCCGGAATCGACAAGAAAATAAAAATGACTAAATTATGATTAAATATGTATGAAAATATGTTTATCTAGAGTATTTCGAGTGTTATATAACACAATTGTTAATTTCTGCTCCGTTTGTGTTGCTATACAAAGTTCTTTTGCCAGCGTAAAAATCCAACTGTAGAAGTTGTCTAACACTATTTTTAATTAGATTATCATTATTGCACGGCGTGTCAACGCCGTGCATATTGAATTCTGTGAGCCTCGTTGTGCAATGGACTCGGTTAAGAACAAAATTGGGGAAAAAATCGAACATAGCCTATTGTGCGCATGCGCAGACCGGCGGTAATCTATGTCGGGGAAACGAACGATTGTGCGTTGTAACGTCATTATTGATATTGTAGGCTACAAAAGCTAAATTAAGGTATGTGATTTTGTTGTATATTATGATTTATGTCATTAACTAATCTTTTCAACTGTATACTTATTGAATTTTATCGTTTCAACATTGTGGTTGACCCATCGCGTGGTTGACCTACATTATATTTGTTATTGTTATGATGCAGCCAGCATTCGTCTCTGTGCTCTGTTTAATATTTTGCAGTATTTTCCCTCATTCATAAGTCATGTATCGTTCAAACATGCGTGATAACTAACATGTAAACGTTTAAACTCTCAGGTTGTATTAAATACACCGATCACTATTCTAACCTTACAGCGATTTTCCGAAAATGTACTTTCAGTTTCAACTTTCAATTTCATTATTACATGCAGATTGAATGTGTCATAAATTAAGTACATAAGCGTCGACTCGATTTAGCATATTCCTGTATGACCTCCAATACTTGGAAATGACCCTGGCCTCGGATATGAAATTGCAATGACTTTCAATTTTAAAAGTCCACGGAAAACACTGCCAATGATAGATGGAGAATCTGAATTAAGATAATTGTCTGATGACATCTTCAAATTGATGTCTTCAGATACACGATCAGCAAATGAATTGCTGTTTTAAAACATTTTTTGAGATGAAAGGCAAAATGCATTATTATCCATTGGAAAGTCTAATGCAGTATTTTATTGATTTACCTTTTATTGCAGGAAGAAGCTGTATGTGAGGTACTGAGAATGTCAAAATAAAGAACATATATTTTGAAGATGCAATAAACAAATGTTAGGTGGCCTTATGCTGCAAATGTGTGAATGAAACCTTTCAACCTGGAGACTTGTCATAACAGACAGTGTTACAAATACCTACAGAAATGAAGTTTCCCTTTCAACAACATCCCAGACCTTAGTCACGGTATGTCACATGGTTCTCCTACTGTATAATAAACTCACTTTAAACAGATAACAAATAGTGACTTTGAAAGTCTTGGAAAACTCGCGTTGAAATGCGTGTAACATTACCTTGTATATAAGTTCATAATTTGAAGTTTAATACTTAAATGTTCATGGAAAAAGTTAATTTGAAAGACATGTTGAATAAATAAAATAGCAGTACAAATCCTGTTTTGGTCCTTGAATTTTGTGAAAATACCCTTTGAAGAGTCCTTGAATTTTTTTCTGGGAAGAGTGGGAACCCTGATTTTTGTTGTGTCTTGAACAACAGACAAATTGTGAGGTTACATGTAATTATTGCAATTATAGGAAATGATACATTGATATTCTGCTATACAAATTTAAATAGCAAGTTCAAACTATTGCAATCCTGTCGCCTGTTAACTTAAGATAAAATAAAATATTGCAAAAAAATTCTGAATATACTGTAGTACAGTATTTATATCATCAAAAGGGCATAAAGTTTTTTTTGTCCATTCAGATAGTTTTAGTTTAATAATTTTAATGCTTTTTAATACCATTAAATTTTGCATGGATACATTAATATGTCATGGTTATAATAAACATGTAACTTAATCCATTGTTAAAGCAGAAAAGTAAAGAAATACACAATTAAAGAACAACAAACCGTCAAAGGGTCGATATGCAGCAGCAAGATCAAAGTAATACATTTTTTTTATCATAAACACGATTCTGTCACTTATCCTCACACTCCATCAGAAAGAGCTTTCACTCTAGGCAAATATATATATATAGCAGATCTTTCTTAAATATGTTTCATTAATACCCTTACAATATACCTATACTATTGTATTTTAACAGAAAACAGAATTTCCAGTAGAAGAAGTAATTGATGAGGTGGATAGTGTTTGTAAGGAAGACAATGAGTTCTCCTTCTTAACAATAGATGACACAGTAGTTCCGGTACCTGTAGGAATGGTGAAGCAGATGTTCCCAGATATGCAAGATGAACATTAGAGCTTCATAGTGTTGCTTTGTGTAAACCTTAAATAAGTGTCACTTACACTTACAAGGACAGTGATCCCTTATCTATTCGGAACAACTGACACTGCAATCAAAGTTATGCGAAAAACTAGATACTTCCATTTCTGATATCATTCGGTATTTATTCATATCCCGGTATTGAGGGTGCTATTTTTTTTTAATTTGAAGACATAATTCCCTGTGGCATATTCAAAGTACACACCCATTTTGATAAAAAGCATGAAAAATTATGCAATTGCTTACAAGTATAATTTCTTTTGGAATATTTTTGTTGCCAAAATTGAAAAACTGTTGCCAAATTATTGTTTTTTTCACATTTGATGTTATTGGCGAATGACAGGGAACGCTGGAAACAAAAAATGTGGATTTTATTCTTGATTTACGACTGTTTCAGAGAGAGAGAGAAAACTCCCCTCAACAACCTCTAACTCACCACTTTATTATTTTCTTCATTGGTGGCTTTTAAAAATTGAAATTTACCATTAGCAGTAAATTCATTTCTGTAGGTAATGGGGTTAATATATTGCATCCTGTGGAGTGCAGTATTTTCTGGCCCTTTATTCTTAAATGTATAACATCAGCTTGTTAGTGCAATGAAATGTACTTGAGGGACACTATTTATAATATTTGTGCATAAGCCTTGGCATGTAACCAGGAAAGTACTGGGTAGATTCCAGGAAAGTACTGGTTAGATGCCAGGAAAGTACTGGTTAGATGCCAGGAAAATGGTAACTGTACGATGGGTCTCATTGGCACTATGCGATCACCGTATTTGGCTTCAAAAATTGTCTGTTTGACCTATACTGCTCTACTGGCAGGTAAATTTCCCCCTTCGGTATCAAAAAAGTATATTTATGGTTAGCGGGGGACATACCGGGTCGACCAAAATACCATAATGTGCATTATACAATGTGCGCGGCGACGGGCGACCTCATAAACACAGTAATACTATACATACATACCTTTTTACGGTATGGCAAAAGTTAAATATGACATAATACCACATGTAAAAAACCCAGTCAGCACTCAAAAGTTTTAAAAAAAACAAGCCCTCCCTTATTTTGATTTATTTTTTGCTTGGGCCTCTTACTTCAATATATTGTACTCTGTTTTGATAGTTGACTTTGCTTGTCTTTGATACTTGTAACAGTTCTTACAATATATTAATGTGCTTTTGCAATATTCATGTCTTGTCTCAGTCTTCAGGTGTTTTATTGCTGTTTGTTTCACTTTGATATTTTTTAATTAGTTAACTCATTCGAAATGACCCCCCCCCCCCCGGACAGACAAATTATGAATACTTTCGACACATCACAATCCCAATAAGAAATGGAACCATGTTTTTGTTGAATTAAGTATTATCGTGCACATGTAAGTATATATTTTTTCTGTATCAATGTACATGTATTTTATTAGTAGAATATTGATTTAGTAACACTTTTCAGACAAATCTGCTTGAATATTTAATTGTACGCTTACAGAAGTGTAAGCTGAATTCATGTTTTTTGTTCACCTGAACCAAGTTACCTATTGCCATCACTTACCATCTGTTGCCCACTGCGACAGCATTGTCGTAAACGTTTACATTTCCAAAACCACTTGGCAAATATTGTGTCACACAGCCCCACTCAGTCCCATTCGAATTCCAAAAAAGCCACAAGGGCTTCTGATTGCCAGACATTTTTTCTAAAAAAATATATTTACCCTTTGGCTGATTTGCTATGAACATGCCACATGATTGTACTGTACCAAAATTACATCCAACATCTGATTCGCTGACACATTTTGGATATAATATCTAAAGCTGCTAGAGCAGTTTAAACAAAACCGGGTAAACATGTTCCTTGAATAGCCCTATGCTGTGTCCGCAGTCTACTTTCAACTTTTGATACAACTGTTCTAACATACTTCTTGTTACTGACTAAGCTCAAAGTAGTTTCCTTTAAAACAAAGCTTGGATTATTTGACCTGGTTTCATGTATAAACTATATAAAAGATGATGTCTTTGCCTTTTAAGCTGCATATGAAGTAAACAGTTTAATAGTACTAATATTTAACTACAATGTATAATTATATAAATGTTGTTATTGCTTGTACATATGTGTTCATCATGTTGTATTTATTATGTCTCCACATGTTGCATGTTTGTCTTTCCAGTTTGCCTTGTTCTCCCTTTATCTCCAAAACCCAGTGATAGATTTTCATCAACTTGCTGGGAAGTATCAGTATGAAGTAGTTCATATTGTAATTTGGGGTCATAATGTTAAAAGTCAAGGTCACAGGTGTCTGAAACTTGAAAACCTTGTCTGCTGTTCATCTCTAAATAATCAAAATTATTTTAGAATTTAAATAATTTCATTTATTTTTTCGAGATCCCCTTCAGAAACGTCGTTAGCTACGCACCGGCTTGTGTACTCGTCGCATTAGTCATAGGCGACCGGTTTTGCTGGTTTCTGTTTTTAAATTGTACGAGGGTAACAAAGCTGGGTACCAACGGGGAGTATATAATGCAAAAATCCCGTGCATTATCACTTGCTGAAATATTTTCTGACCGTCGTGTTAGAATCGTTATCGTCGTGTTAGAATCGTTATACCTGTAAATTTAAAGTTTGCAATATGCCACGTGGTGTTGGAAGGCGAAGGCAACCACCAGCGAGAGTATTACGGAACCGGGTAGTGGCTCCACCAGAACAGCCTGCCCCTCCCAGGCCTGCTAGAGGACGCAAACGTAGACGGGCGGCGGTAGAAGAACCTCAACAGCTGGTGGAGGAAAACAACTTAGATGAACGTGCTTTGGAAGCACGCGGAGGTAATGCCGCTTATATTGATAACAATGTTGTTGATTTTGAACATGTATTACAACGGCAAAATGTTACAGAGGATGCTGAGAATACAGGCATTCCTGCTGAGCATATGTCAAATGACTTAATGGGGTGTGGCAACCCGTCCCAACGTAATAACGTAAGGAATTGTTGTGACCACCAAATATTTCTAGGTGCGGTATCAAATACCAGCTCTTTAAATAGTATTCGTTTGGCGGACGACGATTTAGCGGCTCATGTGCCGTCATCCCTAAAACAGAAGATTTTTAAGGGTGACTATGTCAATTTGGCTTTATTATTAAAAGGGGCGGTAGAACTGTCCGAATTCTGTAAAGGTACAGTGTTCAAATTGAATAGCGATGGGAACATTGAATCAGCCCAAAAGGAATGTAAAGACCAGATTAATGATATAGAAAAATGGACGAACGCTTTCATCATTTACGCATCTATTTATTTATCAAACCATGCCGATAGAGTTTACGAAATGTTACATTACATGTTCAACATTAGGGATTGTGCGTCACGTCAGGGTAATTTTGCATGGCGTACTTATGACGAGCAGTTCCGTCTAAGACAAGCAATTACCCCAAGCTCATGGTCCAAAATAAATAACGATCTATGGTGGCGTTGCGTTCAACTTAGGCCAGCACAAGGGACCAATTGGTCCAATACTAGAAATCATTCAAGTCCTACTAGTTTCACGTGCAATGAATTTAACAAGGGTAATTGCTCTTGGCCGAATTGTAAATTTCCACATGTTTGTTCCACGTGCTCAGGTCATCATCCATCGGTGAGCTGTACCAATAATGCTAAGACGGGAACTAGAACTTCCTTTCGGGGCAGGGGTTCCCGTTCACGTTATGGAGGTAGGGGCAACTTCAATAATCGCAAATAGCGTTATCAAACAGTCACTATGTGATGATGAATTAAATAGGGACAATATCCACGGTTTAGCGAAATCTCCAGTAAATATTACGGCTTTAAAACGTTACTCACAATTATACGATAAGACGGAAGCCGCTTTCTTGTTAAATGGGTTTTTACACGGCTTTCCTATGCAATACACTGGACCACGTGCTCCGAGAAACGCAAACAATTTACGCTCTACGGTATTAAATCCGGAATTAATTAAGAACCAAATAGACAAGGAAGTTAACACAGGTAGAGTTGCGGGACCTTTTAGCACTCGCCCATTACCTAATTTAATAGTTTCCCCGATAGGCCTGGTGCCCAAGAAGACCCCTGGTGAATACAGAATGATCCATCATTTATCTTATCCTGTAGGCGAATCTGTTAATGATTACATTGATCCGGCAGTTTGCTCTGTACAGTATACAAATTTTGATGAAGCCGTCAGTTTAGTTCAAAACCTAGGAAAAAACTGCAAGTTATTCAAATCCGACATTAAAAGCGCGTATCGCCTAATCCCAATTAAACCATCGGATTTTGAGCTTCTGGGGTTTTCATTCAATGATAAATTTTATTTTGATAAGGCACTGCCATTCGGGGCTTCGATAAGCTGTATAACGTTTGAGAGGTTTGCCAGATTTTTAGAATTTTGTGTTCAATCAAATTTGAAGTCTTCTAATCTAATTCACTACTTAGATGACTTTTTAGGGGGGGAAAAAAGTACAGAATTATGTCAGCAGTCTATGTCTATATTTCAAAAAACAATGTCTGAGTTAGGTGTTCCACTTGCGGAAGATAAGACCGAGGGTCCATCCGAAGTTTTGGTGTTTTTGGGTATTGAACTGGATTCGAACAAGATGATCATAAGAATTCCACTTCTTAAGCTACAGGAAGTAACCTTTAAGATAAACGAAATATTATCTCATCGTAAATCGACGCTAAAAAAGATCCAGTCGTTGATCGGTTCGTTAAATTTTTGTTGTCGGGCTATTGCTGTCGGCCGTCCATTCATTCGCAGGTTGATAGACTCAATTTGTGGTTTAAATATGCCGCACCATCATGTTAGGATAAAGAAGGAAATCCGTTTAGACTTAGCTATGTGGTTATTGTTTTTTCAAAATTACAACGGTATTTCAGTTTTTCATGACAGATTTTGGGTTACAAATGAGGACATGCAATTGTTTTCCGACAGCGCAGGGGGAGATAACTTAGGTTTTGGTATCTATTTTAATGGTCACTGGTGTCAAGCCAAGTGGCCAGAGTCGTGGCGGTCACGTGATATTACATCGGATATAACGGTTTTAGAGCTGTTTCCTATTTTAGTAGCAATATTCATTTGGGGACCAGAATTTATTAACAAAAAGATAAAATTCAACTGCGATAATATAGCGGTAGTTAGCATATTGAATAAATTGTCTTCGAAATCAGAGTTAGTTATGCGCCTCGTCAGGCTCTTAACTTTACATTGCTTAAAACTGAATATCCTTATTAAAGCAAACCACGTCTCAGGTCGTAGCAACGCAATTTGTGACGCTTTATCTCGTTTTCAGTTAACCAGATTCAGACAACTGGCTCCGGAAGCAGATCCGCAGCCGAATCTCGTCCCAGAATTTCTATGGAACATCTTCGATATAGAGCTAGATCATTACTACAGTCTGGGATAGCTCCCAATTCCCAGTCAACGTATAGAACAGCCGTGAATGCATTAGAGAAATTCCGGTCGTGCTATGGGTTGCAATTACAGTGGCCGATTCCCAGCCACCATATTGTCATGTTTATTGCATTTTATTTCGAGCAAGGACTTTCAGCTAAGTCCATTTCAACCTATGTTTCGGGTATTAATTATTGGCATAAGCTATATGGTTTTTATGATATAGGCAACGTTTTTATCATAAGCAAATTGTTAGAAGGTTGTCGTAGGACCAGAATAACGCGGGACACGCGAGCGCCGATAACTAAACGCGTGCTGTATGTGATATGCAATTCACTACAACTTCATTGTTTCAGTGGTTATGAGGCCAAATTATTCTATTCTTTGTTTACTCTCACATATTTTGGATTATTTAGGGTTAGTGAGTTAGTAGCTCCATCAAATACCAAAATCCATAGAGTAGTATGTATTTCGGACTTATCAATCATTGACGATAAATATGCAGTTATTCGGCTATACCATTTTAAAACTAACCAAACTGGTAAACCAGTTACGCTGAAGATACCTAGAGAGGTTGATGATTTATGCCCAGTCAAATCACTTCTTGTATTTTTATCACTCAGACCGAAAATCCAAGGTCCATTATTTATACACTCAGATGGTACACCGGTAACTAGAACCCATTTTTCGAGCGTCTTGACAAAATGTGTTCAGGGAAACAGTTCGTTAATTGGATCGAATTACAAAACACATAGTTTTAGAATCGGTAGAGCTACTGACTTAGCAAGCCAAGGAGTCTCTTCAGCGTCCATTATGAGGCTAGGTCGTTGGACGTCTGGCTGCTTTTCAGGGTATATTAGAAAGTAGTGAGACTCCAGCTGCCAAAACCACTTATGGTTTATTAGACAGTTTGCGTAATACGAGCAGCTCAGTTTATACGATTAGTTATTATTAAATTTTAGGTAATTTACATTGTTTATTTTTAGACGTCTGGATACTGGGCGACTCTATCCCTTACTGGGCTGGTGTCCGTGCGGCGGAAAAGGGAAACACAAATCTCCGCTTAGGAATGCCGGAAGTTGTCTGGCTGGGGATAAGAGGCCTACGATGGAACTCATTCAGACGGGAATTAGAAATGAAAGTTATGTTTTCTCCTCATCCCAAAATTATTATTATCAATCTTGGTGGCAACGATTTGTCATCTGTATCCATTTTACACCTTAAAGACCTTATCCGGACCGAATTAGTTTATCTACGAAACGCGTTCCCCGAGGCCATTTTAGTCTGGCTTGATATTCTACAGAGACGGGTCTGGGGTAGCGCGTTGTATACATATAGCGCTATGGAAAAAAAGCGTCAGCGCGTTAACAGAATTGGGCACCAACTAGTGAAAAGTCTAGGCAAATATGACATATGCGTGCCTGACATTGATTCCAAAACCGGTTTCTTCCGTCACGACGGAATTCACCTGAACGATGTAGGCCTAGAGTTTTATCTAGACTATATTAGAGATATCATTTTAAAACATAAGGAATTTTTTGGGGTATAAATTAGGAAATTTATTGTGGCCAGAAAAAATTGTCGACCGGGAGGCAGACGGATCATTAATAGGTTTCTTCTTTTATAATTAAATAATTAATGTATTTTAAATGTGTTTAACCGATCAGGGCTCCTCTTCTCGTTTCTGGGAATCCAACTTGGGAACGGGGGGCCTCTGATTGGGATTCTAAATTGATTTGGAGATTTTACGATGTACTACGGAAAGGTATCATACGGTGGATCAGTGAGTGTGTCCGCTGGCTAGTAATTTAATAGTAATAGGTTTTGCCCTCATGTAATTGGTAATTCCTAAGTTGTTGTTGCTTTACTTACTTATATTGCTATACGCTGTAGTATAGCTGCGTGATACCTTTGGACCGAAGCTGATTCACGCACTGTCACCGCTTGTGGCAGAGTAAGTTGGTTGTGTAATGCCACGGTGTGTGGCAAAGTAAGTTGGTTGTGTAATGCCACGGTGTGTGGCCAAGTAAGTTGGTTGTGTAAGTTGGTATGATACGGCCACGGTTGGTGGTCCTGCGTTGTTGCATCGTGTGATGCTTGGCATGCTGTATATTCGATCGACTCCGGGTTGCGGTCTCATTCACTCACGTGGTATCCGGTGTGGATGGGATCGGGATCTGGTTGTCGATCGTCGTACAGTTGAGTTAGTCTGGTAACACAGCCGCGGCTCGTGGCTTGTACGGTAAATAGCGTGGTACATCTCGAAAGGTAATAAAAAATATAAGCAACAATGTATAATCAAATAGCATATAACATCCGTTTTCCTTCCGGTCGACATAATTTACACTGACATCCACGGGCAATATCCGGTTTGTCTTGAGCGGCCAATCTTATCCACATATATACTTTAATGGATTACATATATATCATATTGAATGTAATAAATTGTGTATTATTTGACGTGTGTTGTCATTCATTCGAGTATGAAAATAATCAAAATTATTTTAGAATTTAAATAATTTCATTTATTTTTTCGAGATCCCCTTCAGAAACGTCGTTAGCTACGCACCGGCTTGTGTACTCGTCGCATTAGTCATAGGCGACCGGTTTTGCTGGTTTCTGTTTTTAAATTGTACGAGGGTAACAAAGCTGGGTACCAACGGGGAGTATATAATGCAAAAATCCCGTGCATTATCACTTGCTGAAATATTTTCTGACCGTCGTGTTAGAATCGTTATCCCTC
This sequence comes from Mactromeris polynyma, assembly GCA_032209605.1. NCBI lineage: Eukaryota > Metazoa > Mollusca > Bivalvia > Venerida > Mactridae > Mactromeris > Mactromeris polynyma. The sequence continues at coordinate 3,189,465 of JASFXZ010000023.1, forward strand.
CCGCCACACCCCATTATATGATTTACCGTTAGATGTTTGTATATTGGTAATTGATATGGTTTATTATACATGTTGTATCTGATATTACTATATCAAGATGGTGTTATTTATTGGAGCTGTTTGGTAATTAAATTAGTTATTGGTTAACAATGCCATATGTGAACCCATTAGGTGGTTTGGCGAAAACAGTTTTAGTGCCATGCGTTTTCATGGATAACAGGCTTAATAATTTATCAATTTATAACATATCAGTTTCATGTCATATTAGGACGGGTATAATTGCTGTTGAGTATATATATTTTACAGGATGTTTTGGAGGAACTTATGTTGACATGGTATCGATAGTTTCTTTACTTGGAGAGCACGATGGTGATACACTAAACAGTACACATTGAGATGTTGCCACGACGACTAATGAACAACGACCTCAGTTATCTGCCACTGGTGTTAGAATGGCTTCATCTGCGAACTTGTGTTTTGTGTAACGAAATTATTATTCACGGAACTGTGGCAATTCTGAAGTACTATACGTCAACCACAGGGGAACAGCACTTGTTGTTAGGTGATTCATCAGCTTTTACTCACACACTTTTTGGAAAATGTTGAATTCTACCATTTGGAAGTGTACTGACTGGTATTTACGCGTGTGTTTGTAACTTTCGTGTTTTATCTATACATTGTGGCATTCATGGTGCTCTCCAGACGATTTTGATATTACATTGATGTTATAGGATACATGTTAATATGTGAATGTTAATTGTATTTGTTGGTGGCTTCATAATTTTATTGTCGCTCTAACAGTTAAGCCAGAAAAAATTGTCGACCGGGAGGCAGACGGATCATTAATAGGTTTCTTCTTTTATAATTAAATAATTAATGTATTTTAAATGTGTTTAACCGATCAGGGCTCCTCTTCTCGTTTCTGGGAATCCAACTTGGGAACGGGGGGCCTCTGATTGGGATTCTAAATTGATTTGGAGATTTTACGATGTACTACGGAAAGGTATCATACGGTGGATCAGTGAGTGTGTCCGCTGGCTAGTAATTTAATAGTAATAGGTTTTGCCCTCATGTAATTGGTAATTCCTAAGTTGTTGTTGCTTTACTTACTTATATTGCTATACGCTGTAGTATAGCTGCGTGATACCTTTGGACCGAAGCTGATTCACGCACTGTCACCGCTTGTGGCAGAGTAAGTTGGTTGTGTAATGCCACGGTGTGTGGCAAAGTAAGTTGGTTGTGTAATGCCACGGTGTGTGGCCAAGTAAGTTGGTTGTGTAAGTTGGTATGATACGGCCACGGTTGGTGGTCCTGCGTTGTTGCATCGTGTGATGCTTGGCATGCTGTATATTCGATCGACTCCGGGTTGCGGTCTCATTCACTCACGTGGTATCCGGTGTGGATGGGATCGGGATCTGGTTGTCGATCGTCGTACAGTTGAGTTAGTCTGGTAACACAGCCGCGGCTCGTGGCTTGTACGGTAAATAGCGTGGTACATCTCGAAAGGTAATAAAAAATATAAGCAACAATGTATAATCAAATAGCATATAACATCCGTTTTCCTTCCGGTCGACATAATTTACACTGACATCCACGGGCAATATCCGGTTTGTCTTGAGCGGCCAATCTTATCCACATATATACTTTAATGGATTACATATATATCATATTGAATGTAATAAATTGTGTATTATTTGACGTGTGTTGTCATTCATTCGAGTATGAAAATAAACCTGTTAGATGTTCATCAAAGTTGTGCTTTGAAAATTAATTGGAAAATACCCCACCACAACAAGATAACTCATAACCTATGGCAAGCTAGTGTTATCATAACTTTATGCCTGGGCATACTGATTTTACTCTAATTTAGCGGGGATATAATTTAATATGTCATTTCATAATTAAATATTCACAAACGTTACACAAAGGGTCTGATATCTTTGTATTTAATTTGTTTACAATCGTGACAAACATTTCATTTGTTTTACAGTCTTAAGGTTCTACCATTATTACTGACCAATTTTCTTTATTTTTGGATTGAAAATCTAGCATTTGTAGAACAAGTCGGATTGAAGATCTCTTGGAAAAAATGTTTTCTGTTTTTTTCAAAGATTTTTTATTCTTTTTCACATTTATGTCTTATATTTTTGTTTTATTCCATATTCCATGCAAACCTTCTTACCTATTTACACAAACTTTGATATTATAACACTGTTTACAGTCAAACCTGTCTGTAAAGACCACCCATGGGAACAGCAAAATGTGGTCTATGTTTACAGGTGTTCTCTATTAACATATTAAATATCATTGAAAATGGTCTGATGGGAGATAAAATTGGTGGTCTTTGCAGACAGGTTTTGCAATAGTGGTCTTTGTTCGCAGGTGGTCTTTAACACAGGTTTGACTATAGTTCTATTCTTATATGTAGCTTCAAAGTGCTCAATTGTCATTCTTTTTGCAGCTATAATTGACAGACCATGTACTTCAGTCCTGATGAAATATGATCTACATTATATGAGATCCCAGAATTGCACATTGTAAGTGCTTGGAATGGTGTAATGGAACTACTGCTACTGTTTGAAACTACTATTCGTAGTAGAAACAGCCATGTTGGCAGCAATTGGAGTATTTCAGGATGACAATCGGGGTAAGTTTTAAACATAAATGTTAACGAATATGATTTGAGTAATTCAATAATGCATAAGGCCAATAATAAAATATAGTTTGTTTCACCTCCCACGACCGACCGTTGAAAATTACCCCTACCGTAAATATTTTTTTGAGGTTAGCCAAAATTGCCGGGTACAAATATTCCCGCGCTACAATAGCTATTGGGTACGACAAACTGGAATCGCTGGTACCGCTCAGTTGAATAGTCACATCATCAATAAATCTATGAAGCAAGGATAAATAGATTTTAGCTACAAGTATCATATTTTTACTTACCCTAATGAAAATATATCTATTAAGATGTTAAATCTATACAGAACACATTTTAAGCTTGTGCAAACAAATTATGAAAAGAAATATCTGCCCTACCTACTTTCCCTACCCTGGTGGGCTAGGGTCGCGGGAGGGGAAACAAACATATTTTTAATGTAGGCCTAATTCATTTGGTTTTCGCCATGCTTAAAGTGTTTAGCTACGGAGCCTATGTTTTCCATTTACAATTTTGTAAGAAACTGAGAAATGTGATAAAAATCATGATGAATAAAGTATACTAAGTATATTAATTAAGGTACATTTAAAACGCAAAATGTAAGATTTCTCAAATATCATGAACTTACTAGCGATGCAAGATATAAACTTAACATGAAATTGTTTAAAGATATATTCGGCTCATCTGAACATAAAATGTTTGAATTGGCTTTATCCAGTATAGTTGTTACATTGGCTAAAACATCTTTAATAAGAACCATTGCAATGTAAAACCGATTGAAAAAAAATGTATTTGCCATATTACTTGCAGTCAAAACCTGTAAATTTGCCTGATTGTTAAAAAAACTGGATTTTGGTATTTAATTTTATGATGTTCAAACATCTTTCTTCAACAAATTAATACATTATGAGTTCATTCTTTATAAATGCATGTTTAGTGATGTTTTAGCCATAGGAAATATATTTTTATGCCCCCACTCTGAAGGGGGCGGGGGCGTATATATTTGTCCGTCTGCCCGTCCTTACTTCCGTCCGTCACAAAATGTTGTGTCACTCATATCTCCAAAAGTATAATATGAGCCAGAGTCATTAAACTTTACAGGAATGTTCACCAGCATATATGAAGTTATGCACCTGGGGTTTCATGTTTGGCTGTACCCAGTAAGTGCAAAGTTATGGCCCTTGACTTAGTTAAAATATAGCCTACTGAGTATGCAATATTGTGTCACTCATATCTCCAAGTCCAAAAGTATATGAGCCAGTCATTACACTTTGCAGGAATGTTCACCAGCATGTGTAATTGTGCACCTGGGGTTTCATGTTTGGCTGTACCAAGTAAGTGCAAAGTAATGGCCCTTGACTTAGTGAAAATATAACCTATTGTGTGGCACATATCTCCAAAAGTATATGAGCCAGAGTTAAAAGACTTCACAGAAATGTTCACAAGCATGTGTTATATTGCACCTTGGGATTCATAATTCAGTGAGCCCAGTAAGTGCGAAGTTATGGCCCTTGATTTAGTGAAAATATAGCATACAGAGCTTGCAATTTTGTGTTGCGTATATCTCCAACAGTATATCGGCTATACTCACCAAACTGTACAGGAATGTTCACCAAGCTGTATAGTTGTGCACCTGGGGTTTGGTGTTTGCCTGTGTCCAGTAAGTGCAAAGTGAAGACTAGAATCACCCTGTCATTGGTTTGTCTGTCCAGTATATAACATATGTAGTTTGTGTGGATAACAACTTCATCAGTTTCAAGGGCTTGCAATGAAATGTGGTAATACAAGTACCATGATACGCGCTTTGTGGATGTGCAAGACATAAACATCAGTGCATCCATCAAAATGTTTTAGTATTTTGTCCCTTTGAACCTACGTCTCCTTTTAGAACATAATTATGTAATAACAGTTTGGTTTATGTTTAAAATAACAAATCAAATTTAAAAAGTCTTTGAAATGTATTAGATGGCAAGAAAAGAGAGTGGAGGCACCGCTTCTAATGCTCGGTAGCGTATGAGTACGAAATTATAACAAAAACTTCTCTGATATTTAAGGTACTGAGTATATAATCATGTAACTTGGAGATGACCGCTGTTAATTTTAACAAAAATTCTCCGATAAATAAGGTATTGGGAGTATATATGTAGCCCGAGAATAGCAACAGTAAGTTATAACAAAAACTAGTCAAGCCACATATTCAGAGATGATCAAGCCGACAGTCTTCCAACGCTTTCAGCGCTTTGATTAAAATATACAATAGAGATTGCCAGTTACATAAGTACTGCAGCTTTTATTTAACGATTTGCTACAGTATTCAGTGTGCGGTAAAATAATGGTCAGAATTCGATTCCAGAATATTGTTGCAACTCGTCTGCCGAGCGCGTCCAGGTAAAAGGTGTTTCCTTCGTTGTCTATAAATAGCGAATTCGTAACTTCTGCGAATGGGCAATTTTTATGAATGAAAGCGGGAATTGTTTGTGAATGAATCGTATCGACGATATATATAGTAGCATAGGCTGGTAATGAATATTCCCGCAAAATATGGAATCGACAACAACAAGAAATATATCCGAATGGAGCACTTGTTTCCAATAAAAAAATAGCCCTCCCTCAATTCATCGATTTTTCGTGTTTCGTAAGCTGCTCTTACCAAAAAAAAATTAACCACAAACACAAACAATAATTCAAAAATAATTATTGAACCAGATATTTCACTTTACAATTTTGATATAGTTTCCTTCCGAACAATCTGCACATTTATCAAAGACAAAGTAATGTATTACGGCGGTTAGTAATGTCACGATCAATTCGACATATTGATTGATCTTATGCAGATTATGCGTAGTGATACATCGAGAGTGTCAACAGTGACGAACTCTGCGATGACTGTTTCCAAAGTTACGGTTCCTAAAGACATGGGTCTAACACCCCAGTCTAAAAATCACGACGACTAATCCCAGTATGCATAACGGGTATACTCAAAGCACAAAAGTGCTGTGGGACGGTATCACTTGTCTCTGTAGCCAAGCTGGCAACTCGTTGCATACAAGTTTCCGTTTTGTAACTAAACAGTTTTATAATATCAAAGTATGTGTAAATACGTATGTCAGATGGTTTGCATGGAATATGGAATAAAACTAAAACATAAGACAGAAATGCGAAAACAAATTCTTGAAAAAATAGTAAACATTTTTTTCAAGAGATCTTCAATCCGACTTGTTCTAGTAATGCTAGATTTTCAAACCGAAATAAAGAAAAATAGTCAGTAATAACGGTAGAACCTTAAAATTGTAAAAATGTGAAATGTTTGTCATGATTGCAAATAAATGAAATACAGAGATATCAGACCCTTTATATATAGTTTGTGAATATTTAATTATAAAATGACATATCAAATTATATCAGCACTAAATTAGAGTAAAATCAGTATGCCCATGCATATAGTTATGATAACACTAGCTTGCCATAGGTTATGAGTTATCTTGTTGTAGTGGGGTATTTTCCAATTAATTTTCCAAGCACCGAGTGAGATGTACAAAGAGAGATGACAACGATAATTTAGCGCGTTTATAGATCTAACCTAGCATTTTAAGTCTTTAGAATCGGTATTTACGGGTACCCGTCTGATTGCATTTCTGCCACGCAGTTTCAAAACGGCGAAAAGTAAGAATCTGTACTTAACGAAAACAGTCGACGCTCTTAAAATATACACTTTACAAAACGAAGACGATTTATGAAATTAATAAGGAATAAAACAAGATATACATTTATTAAGTACTTCATAAATGAAGTACAAGAACGAACCATCTTTAAAAAATAAAAAAGAGACAAACATTTTTCGTTCATTAAATTTTTTAATGAGCACACCCAAAACTGTAAACAAACTCGTGTGCATTAATGCATTGCTTTAAAACCCATCTGAACTCCACATAAAACAGCTAATTAGTTTACAAACCACTTAAGGTCACATTTCAACATTTTATTTTATTGAAATGTTTATGGTATTATTTCGTTAGGTGAAATTTGGAACTACTTCGTTGCGGAGTAATTAGTATGTCGACGTTTTTGACTTGCTACCGGCTTTAAGCTATTTTTCTGTTTTGAATTGTTGTATGTCTCTCAAATTGCCAGACTAATTTAGACGGTACTTGAGCGTTACTTTACGCATTACGGGTATATAAATCACGGTGGCTCGTCACATTATGCATTACGGGTATATAAATTACGGTGGCTCGTCACATTATGCATTACGGGTATATAAATCACGGTGGCTCGTCACATTGTGCATTACGGGTATATACATCACGGTGGCTCGTCACATTATGCATTACGGGTATATAAATCACGGTGGCTCGTCACATTATGCATTACGGGTATATAAATCACGGTGGCTCGTCACATTGTGCATTACGGGTATATACATCACGGTGGCTCGTCACATTATGCATTACGGGTATATAAATCACGGTGGCTCGTCACATTATGCATTACGGGTATATAAATCACGGTGGCTCGTCACATTATGAATTACGGGTATATAAATTACGGTGGTTAGTCACATTATGCATTACGGGTATATACATCACGGTGGCTAGTCACATTATGCATTACGGGTATATAAATTACGGTGGCTCGTCACATTATGCATTACGGGTATATAAATCACGGTGGCTAGTCTCATTATGCATTACGGGTATATAAATCACGGTTGCTCGTCACATTATGCATTACGGGTATATAAATTACGGTGGCTCGTCACATTATGCATTACGGGTATATAAATCACGGCGGTTAGTCACACTATGCATTACGGGTATATAAATCACGGCGGTTAGTCACACTATCTATTACGGATATATAAATCACGGCGGCTAGTCACATTATGCATTACGGATATATAAATCACGCTGGCCAGTCACATTATGCATTACGGGTATATAAATCACGGCGGCTAGTCACACTTTGCATTACGAGTATATAAATAACGGTTGCTAGTAACAGAATGCATTACGGGTATATAAATCACGGTGGCTAATCACAGTATGCAGTAGCGGATCCGTGGTCAAGTGGTAAAACACTGGACTTGTAATCCAGGGATCGCTGGTTCGATTCCCCGCTCCATCACTGACCGTACTAACAGTCTTTCGGACGAGACTTTAAAAACCGAGGTCCCGTGTATGATGCTTTACATCGAGCACGTAAAAGAACCAGGGGTGCTTCTGGAACTGGGACATCTTCTGTATCTAAAATGACTAACATTCTTCTGGAGGCGTCGCCCATATGGGAAACCGGTGGCGACCGATAAATACACGCAAAATACACAGTATGCATTACGGATATATAAATCACGACGGTCACACAACCTAAGAGATACATCACTCGTTTCTGCAATAACATTTAATACTTAAATAATATATGTTGTTCTGGTGGGTTAGGATGACTGGTGCTAGTATGGTATAATTAATACAGACGCATGTTGTTGTCAAAAAGTGGGCTTTATTTGCATCCGTTTTCATGACGCAAATCAACTATATATTTGGTAAATTTGTCGATTCTTGTTGTGGTATAAATAATTAATATTTACGCATCGGTGAATCAGTTGTGTTTGCAATGGATATAATGGTATTTTGATTATACTTAAATGGTAATGAATTGAATGTAAGCCAGAGATAAATCTTTAACTTTAATTTGAAATAATCCACTCCGTCTGGTGTTTTACGTAGTTAACACACAAGTAATTATCTGACAAGTTGTTTATAAACTATTCATAATCAAAATAAATGATACAAAATAATATCCTATCTAACACATCTACGAAATAATAACCAGTCATCTTCAACTGCTGTTTATAAATAATTAATACGAGCGATTATTACAAACGAATATATTTTTTTTAAATGAGGATGTATAAAAATCACACATACCAAGAGCTCCGTCAAAAAAATCCAGTACAGAAATTAACACAATTACACATAAAATCTTCATAGTGTCCGTAATGTGTTTTCAGATAACAGGATGAATTTTCTTTTTTCACTGAGCGATATAAATGAATTTTGGTGCAAATACTTCCGATGTTCACCCAATGTGAACTATCAATGCTAACCAAATCATTAAATACACGCGCAAAATCCTCATCAAATTGAATCATGCGCAAACTTATAATTCATTTTTTCCCTGAGAATTTCCTAGAAATGAAAGCTTTGACCCCATTGCAATACCGAGAACTCGAGTAGGACGAAATCCAAACAACCACTGACATATATCTGAACGGTAATAACATCACAAGTGCTTGAGTACCAATTATAACATTCGTGCTAAAAGGAATTTTGCCGAAAAACAAACGCCATATTAATAACTTAATTAAGTACTGAATATAGACGGATGCATGTTATCACAAGAAGTAATATCAAAGCAACGAAAGTGCTTTCGGCAAGCGCTTTACTGCAGATCACAGACGTCACTTTGACATAGATTAACCTATCACAATAGTTTATCAAGAACATTTTGTTATGTCAGTGTATTAAATAATATTGGAGTTAAACGCACAAGATTGTACACAAAGAATTGGTATAGACAGTCAGAAGGATGGATGGAGTAAACAGTACCTTAATGTTGATTATATGCCAAGTTTCAATGTAATCCATTGAAAACTAACGCATTTTGCTACATAAACTATAATGTTATTACATGTGTTCGAAAATGAGACTTCAGTTCAAACGGACAGAATTCTTAAACATGTTAATGGATGCACAGCAAATTTATGTCTTCCACATCTACAAATCTTGTATTATCAAATTGCATTGTAATCCCTTGAAACTGAAAAAGTAGTTAGCCAAACAAACTACATAAGTTGTATATTGGACTGAACAACCAATCGACCGACCAACAAGACAGGATGACAATAAAACAAAGAGTAAATAGTCGATATTCAACGGAACAATGCATTTCCCATAATTTCAATGTACGTATAATTTTGTTCGTTGGATATATCATATGTTGCACCGTTTTATTGTGTACGTATCTCCGCCTATACTATCGTCCGTTGAGTTATCTGCCTACTGTACACTAACTTGTACTATCGTCCGCTGCGTAGGCAGACATTTTTTCTGTAATTTGCAATATTTAATCAGTAAGTTTCTTTGACGTTCTTTCCTTTGCGTAAGTGATGTCAAGTGATCCGTATTCTAGCTGATATCGCAAATGCTTTACTTTTGTTAGACAGGGACTAGTTTCTTCAGGAGTATGTATACATTAACGCTTAACAATTGCAGACTTGGGATGACTCATCCGATGAGTGTCCGCGGATTTTGCCTGCTATGGCAACTGGCTCTGACGAACCCCTTGCTAATATCAAAGCACAAAAGTGCTGCGGGACGGTACCACTCGTCTCTGTAGCCAAGCTGGCAACTCGTTGCATACAAGTTTTCGTTTTGTAACTGCATAGAAAGATGACACCGATACGTTTCGTAGTTGTGCTCAACGAGACCATATCTACGATAAATAGCAATAAAGAACAACAACAACAGCAATCACTTGTCATCGATTTACATATTATATCCTTTAAACGTAGTAATTTCTGAACCCGAGTACACTCTTCTATGCGCTTTTTGCTTAGCGAATTAACCGCGTTTATAGCGCTAACCTGGCATTTTAAGGCTTGATAACGTTGCATATCAGTATCTATCCGAAAACAATTGAAGAGTCGAATACGCGCATATCAATGGAAGTCGCTAAATGTTAGGCGCCTATTGATGCATCTTTGGGTGAATGCCGGTCAATATTGATGCACAACATTAAAGACAGGTGCTACGTATGGTCAAATACACGGTAACAACTAGATAAAAAGACGCACACCCTACAAGAAACTCCCGCCCATCCAGACGTAATTCCGCCTCTCCCATCGACCTCCGCAAATCAATGCTACACTTGATGGAAACAGCTTATTAGTTCACAAACCACTTTAGCACGTCAAATTTCTATATTTCGTTGTCTTGAATCATGTATGATACCATTATTACTGCGTAGGGTGAATTTTGGGACTAATTCGTTGCGAGAACTAAGGATGTGGACGTTTTTGGCTTGTTACCGGCTTTCAGTCTTTTTTTGTGTTTTGAAAACGGGAACCAATTGTTGTATGCCTATCAAATTGCCACACTACTATAGACGGTACCGTCCAAAAACGAGTTGCTTGATAGTGGCTCAAAATAAGTGACGGAATAAGATATACGAGTATGCAATCTGTTTGTTGTAAACTGTTCGTACAATATGTTGTATACAGTCTACATGAATTATGTTGTATACATTCTATACATTCTGATGGTTACAGTCTATACATTATGTTGTATACAGTCTATACATTGTGTTGTATACAGTCTATACATTGTGTTGTATACAGTCTATACATTGTGTTGTATACAGTCTATACATTGTGTTGTATACAGTCTATACATTGTGTTGTATACAGTCTATACATTGTGTTGTATACAGTCTATACATTGTGTTGTATACAGTCTATACATTGTGTTGTATACAGTCTATACATTGTGTTGTATACAGTCTATACATTGTGTTGTATACAGTCTATACATTATGTTGTATACAGTCTATACATTGTGTTGTATACAGTATATACATTGTGTTGTATACAGTCTATACATTGTGTTGTATACAGTCTATACATTGTGTTGTATACAGTCTATATATTGTGTTGTATACATTCTATACATTGTGTTGTATACAGTCAATACATTATGTTGTATACATTCTATACATTGTATTTTATACAGTATGTACATTATGCTGTATACAGTCTATACATTAGGTTGTATACAGTCTATACATTATGTTGTACACAGTCTATTCATTATGTTGTACACAGTCTATACATTATGTTGTATACAGTCTATACATAATGTTGTATACAGTATATACATTATGTTGTATACAGTATATACATTATGTTGTACACAGTCTATACATATTGTTGTGTACAGTCTATATATTACGTTGTATGCAGTATATACATTGTGTTGTATACAGTATATACATTATGTTGTTCACAGTCTATACATATTGTTGTGTACAGTCTATATATTACGTTGTATGCAGTATATACATTGTGTTGTATACAGTATATACATTATGTTGTACACAGTATATACATATTGTTGTGTACAGTCTATATATTACGTTGTATGCAGTATATACATTGTGTTGTATGCAGTATATACATTGTGTTGTATGCAGTATATATATTGTGTTGTATGCAGTATATACATTGTGTTGTATACAGTATATACATATTGTTGTGTACAGTCTATATATTACGTTGTATGCAGTATATACATAATGTTGTACACAGTCTACACATTATGTTGTATACAGTCTATACAAGTTGACCGTACATTATGTTGTACACAGTCTATGCATTGTGTTCTATACAGTTTTTACAGTATGTTGAATGCAGTCATTGGTCTATTGTATATTTGTATCATAGTTGTGGTGTTTTTCTTTGCTGACAAAAATGACATTTAGTGTCAACACTTTCCCAGGAGAGTGGTTCAACGCCACACGATTCACAATCACAGCGCATGCTCCGTTTAATTGATTAGGGGAGGGGGGGGGGTAATGTCAAAATTAAGTTGCATATGCCATGCCTGCTTATTTTTACGACATTGACGTCACATGATAAAGAGAAACGCTTGTTTGTTCAGACACTGATTGGGACTACAAAACAGATATAGTTAACACACTTGGATATCTCATTTAGTGTCGATACCTTCGTGTTTTCATCTATTGCATATTGTATACATGTTTTACTTTTTTTGGAACTAGCTGATTAGCTATTCGATTAGTCTTTCAATGATGTGAAAACTTTTGCTAAAGTATGACATTGTAAGGTGCTCCATGTGCATATCGCAATAAGGATAATTCACAGTAATAAAATCGGTGGTTGTATACAGGTTGCATTCTCGAAGAATTGCAGTAATGTCTTTATCTAAATCTACCAGAACTTGCCTATGGTAGATATTAGTTTCACCAGAGCGCACGCCAGCGTACCACTATACATACTGAACCGGCTGCGTTCTCATTGCAATTGTATGGTAAGCTTTTGCACTGACCAGCCCGGCTGTTTCCAGTCTCGGGCGTCATGAATATACAGTAGTAACTTTCAGCCTGTTTATATATTACATGTATATAAAACCACCATGCAAGCCGTCTCTTCTTATACCAGAAAGGTAATATAACTTACGAATAGATCAATCTATTACACACGAAATAATTTTAATTAACAACAAGCCATTCAGCAATGGTGACAAAGAAATACGATATTTTAAAATGTTATTAGCAACAGTTAAATATATGATGTATGATGCATATATATAGATACATGTATGCAACATATTATTTTAACCAAATAAATCAGTACACTATCAAATACCTTAGATTAGTACAACAGTTGACACGTGTCTGTGTAATATAACTCAGAGTGCGAAATTTCGACTACAACGTGTTACTTTTATACGGAAGTAAAACAAAAACACATTTATGGTACTTACCTCTAATACATGAAACGCAGATGATATAGAATATTTTTTAACAATTCTCTTCTTGCCCTCCACATGAACAAATATATTGTCTCTACCCTTAGATTGCGCCTATGTATGATTCGCGAAGTGTCTTAATCCCTCAAAATATTCTATTTAACTAAAAACGCGCCAAATTGTATGGAAGAAAACAAAAGTACCCCGAGCGTATATTTCGCGCCAACTATCCACTGGACTGTGGCTGATAGCAGACATCAACCGAGAAAGGATCGGGAGGACCAAACTCATCAAAGGAAGGGTCGCCGACAGAAAAGTCTCGATGATAAACATATTAAGTGCAAGTGTCTTAATGAGTGTCATTGTTCAATATTCAGTTTGCTGATGTGTTAGCGAATGACGAGGTAGATTTGTTTGCCGACCAGATTCATTAACGTGAATATGCTGGAAATCTCTCTGACTTGCTAAGATCTTCATTGACGTACTAAGTGTACTGTTTCGCAATACTTAAAACTATGTTTCCATTAAAATAATAATGAATTATCTGTGTAATAATCTAATGTCAACCCGATCGCTGTATTGATCTTACTAATACGTATTCATATATCTTGTCATATTTTTCATAAGTACATTCTAGTATGCTGAAGAGTTTAGCATAATTATTTAAACAAGTAAAAAACTTGAAGTAATTGATGATATTATGTGACTGCAAGAACGGACAATACAACTTATACACTTATGTTGTATACGTAATGCTTTGTTATAACATTTGTTTGGCAAATTGAAAATAATTAAATTTTACATTCTTGCATTGCGACTTTTATTCTGGGTAGTGTCTTGGTATTTGGTAAAATTGCATGTTTTAACATAAGCAAACTTTAAAACAAACTCATAATGCTCGGTTCCCACTGCCGATCAGATCCACTCGATCAAGCCCGATCAAACGATCGGGAACTGGTCTGGCTCGCTCGGCAGGAGTGGTCGGGTGGTTTACATTGCTTCCTACCCGAAAATAGTTGGCATGTCAAAAAAATTCGAGTAGGGACCGAGAAGCCAAGCGCTCGATAAGCGATCGGGAAGCGATCTGGTATTAGTCGAGTTGATCGGGAAACGATCGTGTAGAGATGTAGTTTGGTAGGGATATTTTTTTTTAAATTGTTTTTACCGATCAGTACCCGATCATTTCGATATCTACTCGAGTAAAACCCGATTGCTTCCTGATCAACGCGATCCTTGTTCGATCTGTTGTCCAGATCAACTCGACCGCTATCCGACCGCACTCGATCACTTCCCGATCGCTACTCGACCGCTAAATCGACCATACACGATCGAAAGTGGCCACGACACGATTGGGCGCACATATCTCTCAGGTCGCTCATACACTGCTATGAATACGAAGGGATCACATCTACATATATACAACTACAAGGATGCCGCGAAAAGGCAAATAGGCCAGGCCTGCTGCTACATTTGTTGATGATGAAGCCAGAACCTCATCGCCTCAAGCCCCCGCTCAGAAGGGAAGGAATGAGAGCCAGCAGTCAGCTTCACCTACACATCAGCAGGAGCAGCCTTGTTCCCCTGAGAAGAAGTTGTTAAAGAGCTGGGCGTCGGACGCACTTCCATTAGCACCAACACTGACCCAGATGAACTTATAGTCTGCGTCGACCAGTGCCAGTAGTGTGATGGAGAAGAATCCTGTGTAGTTGTATAAGAGTGAACCAGAGTCCTTCGGGTTCTTTATACTCACAGGCTTGCCATCAAATGCCCCACAGGCATGAGGGAAGTTCCACATGGTTTGGAAGTCATTGGCAATCTGCTTCCACTGCTCAGGGGTGACGACGGCTGGCAGCACGTCTTCAGAGTACTCCTGTATTACAGCTTCCAAAACGTTTGGGACGAACGTACTAATGGTGTGTTTAGCCACTCGGAACGAGTACATCAGCTCTGCATACGAGGCACCAGTTGCGAGATGACGCAGGGTGACAGCTAACTTCAATCCAGGCTCCAGGGCTTCTCTAAAAAATAGAAAAGTTGAACAATTATAAATAACAGTTCTGTAATGATATAATGATATTACTATTTCATTAGGATGAAGTGGTTGTGCAAAAAATGTAATTACCTGAAGTTGGTGTCCTTCTTCTCAATTCTAGGCGATATGCGGTCAACAAGCTCCCCAAATATATCAGTGTCTACTCTGAGGAAGTTTCTGTAGGCATTGTGGTCCTCTCTGTTGAGCTCCTGCAGCTTCAAGTGCCATCATAGCCATGACCCTGTCTCTCTGGAGCTCTAACCACCAGGCCCACAACTGCAATTGCTCTACCTCCATGATATATGATGCTGATGCTGATAACTATCCTCTAGAACTTCTGCATGCTGACCACAAAAGTTCGAAGTATTTATACTTATTGGGTCCGTTTCTGTGCAAATTCAACACAAGATAAACAAATTGATTACAAGTTGTGCCTGATGGCAAATTGGCCAGACACCATGTAGTGGTCAATGACCATGCTCGCCTTGAATGGGGTTGTGTGTCAAGCTCCACATCTTCTACATTTTTTCCCTTGATCTATTCTAATGTATCAAGGGGAGGAGTGTATGGGGTAAAAGCCACCTGTTTAACTTGGTCAGTAGCACTATGTGCTGGTGGTAGAGGTAAACCAATTAATATTATGTTTAGCCTTTAGGACAGTGTTTTTATTCTTTCAAATTGTCACCGTTTCCTAAAAATGAAGAAAATCAAGGGAGAAATGAGCCCGATGTGGGGTCTGATCCCTTAAGTACTTGTACTGCACCCTGTCGACTGAGTTAACCCGGTGACCGTCTAACTACAGAAACACTGAATGCTCGGTAACATGAGTCATGACGTCATCACGGTCGTGAGTTATAACTTATACTTAGAAGTTAGATCGTCAAAATGAGCTGTAAAAATATACTATTATGGCATACCTGTAATGCATCTAGCTGACATCATAAAAACATGTGCGAACTATAAATCAGTACTTTAAGTTAATTCATCCGCACGAAACGTCCTTAGTTGTTAATTCGCCATCAACTAGAAATTATTCCGGGTTTTTGGCGGCCATGATGGCAGGTGCTCGATACGTATCACGTGACTATAATACAGACGGTGTCGCAGTTTTTCTCGAACTTACGACAAAACTTATCTTAGCTAAGATAACGGAGTTACGACAGCGTCTATGAAACGCAAAAAACTTATCTTAACTATTATCGTAAGTGCGGAACTTACGATAAAATCTTAGCTTAGCTAAGATATGTCTATGAAACGGGCCCATTGTCCGTACACGACCAATTCATGACCCCCTACGACCCCGGTACGACCAGGTCGATCTGGTCGGGTCGAGATCGAATAGAGATCGAGTAGACGTCGTGTTGGTTGAGCTGGTCGAGTAGAGTTCGGAGTGGTTGTCGGGTTGAAGTCGTGGAGGAGGAGTGAATGGTCGTGTGGGGGTCGTGTACGATCGAGTAGCGGTCGAGAAGAAGTCGCGTACATGCCTCATCAAGCAGTTGGTCGAACGTGGTCGGATAATTTGGGCGATCGGGACGATCGAGTTGATATGATAGGCAGTGAGAACCTAGCATTACCTAAATCAATCGATTTACAATAGAGTTATAGCAACGCTTGTAGACTGTCTGTAATTTTTGTTCATGAATTAAATGCGTATTAAAAAAAACATACTCGATACAATCCAGCAAATATATTTACTTATTTAACGCGCAGCCAGATAGTAATGTGATTATAGTCCCTGTGGTAAAAGTCGCGCTATTAACAACAATTCAGCAGAAGGCTGAAGTTGACGGATACATTTTCTTACACTTGAATACATTTTCAGTATGTACTGTGAGAATGCTTTGAAGCGTAATTATCATAATGCATTTCACTATAACTTCACTCGTTAAAACAAATATTTTACCTGTTTTGCATAACAATCTTAAATAGTATGCTTCATCATTATGTGTTATCATTTTTATTTGAATTACTTAAACAACCGCTCTGACAAGTGGTGTTAAGTAGCCGATCTACTTACCATTGTAGTCCACTTAATTAACAAACTTGGTATATAAGTACTCTGTTTATTCAGAAAATAACAACTAATCATAATATATTGTTACAAACTTTGAGTTTTAAATGTACAATACAACCTCAATAATAAGACCACCTTTGGGACCCATGAATACTAGTCTTCTTATTGGGGTGGTCTTAATATTGAGGTTGAATACAGAGCAAAACAGTGAAAATGGACTTGAAAATTGAGTTCTTAATTTTGAGGTGGTCTTATTATTGAGGTGGTCTTTAGGTGAGGTTTTACTGTATATACATGTGTAACTAGTTTTATTACGCCACTGACATAAACTCAAAACTGAATGAAAAATTCAAGGCACAAGTTCGTTGTTTTCAGCGGCAGTAACATTTGTATTAAACTTTTAATGCCAACATACATTATCATCTCAGTTAAAGTTTAAAGATTCGAAACCAGGAAATAAGAAACGACAGTTTTATCGGTATCAAACAGAGCGCGCCCGGTGTGGCATCTGATTAAAGTGATACATCCAGATGCAGTGCGCTTATAGGGTAGAATTTGGAGGAAATGTGACTTTTTATAGTATACCATTGAGATAAAATATTGGTGTGACAATAATTCGACTTTTTAGTTCGTAAAGGTGTGGAATTTACCACTGTAAAACTTCGTTTAAATAAATATGATTTATGAAATTACAGTGTTTAAATTTATACCTGAAAAGTATAATATTAATACTGTTGCAGACGAAAAATAAAGTAGCTTTAGTTTTCGACGTTACAGGCACTTGAATCAAAATACCCGCATGGCAAGATATCGCTATGTAAATAAATATATATAAAGAACATTCATTTGTTCGAAATTATGTGAAGTACAAGCGGAAAACAACCGCTTCTTACTTCGAAATGTCAACAAATATACCGGATGATGACGTCATGGTTTTCTAGTACATGTACACAAGAGAGGTCATCTCATTTCAATACAAAGGGAGGCAATTCAATTTAGTTTCTACACTGATTTCCCTGTTGGGGTTACCAGTGGGGTAAAAAATAGTCCCAAAAATCGGAACAGTGAGAAATATCAAAATGTTAGTTTCACTGTTTGAAACAGTGAAAATACCAATTTTTATTCCACTGATAAATCTCTATAAACCACTGGAAAGCATAAAATAAATGTCTGCATTGCTAGAAAGCTATGTAGCCACCATTATACAACCTACCTTGCCGAAACAAAATACAAGGCAAAACGTAATGGTGCATAATTACATCAATCGATATCATTTTTTCGATAGATGTTACACTAAGTACTATGCATGTAAAATACATGCTGATAAATCAGTACAGCCCGGGGCAATTTCAGCATGCTTGCTAAACACAGCGGGGATGGCTTATTTAGTCGCGAACGATAATGATCAGGATACGTTAAAGTACTTTGGCAAGATGACATTACATTTACTAGAAGTAATGTTGTACAGTTTGTATTTGATTAAATTAATATCATTATACAAATTGACTATGAGTAAATAATTATAATACTAATTTGAAGAATCGGTACTCTATGAAAATCAATTCATTACGTCTTATGCATGTGGCGTTCCTTGAACCAACGTACTCTCTCTCTTTCCAAGATGATGTTGAAGGTTCATTTGATTTTTTTTCAGGTCATAACAAGAAGACGGAAACAACATTGATGCAAGATCCACCAAGGGACAGAGAAGTTTACCGTGGTTACAGTTATAATATTACTATAATAACTATACTTTCAACTCAGGAGAAATGAAAATCTATTAGAATTAAAAATGTTTTAAAGGGAATAAAACATCGTTAACACGACCGAATAAAGTTAAAGTTACTTTAAATTAGTTCCTATCATGTTGCAGTATTTCTGACATGTTTATCAACTATTTAATCTAGATGTATGATTAGTACATGTGTATTTTATGTATGTATGGATGTAATGACGTATTCTGATGTTTTCGCTGCCATATACATGAATTTGTATCGTTTATTTTCGTATGCACTTGGTGATGAAATGTCATTATCAATTTAATGTACGAGTAATTTGTATATCGTACGCAAAACGATAATCACTTGTATTCGAAGACTTTGTCTTACCGTAAGCACTGGATTATCATTCACAAACATTCTAAGACTGAAACTCAGACTTAGACTTCAATATTGCAAAGTTAAATTGACCAGCCGTTCGTTTTCATTCATTCTAAACAAATGGCATTTTGTCTGAAAATTTGATATCATTCACACAACATTTTGATTTCTTTTTTATGAAAGAATATACGTTTGTATAGTCCGAGTTTCAGTCTGAAATTGTTTATGAATAAGGCCCCAGGTGTGTTGATATTATTCATATCTGCTGTTTATTTTTGTAAATTGCTTAATATATGTGTCAATTTCTCTTAGACCGTTCTAAGGTTTTTGGGTCAATTCTCTTAGAACGTTCAAAGGTTTTTGGGTCAATTTCTCTTAGAACGTGCTAAGGTTTTTGGGTCTATTTCACTTAGTACGTTCTAAGTGTTTTGGTCAATTTCTTCTAAGGTTTTTGAGTCAATTTCTCTTAGAACATTCTAAGGTTTTTGGTCAATTTCTCTTAGATCGTTCTAAGGTTTTTGGTCAATTTCTCTTAGAACATTCTAAGGTTTTTGGTCAATTTCTCTTAGAACATTCTAAGGTTTTTGGTCAATTTCTCTTAGAACGTTCTAAGGTTTTTGGTCAATTTCTCTTAGAACGTTCTAAGGTTTTTGGTCAATTTCTCTTAGAACATTCTAAGGTTTTTGGTCAATTTCTCTTAGATCGTTCTAAGGTTTTTAGTCAATTTCTCTTAGAACATTCTAAGGTTTTTGGTCAATTTCTCTTAGATCGTTCTTAGATATTGCATGTTTTCGTGTTTTGCTAATGGGAGTATGTGTAATTTTATAAAATATTATGAAAATAAAGAGAGTTTGTAAACCATTCGTACCTTTTCGTCTTCATTTTCATTTTTTATGTGCATAATGCACAGTAAAAAAGTCTTAAAACATGGGATAAAGCTGGGAGTAGTGGACGAAGTCCCTTTTTAAAATATAACGAGTTCCATGTACTTTGTTTTATAAACATAGCCTACATTTAAACCATGTCATGATTCCAAATATGGCAATCCTGTGCTACCACGTGATCGCAGATTCCACCAATCGTATGGTTTATTGTATATCCAGTTATCGTGTATTGACGAGTCATAGCAATGTATCACCTGTCGTGATGAATACATTATGTAGTTCTATCCAACTGTTTCTAGGACAATGCGCGAATGCAGTTTTGAATCAGGTGTGAAATGCCCTATGGGATAATGTGCATGTGATCTTCTTTTTTTTACCTGCCGGGACTGGTTTAATGCGGTCGCTGGTCGCGTTATAGAAAAGTCGCTTAATAGATACTATTAATGTTATATAGTAAGACGCTCGGGGGGATTTAAGTGGTCATTACACAAGTACTTTGTACATAACCAATAACAAATGACGGCAAAACCGCCGAGATTAAATATGATGCAGCCGATGCATGTTGTTGTTGTTGTTGTTCTGCCACAATGATGAGTACCACAGTAACAGAAGTACCTGTTCATGGGCATAGCGAGCTAACTTACACAATGAATTACAAAATATAGCATAATGTAACATTTCTGAAAGTATCGGCTTGATTAAGAGCGTACTCAGTATAACTATTTTCTAACTATGTTTTTCTTCAAATAACAAAGTGTAACATAAGATCTACCAGGAAGACGGGGATATTAGTTCTCACTTGTGCTATCGTATTATCTTATAACTGAACCAATTGTTTTCCACTTAGTATCTTTTATTTCCGTGAAAGTTGTAATCAGCAGCACGTTCGATTTCAAGGAAAATGTTTCATATCTAGGTCAAAATATTTTCTGTGAATATGTTTCTGTTCTGGGAACTTGGATACATGAAATGCTTGTAATAGTTTATAAGGTTGACCATAAGTGCCACTTGATGTTTTCAATTAAGATACTGAACGTGTAAAAGCAATGGGAGAAGTAATGAATAAACAACTTGACTCAAACCAGGATGAATATACATTGATATCCATAGTTAACGATTTGAAGGAATTCTAAACATTTATCAAATTATATGTGGTGCATTACAATTATTATATTCTTAAAAATAAGATATTGCAAAAGTAAGGAACATACTGGGTAATATGCTGGCAGCTGTGCGTCCATCGTCCGAAAACAATTGTTTGTGAACACGATTTAGTCGTCAGTTTTGATTGTACCTCAATCAAACTTGAAAGTAGTAAGATATCCATGCGAGCTCGGTTCTTTTTGAAAAAAATACTTATGAATTACTGAATTATGGTCCTTGACAACTGGACAAATCCTGAGATTGTGAACAAAATAGCGCCTTCATTTATCATCCGATTTTGACTACACTTATACAGAAGTTAGATAAGTAGCAGAGCTTGGTTTCTTTTCGAAAATCAATTAGATCCGCCCTTTTATGACTGGATTATTGCCTTTAAAATTGGCAAAATTGCTACAATAGAGCTTGTGAACACAATGGAGCCTTCATGAATAATCTGATATTGACCAAATTGATACAGTAGTTATATATTTCTAAATTTTGGTTCCTTTCGATAATCAGCTAGAACCGCCCTTAATTTGAAAACAATCCTAAGATTGAGCTTGTGAACGTAAACAGTAGTTAGAGATTCAGGAGTGATCATTTCCGTACGAATATCGGTTAAATCAGCCAAAGTACGATTGGGTTATGGCCTCATGCAAATGGCAACTTTGCTATAGATGAACTTGTAAATAAAGCTTCAATGTTTTAATTGAGATTCACCAAACTTAGATTTATCTCAGTTATAACATAACACACGGTGTAGAGGGGTTACAACACCCATAACACACGGTGTAGAGGGGTTACAACACCCATAACATACGGTGTAGAGGGGTAACAACACCCATAACATACGGTGTAGAGGGGTTACAACACCAATAACACACGGTGTAGATGGGTTACAACACCCATAACATACGGTGTAGACGGGTTACAACACCCATGTATTATTGTCGATATTTCACAAGTGATTTAACAACTCACGTGCGTGCGACGTAACAACAAAACAAGCGTGACGTAGACGCGCTCAAATGATGTTGATAGTGTTAAATATATTTTGTATAGTGGTTAAGGTAATGTTATGGCGAACATCAGCCATTTCTGCTTAGAATCTTACATTCGTGTTCACTTTATATTGAATTTATCAATCTCATTATCTAAAACCGAAACAATTCGGCAAAGCCTCGTTTATTATCGTTTTTAGAATATTCGTTTAATAAATTGAATGGATAAATGACCACTCTTATAAGATCTTATATATATATAGTCAATCAGCTTTTTAGCGTTTTATGAAAGCTAACTGTGTAACATTCTTAATTGAAATGTTTACCGATAATTGTTTTTCTCCTGAAATTGTTCAAGTATATATCAAATTCAGGATTAGGGTTTAGAGGTTGGACGTAACTTTTTGTTCATTTTTGCTTGTGCTCAAACCTTATAGAACATCAATGACTGTTTCATTCTTTGTTTATAAACAACATCATTTCAGAATATAATGCTACAACAAATCAGAATCGCTTATTTGAAAATCTTATAAATAAAGATCTCTGTATATTTTCGTATTTATACTCAGACATTCATGTAAGGTTGGGATTATTTTTGGGCGCCCACCCCTGGATCCGCTAATGTATGTCGACGTGATTTGCCATGTGCAGCTTTCCCAAGAACCCAAACCATACGTTATACAGTCCTCCAATGACTGGAAAACTATTGCAGAAATCATCAATAAAACCACATAGAACATGTATTGGCTTGCTGTCAACATACACCACATCATAGGCAAATAGGCAATTTGTTTCAGTGTATGATGAATCTGAACGAGCGTTGTTTCTTCCTTTACTGAAACATCTTTATTACGTACAGTTGCGATGTACTTAAGGCAATTAAAAACTAGAATTATCTTTAAAAAGATAAACGGCGTAGATAGAATGATGTATTACAGTTTGTTAAATAGAAGTTTACAGTTCTCGCGTAATCTTAAACATGAACGGTCTTCAGTAATTTGAAACACGAAATGTAATTTAATGAGTGCTATATTTGGTTATACAGAGTCAAAAGTTACATAATTTGCTATAAATTGAAAAACAATATTTTGCGCAATAATCTATTAAGATTGGTTGAAACAAAATCTAATTATAGATCTTTTGAAGTTCAGTCAGACGTTAAATCCTGTATTTGTTTTCATTGCGATTCGAGCTCGACGTTAACGGTATATATAACTCAGTTAAGATAAGTCGATAGTAAACACGACCATACCCACTTTCCAATACATGTAAAGCAGCTTACGGTCATTATCATGCAGGATTAGTATTAAATGTTGATGAAATATCGCTCAAAGTAGACAGTAGCGATAGCTCAATTGGTAGCGCTTCTGACTAGTAACTTCGACCAATAGATAGGTTGTGAGTTCGAGACACATTCCTGCCTCCCCTTTTTTATGGACAATATGAATTTTATCCCTTACTCACTGCTTGTTAATTACTTGTCGTTTTTGTCTGTTTACTTTTGTTTTTTTGTTATCGTCTAATTGCTTTGTTGTTAAACCAAATGATGGCTATAGCGTTGTCGCTAAAATGTTCTTTTGAACCCCTTATGTTTTTCGGAGTAGACATATCAACTTTATTCCATGAGTGTGTAGCGATAAATGTACATGTAAATATACTGCACGATGATATCGTGCACTTTAAAAATCATGAAACCATATCGTTATTAGTTAATAACTTATAAATGCACATGCTATACAATGTTTTAATTAATGATATTCGAGCGAACATTAATTCGTATAAGTCGTGTAAGTACAACTGTAGATGACCAACGAAATATATAATATTGTAATGGAAAAAAACAACCTCCCGATGGTCTCGAACTCGGACGCAAAACCAAAAAGCTTCATTAGCATTTTAAGGCGCGGACGTGCTACCATCTGAGCTATCACGGCTGTTAGTTTAATGGAATCAATATTGCGTGACGTCACTCTCAACTTATCGTGGTATACTTTTTTTTGTACCGCAGGATAAGTGGGAAATACCCATACTTATACTATTCCGCAGTATGTATTTGCGGATTTTGCCAGAGGGGTACGTTACCGGAAAAGACGTACCTTTCAACGATACATTACTAAAACATATGAAACTGAAATAAATCATGTCAATTTTTGCTAGAAAAACTAACACATATCATCTACTTAATACGTTTCTTCTTTCATAAAGTTTTTATAACGAATTAGTAAAAAGTGAATTATCTTTTCGAGACATTCCGTTTGGTGCCTCTCCGCTGAAAAATACGAACCAATCAAATCGTCTAATTGGTTGCACATTTAAACAACGTCCTTCAATATACAACATTTGATTGGTCTAAAATGTAGGTTAAAATCAATGTCATACAGCTACGCCGAAAAACAGTTTCATAATTATTCTCCAGTGACCCTATATCAAGATTGTTCAAATTATTAAAGATTCGTGTAAAACATAGCCGTCAGGGGCGGTGCCACTTTTCATCAATATTTGATAGAGTTTAAACACCGAAAATCTTCTTATCAAAACCTAACGAAGAAAGTTTGATATAACTTCGTACAAATATTCCTTAGGTGAAATTCTACCAAGATTTTCAAATTATTTGGATTCATCAGAAAACATGGCTGCCAGGGGGCGGTGCCACTTTCTAGTGGAAATCACAAAAGTCTTGTTGTCAACAACTACCGGACCCATTTTGAAATAAGTTCAATTAAATGTTCGTAACCATCTATCAAGATTGTTCATTGGTGTTGATTCATACAAAGGGTGCCTCCAAGGTAGCGGGTCACTTTCCCAATTTGTATACATTATAATTATACTGAGTTTCTTAACATGCTGCGAATCAATTCTTGCTATCTTTGTGAGAACCTTTACTTCCACGACATTTTGCACCCTGCGACACAGGACTATAGTACCAAATATTTCAGGCGCTCAGGTGAACAAACCATTAGATGGACTTCAAGAAAGTTTGCTGTACCTCCACACTGGTGTGTGGCATGAACTAGGAGATTTAACACACTGGTGTGTGGCATGAACTAAGAGATTTAACACACTGGTGTGTGGCATGAACTAGGAGATTTAACACACTGGTGTTTGGCATGAACTAGGAGATTTAACACACTGGTGTTTGGCATGAACTAAGAGATTTAACACACTGGTGTGTGGCATGAACTAGGAGATTTAACACACTGGTGTGTGGCATGAACTATGAGATTTAACACACTGGTGTGTGGCATGAACTAGGAGATTTAACACACTGGTGGTTGGCATGAACTAGGAGATTTAAAACACTGGTGTTTGGCATGAACTAGGAGATTTAACACACTGGTGGTTGGCATGAACTAGGAGATTTAACACACTGGTGGTTGGCATGAACTAGGAGATTTAACACACTGGTGGTTGGCATGAACTAGGAGATTTAACACACTGGTGGTTGGCATGAACTAGGAGATTTAACACACTGGTGTGTGGCATGAACTAGGAGATTTAACACACTGGTGTTTGGCATGAACTAGGAGATTTAACACACTGGTGTGTGGCATGAACTAGGAGATTTAACACACTGGTGTGTGGCATGAACTAGGAGATTTAACACACTGGTGTGTGGCATGAACTAGGAGATTTAACACACTGGTGGTTGGCATGAACTAGGAGATTTAACACACTGGTGGTTGGCATGAACTAGGAGATTTATCACACTGGTGTTTGGCATGAACTAGGAGATTTAACACACTGGTGTGTGGCATGAACTAGGAGATTTAACACACTGGTGTGTGGCATGAACTAGGAGATTTAACACACTGGTGTGTGGCATGAACTAAGAGATTTAACACACTGGTGTGTGGCATGAACTAGGAGATTTAACACACTGGTGTGTGGCATGAACTAGGAGATTTAACACACTGGTGGTTGGCATGAACTAGGAGATTTAACACACTGGTGTTTGACATGAACTAGGAGATTTAACACACTGGTGTGTGGCATGAACTAGGAGATTTAACACACTGGTGTGTGGCATGAACTAGGAGATTTAACACACTGGTGTGTGGCATGAACTAGGAGATTTAACACACTGGTGTGTGGCATGAACTAGGAGATTTAACACACTGGTGTTTGGCATGAACTAGGAGATTTAACACACTGGTGTGTGGCATGAACTAGGAGATTTAACACACTGGTGTGTGGCATGAACTAGGAGATTTAACACACTGGTGTGTGGCATGAACTAGGAGATTTAACACACTGGTGTCTGGCCTGAACTAGGAGATTTAACACACTGGTGTGTGGCATGAACTAGGAGATTTAACACACTGGTGTTTGGCATGAACTAGGAGATTTAACACACTGGTGTGTGGCATGAACTAGGAGATTTAACACACTGGTGTGTGGCATGAACTAGGAGATTTAACACACTGGTGTGTGGCATGAACTAGGAGATTTAACACACTGGTGTCTGGCCTGAACTAGGAGATTTAACACACTGGTGTGTGGCATGAACTAAGAGATTTAACACACTGGTGTGTGGCATGAACTAAGAGATTTAACACACTGGTGTTTGGCATGAACTAGGAGATTTAACACACTGGTGTGTGGCATGAACTAGGAGATTTAACACACTGGTGTGTGGCATGAACTAAGAGATTTAACACACTGGTGTGTGGCATGAACTAGGAGATTTAACACACTGGTGTTTGGCATGAACTAGGAGATTTAACACACTGGTGTTTGGCATGAACTAGGAGATTTAACACACTGGTGTGTGTCATGAACTAGGAGATTTAACACACTGGTGTTTGGCATGAACTATGAGATTTAACACACTGGTGTGTGGCATGAACTAGGAGATTTAACACACTGGTGTTTGGCATGAACTAGGAGATTCTCACACACTGTTGTTTGGTTTTAACTAGGAGTTTCTCACACACTGTTGTTTGGTATTAACTAGGAGTTTGTCCACACTGGAGTTGGTATTAACTAGGAGTTTCTCCACACTGGAGTTGGCATTAACTAGGAGTTTCTCCACACTGTTGTTTGGTATTAACTAGGAGTTTGTCCACACTGGAGTTGGTATTAACTAGGAGTTTGTCCACACTGGAGTTGGCATTAACTAGGAGTTTCTCCACACTGGAGTTGGTATTAACTAGGAGTTTCTCCACACTGTTGTTTGGTATTAACTAGGAGTTTGTCCACACTGGAGTTGGCATTAACTAGGAGTTTCTCCACACTGGAGTTGGTATTAACTAGGAGTTTGTCCACACTGTTGTTTGGTATTAACTAGGAGTTTGTCCACACTGGAGTTGGCATTAACTAGGAGTTTCTCCACACTGGAGTTGGTATTAACTAGGAGTTTGTCCACACTGGAGTTGGCATTAACTAGGAGTTTGTCCACACTGGAGTTGGCATTAACTAGGAGTTTCTCCACACTGGAGTTGGCATTAACTAAGAGTTTGTCCACACTGGAGTTGGCATTAACTAGGAGTTTCTCCACACTGGAGTTGGCATTAACTAGGAGTTTCTCCACACTGGAGTTGGCATTAACTAGGAGTTTTTCCACACTGGAGTTGGCATTAACTAGGAGTTTCTCCACACTGGAGTTGGCATTAACTAGGAGTTTCTCCACACTGGAGTTGGCATTAACTATGAGTTTCTCCACACTGGAGTTGGCATTAACTAGGAGTTTGTCCACACTGGAGTTGGCATTAACTAGGAGTTTCTCCACACTGGAGTTGGCATTAACTAGGAGTTTCTCCACACTGTAGTTGGCATTAACTAGGAGTTTCTCCACACTGGAGTTGGCATTAACTAGGAGTTTCTCCACACTGGAGTTGGCATTAACTAGGAGTTTCTCCACACTGGAGTTGGCATTAACTATGAGTTTCTCAACACTGGAGTTGGCATTAACTAGGAGTTTCTCCACACTGGAGTTGGCATTAACTATGAGTTTCTCAACACTGGAGTTGGCATTAACTAGGAGTTACAACACACTGGCGACATTTCAAGTCATCAAAAATGCGATGGAACATTTGAGGTCTCACATTCATTCCTCATCCGTAGGACAATTAAGTAGTTCAGATTCTCAATTTGCGTTGAATAATGCCCCGTTATTAACCTCATGCCAAAGAATATGCTTTGTCTTTTAACACATTCGTGGAAGCAATACTTAAGTATTCTGCAGAAGTCTTGGATAATACTAAATGTTAGGAAATTGAGAGGATTCATTTGAAAATTCTTTGCGTATTTTAAGTTTAAGCAATATGTCAGTTACTATTGAGTCTATGGAGAATTGAGACGTTATCCACTTAATATTGATAGACTTGTCCGAAGAGTCAATACCAATTATTGTTGTTTATTAAACTCGTATTCCTTTATGTCAAATGATGCACAAAATGGTAAAACCAAACGGGCTACTAATGTTAGAGACCTCCTGTACTGATATGGTTTCGTGTATATGCGGGGACAACCCTACAATGTAAATTGCAGACCTTTTCTTTATTTAAACAACGATTGATTGACAATTTATCCAGAGTTGACGATATAAATTACTGCTAATAATGTAGTCAACATAAACATCTGAAAGCGAATTGTGAAAGAGCCATACCTGAACATCATTGGAAATAAACAGTATAGACAATTAAATTTACAATATGTACCTACAAATTAATGATTGAAAGTGGTAGATATAGACAAAATAGACGTGAAAGAAACGAAGTCTTTGTCCATATTTTTTAAATCTGTAATAAATATAGGCTTAACTTTAATAAAGCGATTAAGTTTGAGGCTAGCTAGCTATTAAATCGATTTAAACCCCTAGTGTTTTATTGACAGTTCCAAGGCAGTAAATCGCTGTATGGTTATTATTTCTATTTGTGTTTTAGATGTTTGTTAAATTTCCCTTTCCCCTGTGCAATGTTTTACTTTATATAGTGTTCATATTATTTTCTTCCCATTTTTGGCCTATTGTTGCCAGATGATATGACTTGACCTGTGGTGTATTTCACCTATTAAATATCCCCCTGTTTGTCCTTGGTTATCCCGTATGATCGTTCCAGACCATTTCTTGCAACCCTGTTCCCTTATGTATTTACTTTTGTGCCTCATCAAATGCCTGATGTTTTATGGAGTTGTTTTCTCGTAAGTATATGTGGACAGGCTCTGTATAATGTATGTAGAATTCCCTTTAGCAAAGTGTTCTATTTCTTAAATACGACAAAATATGTGTATGTTTAAATTAATTCAATTACTGTCCTCAAAACATGTGTTTTTTCTTACTAATTTAGCTTGCTTCGTAAACTGTGCATTGAAA
Organism: Mactromeris polynyma; assembly: GCA_032209605.1. Lineage (NCBI taxonomy): Eukaryota > Metazoa > Mollusca > Bivalvia > Venerida > Mactridae > Mactromeris > Mactromeris polynyma. The sequence goes on from JASFXZ010000023.1 coordinate 3,219,153, forward strand.
ATTAGGAAATATCTACAGTAAAACTTTGATAACTCGAGGACGCTGGGGTCCATCCGGAAAGCTCGAGTTTGAGTGACCCATTGTTTCCACCATGTCCTTTTTATTGTTTTTTTATGAAATACCGTAATTTCATAGATTTTCGTGGTATCATATTTCTATTCACTACATTGAATATAAGTAAAATCAAATTCTTAATAAGAGTAGTATACTTGCATTACCTTTACAGACAAAATAAAGTTCATGAATATACGTGTTCAATCCGGATGTTTGCTTCACGCTTGCACCGTTATATTTATGCGTCTTGGAAATCGCTCCTAAGATGCGAGTACATGTTATTTATTCATCAACGATCTCATAATTAAATCAGTAGACCAATCGTTATATATAATGACCCGAAGATTATGTGCGATGTTCATTATATCTGTGACTAATTAATTAAGTTATTGTCACACATTTTACACATTAATATAATTCCAAATTCAGCAGATCCATGCATTCTGACTGGTTAAGCCTAGGCGGTAACACATACATGAACATCCAATTGACTATATTCGACCTAAATCTAAGGTAAACAATTTGATAAACAAGTTGGGTACAATATTTTCTCAAACAGCAGCTATAGTGTGTATTTATTTGCAATTTGAGAAACAAGTTTAGATCTTTGTATTATTAGTTACTTGGCAATTCCTGAAAAAAGACGCATGTGACAGACGATGTTATCAAGAGTCTGCAAGAAATGGAACCAATGATTCTACGTTTCATTATTCCTAGTCTCTCTTCGATTCAGAATCCCTACATTCAATATTGAAGCTATTGCTAGCGACAGCACGTGAAGTTTTTTTGTTCGCACGATTGATATTACAAAACAACAATAAATTAACCTAGCACTTAATCTAATCTTAGCCATATGATTTCGTGACCGTTTCTGTCGGTTAAAAACATGTTACCAACAGCATATCGTATTCTCTTAGAAGCTCATATTACATATGTATACGAAATCGTGGACGTTTGCCAGTTTATCTATTCGAGTTTCTCCATTCATTGACGTTTAAACGAAATTCATCTGATTCGCGCTCACAGGACATGTTTATCTTTTAGCGCGACCTTGAACTCCATCTCATTAGCCTACTGTTTGTACTCAATAAAATGACCAATTTCGCCAATATTATGGTCTGAATTGCTTAAAAGGATGTTTTGCCTTTACGACGCGGTACTATTTATGTATTCATACGCGCATTCAATTGATCCAGTTTTAGGTAACGAATTGTATTTACAATGTGCATAATCATCATTTGGGGTGCTTCAAAAGCCGATTTAGAATTATAAGGATTAAAAGACCATTTATTTATGTTCATGCATGTGTAAACTTTTATTGAATGTGTGCGTGAACACCAAAATATGTTTTTCTTATCCCATAGTGTACCATCATTATGTTTTCATGTATGTTTTTATCATTAATTTATTATTTTGCTTTTTACTTTGATAAATTGTAGTTCATTTTTATGGATACTGGCCTTTCTCAAATCCAAAATAAATGTTCTGCTCTGTTCTGCTTGTAAAGGATTTACATTGTTTGTCTTTATAACTAACTGTTACTAAGTATCCTTGCTTATGCAGTGATTACAAATGGCAATAAATGTTATTAAATGGATTAACTTGTCAAACGTGTGTGATTTATAACATTTGGTCGCGTGTATGTAAATGCAAATATGTCGGTAGATTATATTAATATATTTCATAATTATATACAGCAACTATAAATAACGGACTTTTTGTATGTGAAGCAATGGTGGTTATGGCAGTTTTCATACGTATCAAGATGTGATAATAAACATGTTTCATCAAAGTCGAGTTTTACATGTCTGCCATTATTGCAAGCATTGCGTCATGTGTCTACGGTGGCATAGAGGTGACATGTCTGACATTATTGCAAGCATTGCGTCATGTGTCTACGGTGGCATAGAGGTGACATGTCTGCCATTATTGCAAGCATTGCGTCATGTGTCTACGGTGGCATAGAGGTGACATGTCTGCCATTATTGCAAGCATTGCGTCATGTGTCTACGGTGGCATAGAGGTGACATGTCTGCCATTATTGCAAGCATTGCGTCATGTGTCTAAGGTGGCATAGAGGTGACATGTCTGACATTATTGCAAGCATTGCGTCATGTGTCTACGGTGGCATAGAGGTGACATGTCTGCCATTATTGCAAGCATTGCGTCATGTGTCTACGGTGGCATAGAGGTGACATGTCTGACTTTAGTGTAAGCTTTGTGTCATGTGTCTACGGTGGCATAGAGGTGACATGTCTGACATTATTGTAAGCTTTGTGTCATGTGTCTACGGTGGCATACAGGTGACATGCCTGACATTATAGTAAGCTTTGTGTCATATGTCGACGGTGGCACAGAGGTGACATGTCTGAAATTATTGTACAGGTGACATGCCTGACATTATAGTAAGCTTTGTGTCATGTGTCTACGGTGGCATAGAGGTGAAATGTCTGCCTTTATTGTAAGCTTTGTGTCATGTGTCTACGGTGGCACAGAGGTGACATGTCTGCCATTATAGTAAGCTTTGTGTCATGTGTCTACGGTGGCATAGAGGTGACATGCCTGACATTATAGTAAGCTTTGTGTCATGTGTCTACGGTGGCACAGAGGTGACATGCCTGACATTATTGTAAGCATTGTGTCATGTGTCTACGGTGGCATACAGGCGACATGTCTGACATTATTGTAAGCTTTGTGTCATGTGTCTACGGTGGCACAGAGGTGACATGTCTGCCATTATTGTAAGCTTTGTGCCATGTTTCTACGGTGGCACAGAGTTGACATGCCTGACATTATAGTAAGCTTTGTTTCATGTGTCTACGGTGGTTTAGAGGTGACATGCCTGACATAATAGTAAGCTTTGTGTCATATGTCGACGGTGGCACAGAGGTGACATGTCTGACATTATTGTACAGGTGACATGCCTGACATTATAGTAAGCTTTGTGTCATGTGTCTACGGTGGCATAGAGGTGAAATGTCTGCCTTTATTGTAAGCTTTGTGTCATGTGTCTACGGTGGCACAGAGGTGACATGTCTGCCATTATAGTAAGCTTTGTGTCATGTGTCTACGGTGGCATAGAGGTGACATGCCTGACATTATAGTAAGCTTTGTGTCATGTGTCTACGGTGGCACAGAGGTGACATGCCTGACATTATTGTAAGCATTGTGTCATGTGTCTACGGTGGCATACAGGCGACATGTCTGACATTATTGTAAGCTTTGTGTCATGTGTCTACGGTGGCACAGAGGTGACATGTCTGCCATTATTGTAAGCTTTGTGCCATGTTTCTACGGTGGCACAGAGTTGACATGCCTGACATTATAGTAAGCTTTGTTTCATGTGTCTACGGTGGTTTAAAGGTGACATACCTGACATTATAGTAAGCTTTGTGTCATGTGTCTACGGTGGCACAGAGGTGACATGCCTGACATTATTGTAAGCATTGTGTCATGTGTCTACGGTGGCATACAGGCGACATGTCTGACATTATTGTAAGCTTTGTGTCATGTGTCTACGGTGGCACAGAGGTGACATGTCTGCCATTATTGTAAGCTTTGTGCCATGTTTCTACGGTGGCACAGAGTTGACATGCCTGACATTATAGTAAGCTTTGTTTCATGTGTCTACGGTGGTTTAGAGGTGACATGCCTGACATTATAGTAAGCTTTGTGTCATGTGTCTACGGTGGCATAGAGGTGACATGTCTGCCATTATTGTAAGCTTTGAGTCATGTTCTACGGTGGCATAGAGGTGACATGTCTGCCATTATTGTAAGATTTGTGTCATGTGTCTACGGTGGCATAGAGGCGACATGTCTGACATTATTGCAAGCTTTGTGTCATGTGTCTACGGTTGCATAGAGGTGACATGTCTACATTATTGCAAACTTTGTGTCATGTGTCTACGGTTGCATAGAGGTGACATGTCTGACATTATTGCAAACTTTGTGTCATGTGTCTACGGTTGCATAGAGGTGACATGTCTGACATTATTGCAAACTTTGTGTCATGTGTCTACGGTTGCATAGAGGTGACATGTCTGACATTATTGCAAACTTTGTGTCATGTGTCTACGGTTGCATAGAGGTGACATGTCTGACATTATTGCAAACTTTGTGTCATGTGTCTACGGTTGCATAGAGGTGACATGCCTGACATTATTGCAAGCTTTGTGTCATGTTTCTATGGTGGCACAGAGGTGACATGTCTGCCATTATTGTAAGCTTTGTGTCATGTGTCTACGGTTGCATACAGGCGACATGTCTGCCATTATTGTAAGCTTTGTGTCATGTTTCTACGGTGGCATTGAGGTGACATGCCTGACATTATAGTAAGCTTTGTTTCATGTGCCTACGGTGGCATAGAGGTGACATGCCTGACATTATAGTAAGCTTTGTGTCATGTGTCTACGGTGGCATAGAGGTGACATGCCTGACATTATTGTAAGCTTTGTGTCATGTGTCTACGGTTGCATAGAGGTGACATGTCTGCCATTAGTGTAAGCTTTGTGTCATGTGTCTACGGTTGCATAGAGGTGACATGTCTGCCATTATTGTAAGCTTTGTGTCATGTGTCGACGGTTGCATAGAGGTGACATGTCTGCCATTAGTGTAAGTTTGTGTCATGTTTCTACGGTGGCACAGAGGTGACATGTCTGCCATTATTGTAAGCTTTGTGTCATGTGTCTACGGTGGCATACAGGCGACATGTCTGCCATTATTGTAAGCTTTGTGTCATGTTTCTACGGTGGCACAGAGGTGACATGCCTGACATTATAGTAAGCTTTGTTTCATGTGCCTACGGTGGCATAGAGGTGACATGCCTGACATTATAGTAAGCTTTGTGTCATGTGTCTACGGTGACATAGAGGTGACATGCCTGACATTATTGTAAGCTTTGTGTCATGTGTCTACGGTTGCATAGAGGTGACATGTCTGCCATTAGTGTAAGCTTTGTGTCATGTTTCTACGGTGGCATAGAGGTGACATGTCTGCCATTATTGTAAGCTTTGTGTCATGTGTCGACGGTTGCATAGAGGTGACATGTCTGCCATTAGTGTAAGCTTTGTGTCATGTATGTACGGTGGCATAGAGGGAGGTGACATGTCTGACATTATTGCAAGCATTGCGTCATGTTTCTACGGTGGCACAGAGGTGACATGCCTGACATTATAGTAAGCTTTGTTTCATGTGTCTACGGTGGTTTAGAGGTGACATGCCTGACATTATAGTAAGCTTTATGTCATGTGTCTACGGTGGCATAGAGGTGACATGTCTGACATTATTGTAAGCTTTGAGTCATGTATCTACGGTGGCATAGAGGTGACATGCCTGACATTATTGTAAGCTTTGTGTCATGTATGTACGGTGGCATAGAGGTGACATGTCTGACATTATTGCAAGCATTGCGTCATGTTTCTACGGTGGCACAGAGGTGACATGCCTGACATTATAGTAAGCTTTGTTTCATGTGTCTACGTTTGTTTAGAGGTGACATGCCTGACATTATAGTAAGCTTTGTGTCATGTGTCTACGGTGGCATAGAGGTGACATGTCTGACATTATTGTAAGCTTTGAGTCATGTTCTACGGTGGCATAGAGGTGACATGTCTGCCATTATTGTAAGATTTGTGTCATGTGTCTACGGTGGCATAGAGGCGACATGTCTGACATTATTGCAAGCTTTGTGTCATGTGTCTACGGTTGCATAGAGGTGACATGTCTACATTATTGCAAACTTTGTGTCATGTGTCTACGGTGGCATAGAGGTGACATGTCTGACATTATTGCAAACTTTGTGTCATGTGTCTACGGTTGCATAGAGGTGACATGTCTGACATTATTGCAAACTTTGTGTCATGTGTCTACGGTTGCATAGAGGTGACATGTCTGACATTATTGCAAGCTTTGTGTCATGTGTCTACGGTGGCATAGAGGTGACATGCCTGACATTATTGTAAGCTTTGTGTCATGTGTCTACGGTTGCATAGAGGTGACATGTCTGCCATTAGTGTAAGCTTTGTGTCATGTGTCGACGGTTGCATAGAGGTGACATGTCTGCCATTAGTGTAAGCTTTGTGTCATGTGTCTTCGGTGGCATAGAGGTGACATGTCTGACATTAGTGTAAGCTTTGTGTCATGTCTCTACGGTTGCATAGAGGTGACATGCCTGACATTATTGCAAGCTTTGTGTCATGTCTCTACGGTTGCATAGAGGTGACATGCCTGACATTATTGCAAGCTTTGTGTCATGTGTCTACGGTGGCATAGAGGTGACATGCCTGACATTATTGCAAGCTTTGTGTCATGGACCTTGAATACACGTGGTTGAAATCTGCGTTATTTAAGTTGTCTGATGCTGATTAACGTTTAAGATATCTGAGACTGTTTCCAGAGTTGAAAGGTTATGGATATATTTGACGGACGGGTGGACGGACAGACCAAGTACGATATAGTTCCTAAATGTAAAAATAAATACCATTCTATACAAATCACTATGCTATGTGCATATATGTTCTACAATAACTTAACACATGAAGAGAACATAAAGTTTATTCAATACGTGTATAGTACATTGTCAAATACAAGATCAAAGTATAAATGGTGATACAACTTAAGGTAGCACACCCCTAATGGAAGGTATTTCAAACCTAAACTAGATTATTATTTCCAACATCTGCATCATTTAACAAATTACATGGCAAATTTTAAGAAGATTTACCGTGTAATAAAAAAGTTATTCAAAATTTTTCATCTGACGCCGGATCCGCACATTTTGGTTCAAATTATCTGACCCCTAGGGTTGATAAAAGTCCCATAGCTCATTTATTTTTTGGAATATTGGCACAATTTTTGTGTTTAAATATCATCCATATATTGTAGAATTAGGAATAAGACCATAAAATGCAATAAAACTGGTTAACAAATTACCATGGTGATCTTTACTTGGACAATGTCCGTGAAACGAAAGCAGCTGGAGCCGATAAAATAAAACATTCATGGAACTGACAGCAATGTAGAAAAAATAATAAGACAATTCAATCAAAATGTTCACTTTTATTTTTATATTTGATCCATTGCAAGTGAAAATAAAGATTAATTAAACAGTTTCACCGTCTAGATTTAAAACAAATCAACCTCAAATACAGAAATGGGGGATTTATTTACAACAATCCGCAAATATATTGACTTCTTGGAAGCAAAATGTGTCATCTTCATTACTTTAAAAACAATAAAAACTTCAACATAGTCATACTGAAATGACAATAAAGCTTTAACAATGTACTTTAAAAGAAATGAAAATAAATTTAGGTCATTTATATTAGTCAAAATAACAATACAATTTCAAACAATTTCAATCGGAAAGTCATTTTCTATTTAAAATTATACATTGTTTATCTTGAGTTATTACCATTCAAATGGTTAGTTTTACGTATCAAACACAAATTTAATTATCCTTTTCAAACTATTCGAAACAAAATGTTAATATCCGGAAATTACCGGAGAGTAACGACATCGGCCGACATTCGAAGTTTTCGCGGGAAATGGTTAGGGATGCGCTACCTTAATGCACATCATACACATGAAATAAAAATAGAAATTATAATATATGGGCATAAAATCGTACATGTAAAAGCTGCTTACTCTTCTCGATTTTCAGCAGAATTTTACCAACATATATGTAATGTTTCTATTGATAACAATCATGGTATATTGTGCTGTTTTTAATTCGGTTATTACGACTTTGTCTAATTTCTAAATACCAGTTAGACTGGAACGTCTTTAGTTTCACATATACATATAGTGTAAATAGATCAAGTTAAATCAAGATAACGTATATTCTTGTATAAATTACATAAACAAAATGTTGTTATCATTGAAAGAAACTTTTAATGTTACTTATTAAAGTTTTAATGTGGTTTGTTCTATCTTATTGTTATTACTGGTAGATTAGTATCAATATTAAATGTGTCACATTCTGGAGTGTTTTCCGGAAGTAGCTTCATTCAACATATGCAGCATTTAAACATGAACTTGTTAGTTACAATGTCCCCCAAGAAAATGGCATTCATTACCCACCGCCACGGACCTATATACCATGTATATAGGTCCGTGCCACCGCGTACAAAATACAAAATATGTACAGGATCTGATATCAATGTTCAAAACTTGAATACTCGAATTTATTCCATATTTTCTGTAACGATCGTGCAACATGACAGAGTATGTAATCATCAACTTTGGATTTAAGACAAAGATATATATTTGACATCAAATGGGTGACTTTAATATCATACAGGCTAAGACATATGTAGAACATTTATCAAAACTCAAAGTGTGTACAATACCGATAATGTCAATAATCTCGTATAATCCTCTTCCACAGCACTTAAATAACAATTCCTTCATTATATGCATTTACAGTGTAAAATGTTCAATAACCTTCAAAAATCGTAGTAATCATAGTCAAATTGAAAAATGCAAAAAGTGCAAAAACGACAAATATGACACTCGAACCACCACCACCAGGACCAGCAGACACACGCGTTACTCGCAAAAATATTCATTATATCGAGTTCGAAAATCAATTATAGTATGTCAGTACAATCTCGATTTATTGAATCATGTTTGGTCAAGCTCGGACGACGGTAATTCATTCACAGGTATAAATGCAGAACAATCTTGAGTGGCATGCATAATACATAAACACGTAATTGGCGTCTATATGTAAACGTCGTCAGGAATAATGTCTATATACAGGAGAAATGTAAGCAAGAAGCGACAAACATCAAGTGGTCCTCATGTCAAAGTATTCACAGAACAAGAAGCGACAAACATCAAGTGGTCCTCAGGTCAAAGTATTCACAGAACAAGAAGCGACAAACATCAAGTGGTCCTCAGGTCAAAGTATTCACAGAACAAGAAGCGACAAACATCAAGTGGTCCTCGGGTCTTGTCAAAGTATTCACAGAACCTTTCAATGGTTTGCTTAACTAATCAAATTGCGGTACGTTAAGAAATTATTTACATGCTGAACAAAACAGAAAAGCCAAAGGCACTGACTTATATTTCAGCAAATACGCATTGATGATGTTACTGACGTCTAAATATATTCTGATATTTACATGATGTATATATAAACGTTATAACATACTAGCTACATACTTATAACATACTAGCTACATAGAAACATACAAATGAGACGAAAACATGCAAGTGGTCTTATAAATTTATGCAAAACACGTATATACAATATCTAATCTACATATCATAACATGATATTTTTGCGACAAAGCAAACAATAATACAGGTCCAATACGGTGGATGTCCTACATCTCACTGGTCTCATCATCTTATGTTGATGTTGTCACGTTTTTAATCCAGTCAAGGATATCTGGAGTTAGTTTTGTATAAAACCCATTTCTATCATTTCTCTTACATCCAATTCCATTCGACACAACACCTGAAGTATACATTCATATTGTATATGCAATGTCTGTCCAAAGTAAGTATCCCCATACAAAAATAAGTACATCACAACATTCAGCTGTATGTAGTTCTGTCTGCTGTACATAGTACTGTCTGCTGTACATAGTACTGTCTGCTGTACATAGTACTGTCTGTTGTACATAGTCCTGTCTGCTGTACATAGTACTGTCTGCTGTACATAGTACTGTCTGCTGTACATAGTTCGGTCTGCTGTACATAGTTCTGTCTGCTTTACATAGTACTGTCTGCTGTACATAGTTCTGTCTGCTTTACATAGTTCTGTCTGCTGTACATAGTTCTGTCTGCTTTACATAGTTCTGTCTGCTTTACATAGTACTGTCTGCTGTACATAGTTCTGTCTGTTGTACATAGTACTGTCTGCTGTACATAGTACTGTCTGCTGTACATAGTTCTGTCTGCTTTACATAGTACTGTCTGCTGTACATAGTTCTGTCTGCTTTACATAGTTCTGTCTGCTGTACATAGTTCTGTCTGCTTTACATAGTTATGTCTGCTTTACATAGTACTGTCTGCTGTACATAGTTCTGTCTGCTGTACATAGTTCTGTCTGCTGTACATAGTACTGTCTGCTGTACATAGTTCTGTCTGCTGTACATAGTACTGCCTGCTGTACATAGTCCTGTCTGCTGTACATAGTACTGTCTGCTGTACATAGTACTGTCTGCTGTACATAGTTCTGTCTGCTTTACATAGTAGTAGAGGCGCAGAAAGTATCAACATACAAATATAACTGCTGTACATAGTTCTGTCTGCTTTACATAGTACTGTCTGCTGTACATAGTACTGTCTGCTGTACATAGTACTGTCTGCTGTACATAGTCCTGTCTACCGTACAAAGTCCGGTCTGCGGTACATAGTTCTGTCTGCTACTGTACAATGTTCTGTAAGCTGCTACCATATTCCTGTCTGCTATTAATAGCACTGTCTGCTGTACATAGTTCGGTCTGCTGTACATAGTACTGTCTGCTTTACATAGTTCTGTCTGCTACTGTACAATGTTCTGTAAGCTGCTACCATATTCCTGTCTGCTATTAATAGCACTGTCTGCTGTACATAGTTCGGTCTGCTTTACATAGTACTGTCTGCTTTACATAGTTCGGTCTGCTGTACATAGTTCGGTCTGCTTTACATAGTACTGTCTGCTTTACATAGTTCGGTCTGCTGTACATAGTTCGGTCTCCTGTACATAGTTCGGTCTGCTGTACATAGTTCGGTCTGCTGTACATAGTTCTGTCTGCTGTACATAGTACTGTCTGCTGTACATAGTCCTGTCTGCTGTACATAGTACTGTCTGCTGTACATAGTACTGTCTGCTGTACATAGTTCTGTCTGCTTTACATAGTAGTAGAGGCGCAGAAAGTATCAACATACAAATATAACTGCTGTACATAGTTCTGTCTGCTTTACATAGTACTGTCTGCTGTACATAGTACTGTCTGCTGTACATAGTACTGTCTGCTGTACATAGTCCTGTCTACCGTACAAAGTCCGGTCTGCGGTACATAGTTCTGTCTGCTACTGTACAATGTTCTGTAAGCTGCTACCATATTCCTGTCTGCTATTAATAGCACTGTCTGCTGTACATAGTTCGGTCTGCTGTACATAGTACTGTCTGCTTTACATAGTACTGTCTGCTTTACATAGTTCGGTCTGCTGTACATAGTTCGGTCTCCTGTACATAGTTCGGTCTGCTGTACATAGTTCGGTCTGCTGTACATAGTTCGGTCTGCTGTACATAGTTCGGTCTGTTTTACATAGTTCGGTCTGTTGTAAATAGTTCGGTCTGCTGTACATATTTCGGTCTGCTGTACATAGGTCGGTCTGGTGTACATATTTCGGTCTGCTGTACATATTTCGGTCTGGTGTACATAGTTCGGTCTGCTGTACATAGTTCGGTCTGCTGTACATAGGTCGGTCTGCTGTACATAGTTCGGTCTGCTGTACATAGTTCGGTCTGCTGTACATAGTTCGGTCTGTTTTACATAGTTCGGTCTGTTGTAAATAGTTCGGTCTGCTGTACATATTTCGGTCTGCTGTACATAGGTCGGTCTGGTGTACATATTTCGGTCTGCTGTACATATTTCGGTCTGGTGTACATAGTTCGGTCTGCTGTACATAGTTCGGTCTGCTGTACATAGGTCGGTCTGCTGTACATAGATCGGTCTGCTGTACATAGTTCGGTCTGCTGTACATAGTTCGGTCTGCTGTACATAGTTCGGTCTGGTGTACATATTTCGGTCTGCTGTACATAGTTCGGTCTGCTGTAAATAGTTCGGTCTGCTGTACATAGTTCGGTCTGCTGTACATAGTTCGGTCTGCTGTACATAGTTCGGTCTGCTGTACATATTTCGGTCTGCTGTACATAGGTCGGTCTGGTGTACATATTTCGGTCTGCTGTACATATTTCGGTCTGGTGTACATAGTTCGGTCTGCTGTACATAGTTCGGTCTGCTGTACATAGGTCGGTCTGCTGTACATAGATCGGTCTGCTGTACATAGTTCGGTCTGCTGTACATAGTTCGGTCTGCTGTACATAGGTCGGTCTGCTGTACATAATACTGTATGCTGTACATAGTACTGTCTGCTATACATAGTACTGTCTGCTATACATAGTACTGTCTGCTTTATATAGTTATGTCTGCTGTATATAGTTATGTCTGCTGTATACAATACTACATACATGTAACCAATGATGATAAACATGTGAATATGATAACTTTATGATAACGGATGCATATGCTATATCATTTAACAAATTAAGTAATCCAAATTACCAAACAATATTAAATGCATATATATTGAAATTGATACATTGTACTTTTTTGCCACATGTGCATGCTAAGTATGTACTTAATTGATTACAATTATTCTATTAAATGTGGAAATACATTTCTCACATGGAACATAATGCTAAATGAAATTTGAAATGAATATTACACTCACCAATCTGAATGTACCTGTCTTCGTCAGTTTTCATTCGCACGGAAAACGGTCCACCACTGTCTCCTTCACATGTATCGATGAACTTGTTGCCAACTATAAACAAATGAACCCGTTTCACATAATAAACATTAGTATATGATCTAAAAATAAACGCTTTCTGATTGGTCAAGCACATTTTTTTTCTAGTCCGTTATATGCTATATTCACCAATTGTCCCAGTTATTTACTAGTTTATTAATAGCAACAGGGGAATCCCAATACACTTTCCTTAAATGGCAATCGGTTTCTTACGAATGCTATCATACAATTATGATGCAGTGAAAATTTAGACTTTTCTCTTACCATAAATTTTAATTATTTTGTATAGTTTGACATCTGTTGCTGTCTGCCAACATTGACTGTGAAGCTATTGTTCTGTTATTAACACCTCATTTCTAAAATCTTTGATAACACATTTCATCTGATTAATTGTCATCACACATCTATTATTATATATGAACTGTTAATTTATTATCAAAGCCCTAAAGGTCACACATCCGTACATCCTAGTACCATGCATACACCTGCTCTATACTTCCTATTACCAAACTTACATTTGCTCTGTATATCCTATAATCACACATACACCTGCTCTGTATATCCTAGTATCATGCATACACCTGCTCTGTATATCCTAGTATCATGCATACGCCTGCTCCGTATATCCTAGTACCATATATACACCTGCTCCGTACATCCTTGTAACATACATACACCTATACAGTAAATCCTAGTACCATACATACATCTGTTCAGTACATCCTAGTACCATACATACACCTGTTCAGTACATCATAGTACCATACATACACCTGCTCTGTACATCCTAGTACCATACATACACCTGCTCTGTACAGCCTAGTACCACATATACACCTGCTCTGTAATACCTAGTACCACATATACACCTGCTCTGTAATACCTAGTACCACATATACACCTGCTCTGTAATACCTAGTACCACATATACACCTGCTCTGTAATACATAGTACCACATATACACCTGCTCTGTACATCCTAGTACTATACATACAACTGCTCTGTACATCCTAGTACCATACATACACCTGCTCTGTACATCCTAGTACCATACATACACCTGCTCTGTACATCCTAGTACCATACATACACCTGCTCTGTACATCCTAGTACCATACATACACCTGTTCTGTACATCCTAGTACCACACATACACCTGCTCTGTATATCCTAGTACCATACCTACACCTGTTTAGTACATCCTAGTACCATACATACACCTGCTCTGTACATCCTAGTACCATACATACACCTGCTCTGTACATACTAGTACCATACATACACCTGCTCTGTACATTCTAGTACCATACATACACCTGCTCTGTACATCCTAGTACCATACATACACCTGCTCTGTACATCCTAGTACCATATATACACCTGTTTAGTACATCCAAGTACCATACATACACCTGCTCTATACATCCTAGTACACACATACACCTGCTCTGTATATCCTTGTACACACATACACCTGCTCTGTATATCCTAGTACCACACATACACCTGTTCAGTACATCCTAGTACCATACATACACCTGCTCTGTACATCCTAGTACCATACATACACCTGTTCTGTACATCCTAGTACCATACATACACCTGTTTAGTACATCCTAGTACCATACATACATCTTATCTATACATCATAGTACCATACATACACCTGTTGTGTACATCCTAGTACCATACATACACCTGCTCCGTATATCCTAGTACCATACATACACCTGTTCTGTACAACCTAGTACCATACATACACCTTATCTATACACCATAGTACCATACATACACCTGTTCTGTACATCCTAGTACCATACATACACCTGCTCCGTATATCCTAGTACCATACATACACCTGTTCTGTACATCCTAGTACCATACATACACCTGTTTAGTACATCCTAGTACCATACATACATCTTATCTATACATCATAGTACCATACATACACCTGTTCTGTACATCCTAGTACCATACATACACCTGTTCCGTACATCCCAGTACACACATACACCTGCTCTGTATATCCTAGTACACACATACACCTGTTCTGTACAACCTAGTACCACACATACACCTGTTCAGTACATCCTAGTACCATACATACACCTGTTCTGTACAACCTAGTACCATACATACACCTGTACTGTACATTCTAGTATCATACATACACCTGTTCTGTACATCCTAGTACCATACATACACCTGTTCTGTACAACCTAGTACCATACATACACCTTATCTATACATCCTAGTACCACACATACACCTGTTCTGTACATCCTAGTACCATACATACACCTGTTCTGTACAACCTAGTACCATACATACACCTTATCTATACAGCCTAGTACCACACATACACCTGTTCTGTACATCCTAGTACCATACATACACCTGTTCTGTACAAACTAGTACCATACATACACATGTACTGTACATCCTAGTATCATACATACACCTGTTCAGTACATCCTAGTACCATACATACACCTGTTCAGTACATCATAGTACCATACATACACCTGCTCTGTACATCCTAGTACCATACATACACCTGCTCTGTACAGCCTAGTACCACATATACACCTGCTCTGTAATACCTAGTACCACATATACACCTGCTCTGTAATACCTAGTACCACATATACACCTGCTCTGTAATACCTAGTACCACATATACACCTGCTCTGTAATACATAGTACCACATATACACCTGCTCTGTACATCCTAGTACTATACATACAACTGCTCTGTACATCCTAGTACCATACATACACCTGCTCTGTACATCCTAGTACCATACATACACCTGCTCTGTACATCCTAGTACCATACATACACCTGCTCTGTACATCCTAGTACCATACATACACCTGCTCTGTACATCCTAGTACCATACATACACCTGTTCTGTACATCCTAGTACCACACATACACCTGCTCTGTATATCCTAGTACCATACCTACACCTGTTTAGTACATCCTAGTACCATACATACACCTGCTCTGTACATCCTAGTACCATACATACACCTGCTCTGTACATCCTAGTACCATACATACACCTGCTCTGTACATTCTAGTACCATACATACACCTGCTCTGTACATCCTAGTACCATACATACAACTGCTCTGTACATCCTAGTACCATATATACACCTGTTTAGTACATCCAAGTACCATACATACACCTGCTCTATACATCCTAGTACACACATACACCTGCTCTGTATATCCTTGTACACACATACACCTGCTCTGTATATCCTAGTACCACACATACACCTGTTCAGTACATCCTAGTACCATACATACACCTGCTCTGTACATCCTAGTACCATACATACACCTGTTCTGTACATCCTAGTACCATACATACACCTGTTTAGTACATCCTAGTACCATACATACATCTTATCTATACATCATAGTACCATACATACACCTGTTGTGTACATCCTAGTACCATACATACACCTGCTCCGTATATCCTAGTACCATACATACACCTGTTCTGTACAACCTAGTACCATACATACACCTTATCTATACACCATAGTACCATACATACACCTGTTCTGTACATCCTAGTACCATACATACACCTGCTCCGTATATCCTAGTACCATACATACACCTGTTCTGTACATCCTAGTACCATACATACACCTGTTTAGTACATCCTAGTACCATACATACATCTTATCTATACATCATAGTACCATACATACACCTGTTCTGTACATCCTAGTACCATACATACACCTGTTCCGTACATCCCAGTACACACATACACCTGCTCTGTATATCCTAGTACACATATACACCTGTTCTGTACAACCTAGTACCACACATACACCTGTTCAGTACATCCTATTACCATACATACACCTGTTCTGTACAACCTAGTACCATACATACACCTGTACTGTACATTCTAGTATCATACATACACCTGTTCTGTACATCCTAGTACCATACATACACCTGTTCTGTACAACCTAGTACTATACATACACCTTATCTATACATCCTAGTACCACACATACACCTGTTCTGTACATCCTAGTACCATACATACACCTGTTCTGTACAACCTAGTACCATACATACACCTTATCTATACATCCTAGTACCACACATACACCTGTTCTGTACATCCTAGTACCATACATACACCTGTTCTGTACAAACTAGTACCATACATACACATGTACTGTACATCCTAGTATCATACATACACCTGTTCTGTACATCCTAGTACCACACATACACCTGTTCTGTACATCCTAGTACCACACATACACCTGCTCTGTATATCCTAGTACCAAACATACACCTGTTCAGTACATCCTAGTACCATACATACACCTGCTCTGTACATCCTAGTACCATACATACACCTGTTCTGTACATCCTAGTACCATACATACACCTGTTTAGTACATCCTAGTACCATACATATACCTGTTCTGTGCAACCTAGTACCATACATACACCTGCTCTGTACATCCTAGTACCATATATACACCTGTTTAGTACATCCATGTACCATACATACACCTGCTCTGTACATCCTAGTACACACATACACCTGCTCTGTATATCCTAGTACACACATACACCTGTTCTGTACATCCTAGTACCATACATACACCTGTTTAGTACATCCTAGTACCATACATACATCTTATCTATACATCATAGTACCATACATACACCTGTTATGTACATCCTAGTACCATACATACACCTGCTCCGTATATCCTAGTACCATACATACACCTGTTATGTACAACCTAGTACCATACATACACCTGTTCTGCACAACCTAGTACCATACATACACCTTATCTATACACCATAGTACCATACATACACCTGTTCTGTACATCCTAGTTCCATACATACACCTGCTCCGTATATCCTAGTACCATACATACACCTGTTCTGTACATCCTAGTACCATACATACACCTGTTTAGTACATCCTAGTACCATACATACATCTTATCTATACATCATAGTACCATACATACACCTGTTCTGTACATCCTAGTTCCATACATACACCTGTTCCGTACATCCCAGTACACACATACACCTGCTCTGTATATCCTAGTACCACACATACACCTGTTCTGTACAACCTAGTACCACACATACACCTGTTCAGTACATCCTAGTACCATACATACACCTGTTCTGTACAACCTAGTACCATACATACACCTGTACTGTACATTCTAGTATCATACATACACCTGTTCTGTACATCCTAGTACCATACATACACCTGTTCTGTACAACCTAGTACCATACATACACCTTATCTATACATCCTAGTACCACACATACACCTGTTCTGTACATCCTAGTACCATACATACACCTGTTCTGTACAACCTAGTACCATACATACACCTTATCTATACATCCTAGTACCACACATACACCTGTTCTGTACATCCTAGTACCATACATACACCTGTTCTGTACAACCTAGTACCATACATACACATGTACTGTCCATCCTAGTATCATACATACACCTGTTCTGTACATCCTAGTACCACACATACACCTGTTCTGTACATCCTAGTACCACACATACACCTGCTCTGTATATCCTAGTACCAAACATACACCTGTTCTGTACATCCTAGTACCATACATACACCTGCTCTGTACATCCTAGTACCATACATACACCTGTTCTGTACATCCTAGTACCATACATACACCTGTTTAGTACATCCTAGTACCATACATATACCTGTTCTGTACAACCTAGTACCATACATACACCTGTTCTGTACAACCTAGTACCATACATACACCTGTTCTGTACAACCTAGTACCGTACATACACCTTATCTATACATCATAGTACCATACATACACCTGTTCTGTACATCCTAGTACCATACATACACCTGCTCCGTATATCCTAGTACCACACATACTAGCCGGATTCACACATTTATCTAATTTCTGAAAATGTTTTATTGGCGTTTAATGTGAGCAAGAGTTATATCCGTTACTTACCACTCTGCAATCAACATTAAGTCTTGAAATATAAGTCTTATAAGCCCAAGTTTAGATTCGTGTGTCCGTTATCAATAACAATGATTAAAGCTTAGTATTAGTTGCTTCCATTTTCTTCGAGTTGAAATGAGGATTTGAGATAGGACGATAGGAATTGATAATTCAGTACACATCACTAATAACTTGCATTCAAATTTCTAAGAAAGTGCATCGAAAAAACTAAGCAGTCAGTATATAGCATTGTTATACATATTCAATCTCCGAAACTCAGACTTAGCAGAGTAAACTACATGTATACATAGCATCTGTGTGCTGAGGGGTGAGAAGCAGGTAACGTTTCACACCCAGATCTATGTTATTCTACATACCTTCGCCACCAGCACAAAACATCGTAGTTGGGTCAAACACTTCTGCAATTTCTGCTGGACAGGTTTTAATGCTCATTTGCATTTGTTTTAGGGTGACAGATGGTTGACCATCCTTCTCACTTTTCCCCCAACCAGTCACCACACCAAACACACCTTTTTCAATTTTAGCTTCACGATTGTCTAAAGACAAAAATAATGAATGCTCTTTACGACGAATGCATGTACTGTTTATAGATTACACGTATTAAATGAAATAGAACGAGATAAAACAAAATATAAAAATATATCCATGCAGAAAAGATTTATATTGATGGTAATACGCTTGAAAATACTTCCATTGCATTACTTTTTATATAAATCAAGTAAAGACAATAAAAATATACACATATATAATATATTGTAAGAAATCAAGTCATATATATACATGTGATTTCTCAGGAGAGAAGTGGACAACTTACCCTTTTTTGGTAAGCAAACAGGTAACAGGTCTCGTCCGATCTCTACTTCTGTTGGTAATTTGATCAGTCCAATATCGTATAAATATGTTTGATTTACAGCTTCGTTGTACATCGGATGTTTGATTTTAGATTCAGGTTTGATTTGGAATACATGCACTCCCTTTCTTTCAGTCCTTTTCAATTTTTCTAAAGCAGAAAATGAGTTAATTTCAACCACTTTGTAAGTAGAAAGCCGATATTCGAGTCAATCGTTTTCTATACCTACGTTATAGGTCCCATTTTTGCAAAGGGTCAACTGTACTGGATCGAAGTGATCATGAAGAAATAGCTGACAGCTTTTTAAAGCAATTAAGTGCTTTATGCAGTTTTCTTGAGAGGTCTGATTCAATGAGTGTTTGCAAAGATCCACAGTAATCTATTATTTCAGATTTTTAATATTAATGTATCACATTTAATTATTAGACGTTATTGGACATTATTTACAATGAGTGACTGTCATCATTGTAAGGACATTTATATTTTGCACTATAGGTTTGTGACTCACACGATAAGTAGGTTGCACTATAGGTTTGTGACTCACACGATAAGTAGGTTGCACTATAGGTTTGTGACTCACACGATAAGTAGGTTGCACTATAGGTTTGTGACTCACACGATAAGTAGGTTGCACTATAGGTTTGTGACTCACACGATAAGTAGGTTGCACTATAGGTTTGTGACTCACACGATAAGTAGGTTGCTATCTTAACTTGAAAGTAAAAGTGAACGATCAGCCCGTACAATCAATGATCGTAATTTGTTTGATAAAATGGTAAGGCCACCAGCTATCTGACAGGTGTCACCTTTGCCAAATTAGTGACATCTTATATCTTTATTAATTGGTTCAATGTACTCGGCTTTGTACTAAATAGACCTAACCGAAAACAAAACATCTATTGCTTACGATGTTAGTAAAAACATGACACTACATAATTAAGACAAAGAGTTCGTAACTATTTGCGACTGTCTTGATCCAGACCATTTATATGAAGGTTGACATTTCGTTGGCACGGGTTGCATGTGTATCAGCACAATGGTAATACGTATGATATCAACAATCGTATCTTAACTTAATGACCTTTGCAATAAAGATGGACTGATTGGAATCGCATAATCTTGCGTTAAGGTCATTTCAAATTGATAAAAAATTAAATTCATACAAATTGGTATAATTATTCAATTCTACTAAAATATACGTTTTATCTTACAAAAGCTTTACTTTGTCAGTTTGAAAAGGAATTGTTTATAATTGAAAAATATCACTTGGTAAATTTCACAGCTTTCAAAGTACTATCTAATATACAGAGCAAAACTTCTAACGCAACATCTGGGAACTTTCCGTAACCTTTATTTCAAAAAGTCGGAATACTATGTAGCTAAAATGAAGACTTGTTTTCATCAAGGCATGATATTGTCAATTTATTTACACATTGATGACATAACACTTTCGTGTGTGTGCGTGCGTACTTGCGAACGTGGATGTGTGCGTGAGTGCGTGTGTGTCTTGCTTTTTACTATGTGTTCAGAAAATGTCACGATATTTTGCTTTACCTTTTCTCAAAATGGTTAAGTATTGAAAAAGTAAATAATAGAATTTAGTATTATTCACAATTTAAAGCAAATATGACCATGTGTTTAGGTGTTATGCCCTTGGTACAACAAAGCTTATATATATATATTTATCAGCGAGCAATTAATGTAAACTGTTATACAAACTGAGGGTCAAACACGAATATGAAGCGTAAGAAGTTTGCTCAATACATACGTTGAATTCTGAACTGAAATTGGTGTTTTCTATTTCCGTAAGTTGATATATGATAAGATACTTACTTAAGATCACTTTACTAGTGCTCTTGAGACAATGTGCCGCTGTCAAGATCCATTGTTTGTCAATTAACGATCCACCACAGAAGTGAACATCGCGACTCTGTAAACATGAATAAAGTTGTATACAACAAATCAAACACGCAACACAACACGGGTAGGTAGCTTAGAGGTGATATATGGTCGAGATGGAAAGACTCATAGATTCTGAAACCACAAGACAGACATTAACATTTCTTAGCGTGATTTCAGATCTTCGTCCATATAGCGGAATAATTGTCTGATTGATATGTTATAATTCGCTATATTACGTCCATACAAAAGTCTTACAGATATTATGCTCTATTTTCCTATGAATTAGTTTACCATTACAAATAAACAGACTGATATCTCAATTTAGTTCACAAGTTGAACACGATTACAATTCAGTACCTCACACACGGTAAAGATGTTAATATTTCAATCGGTGTCTCGTAACATATACAAATGTATCACATTTAGATAGAACTCATAAAAGTAAAACATGGACACGAATTAATTGCATAACCGGTCTGTTTTAACGTTTTTGACTGTAACAAGTAACTTAACACATCTGTGAGCATTTTGTAATTACTTTTGTGAACACTGCAAAAATATCAAATGACTTCAAGTCATCACGGTATTGATATCAAACTTCCAAATTGCACAATACAGAGACTTTATTAACTATGTTATTTACTTTACATATGAGAGCAAGGATGACAATGTCTTTAACTTTAATGACGGACTAGAGAATATACATCCGCATGGTTTTGGAATGTTTGTAAATTTGCCTTCTTATGTCACCAGTGCAATAGTAGGCATTAAAGTTTGTTACGTAATGTCAAATACTAATTTTGGAACGAATTCATGGCATCTTTAATCAAATACTACTATCGAGTAGACATCAAACAATCCCCTAATGCATGGTTATCGAGTAGACATCAAACAATCCCCTAATGCATGGTTATCGAGTAGACATCAAACAATCCCCTAATGCATGGTTATCGAGTAGACATCAAACAATCCCCTAATGCATGGTTATCGAGTAGACATCAAACAATCCCCTAATGCATTGTCATCGGTTTAAGATAAGTAAATATTGTCAGAAAATGACATGAGCGGTTATACATTAGTGGAAAGCTTTAAGATTGTAAAGCAATCACAAGTCTAGTTATATTCATGTATTCACAAAGTTTTAACAATACAAAATTGGGAAAAAACAACGTTAGTCAATTTCTACAATGAAAACTACAAACGTTGACAAGTTGCGCCATCCACGGCCATGCGTTTCTCTTTGCTTCATGTTCGTATATAGGTATACTACCATTAGACAACTTAGTTCTGAATGGGTCTGTAATTCCACATTTCCACTCGGAAACAGTACCTGAAAAAAGATCATGTAAAATTTTCTTTAAATGCTTCTGTTGGTGCGACATCAAATCAACATGGACTTCAGAAATACACAAATCTGTTAAAAAGTCCATTCGACACTAGCGCTATTAGAAAAAGTTTATTTAAAGTTCAAAATAAAATGAAAAACTCAATATTTCCATCATTATTTTCATAAATAAAAATTTAGATCTAGATCATCTGCAATTAAAGTTTTTAGCGGATGTATTGCTCTCTCAAGACATTTAGAACGACATTATGCATGGCATATAGAGAAATTCACCGTTCGCCGAGTTTGAGACATTATTGTATTAATCTAACAACATATTATTGTGATATTTATTGAGCATATTCATCTTGCCGTTCATCTTGCCAGGGGTTTGGATATATTCGTGATGTTACGATTTATGTAAGACGGATATAGAGATATTATTGAACGAGACATATTATGATATCAGAGTTGTTATCATGTTAGATATATTGTGATTTAAGAGTGGTTATTGTGTTAGACATATTGAGATATCAGAGTGGTTACCTTGTGAGACATATTGAGATATCAGAGTGGTTACTGTGTTAGATATATTGAGATATCCGAGTGATTACTGTGTGAGACATATTGAGATATCAGAGTGGTTACTGTGTGAGACATATTGAGATATCAGAGTGGTTACTGTGTTAGACATATTGATCTATCAGAGTGGTTACTGTGTGAGACATATTGAGATAACAGAGTGGTTACTGTGTGAGACATATTGAGATATCAGAGTGGTTATTGTGTTAGACATATTGAGATATCAGAGTGGTTACCTTGTGATATATATTGAGATATCAGAGTGGTTACTGTGTGAGACATATTGATATATCAGAGTGGTTACTGGGCTTGACATATTGGGATATCAGAGTGGTTACTGTGTGAGACATATTGAGATATCGGAGTGGTTACTGGGCTTGACATATTGGGATATCAGAGTGGTTACTGTGTGAGACATATTGAGATATCGGAGTGGTTACTGGACTTGACATATTGGGATATCAGAGTGGTTACTGGGCTTGACATATTGAGATATCAGAGTGGTTACTGTGTGAGACATATTGAGATATCAGAGTGGTTACTGTGTTAGACATATTGAGATATCAGAGTGGTTACTGGGCTTGACATATTGATATATCAGAGTGGTTACTGGACTTGACATATTGAGATATCAGAGTGGTTACTGTGTTAGACATATTGAGATATCAGAGTAGTTACTGGGCTTGACATATTGAGATATCAGAGTGGTTACTGGGCTTGACATATTGGGATATCAGAGTGGTTACTGGGCTTGACATATTGAGATATCAGAGTGATTACTGTGTGAGACATATTGAGATATCAGAGTGGTCACTGTGTGAGACATATTGAGATATCAGAGTGATTACTGTGTTAGATACATTGTGATATCAGAGTGGTTACTGTTTTAGGCATATTGATATATCAGAGTGGTTACTGTGTTAGATATATTGATATATCAGAGTGGTTACTGTGTTAGATATATTGAGATATCAGAGTGGTTACTGTGTTAGATATATTGAGATATCAGAGTGGTTTCTGTGTTAGATATATTGAGATATCAGAGTGGTTACTGTGTTAGATATATTGAGATATCAGAGTGGTTACTGTGTTAGATATAATGAGATATCAGAGTGGTTACTGTGTTAGACATATTGAGATATCCGAGTGGTTGCAGGGCTTGACATATTGAGATATCCGAGTGGTTGCAGGGCTTGACATATTGGGATATCACAGTGGTTGCTGGACTAGACATATTGGGATATCTGAGTGGTTAATGGGCTTGATATATTGGGATATCCGAGTGGTTGCAGGGCTTGACATATTGGGATATCACAGTGGTTGCTGGGCTTGACATATTGGGATATCCGAGTGGTTAATGGGCTTGACATATTGGGATATCACAGTGGTTGCTGTTCATGACATATTGGGATATCACAGTGGTTGCTGTTCATGACATATTGGGATATTACAGTGGTTGCTGGGCTTGACATATTGGGATATCACAGTGGTTGCTGGTCATGACATATTGGGATGTCACAGTGGTTGCTGGGCTAGACATATTGGGATATTACAGTGGTTGCTGGGCTTGACATACTGGAATATCACAGTGGTTGCTGGGCTAGACATATTGGGATACCACAGTGGTTGTTGGGCTAGACATATTGGGATATCACAGTGGTTGCTGGGCTTGACATATTGGGATATCACAGTGGTTGCTGGGCTTGACATATTGGGATATCACAGTGGTTGCTGGGCTTGACATATTGGGATATCACAGTGGTTGCTGGGCTTGACATATTGGGATATCACAGTGGTTGCTGGGCTTGACATATTGGGATATCACAGTGGTTGCAGGGCTTGACATATTGGGATATTACAGTGGTTGCTGGGCTAGACATATTGGGATTTCACAGTGGTTGCAGGGTTTGACATATTGGGATATCACAGTGGTTGCTGGGCTTGACATATTGGGATATCACAGTGGTTGCAGGGCTTGACATATTGAGATATTACAGTGGTTGCGGGGCTTGACATATTGGGATAGCACAGTGGTTGCAGGGCTTGACATATTGGGATATCACAGTGGTTGCAGGGCTTGACATATTGGGATATCACAGTGGTTGCGGGGCTTTACATATTGGGATATCACAGTGGTTGCAGGGCTTGACATATTGGGATATTACAGTGGTTGCTGGGCTAGACATATTGGGATATCACAGTGGTTGCTGGGCTAGACATATTGGGATATCGCAGTGGTTACTGGGCTTGACATATTGGGATACCACAGTGGTTGCAGGGCTACACATATTGGGATACCACAGTGGTTGCAGGGCTACACATATTGGGATTTCACAGTGGTTGCTGGGCTACACATATTGGGATACCACAGTGGTTGCTGGGCTACACATATTGGGATACCACAGTGGTTGCTGGGCTACACACATTGGGATTTCACAGTGGTTGCAGGGCTACACATATTGGGATTTCACAGTGGTTGCTGGGCTACACATATTGGGATACCACAGTGGTTGCTGGGCTACACATATTGGGATTTCACAGTGGTTGCTGGGCTACACATATTGGGATACCACAGTGGTTGCTGGGCTACACATATTGGGATTTCACAGTGGTTGCTGGGCTACACATATTGGGATACCACAGTGGTTGCAGGGCTACACATATTGGGATATCACAGTGGTTGCTGGGCTACACATATTGGGATATCACAGTGGTTGCAGGGCTACACATATTGGGATACCACAGTGGTTGCTGGGCTACACATATTGGGATATCACAGTGGTTGCAGGGCTACACATATTGGGATACCACAGTGGTTGCAGGGCTACACATATTGGGATATCACAGTGGTTGCAGGGCTACACATATTGGGATACCACAGTGGTTGCTGGGCTACACATATTGGGATACCACAGTGGTTGCAGGGCTACACATATTGGGATTTCATAGTGGTTGCTGGGCTACACATATTGGGATTTCATAGTGGTTGCAGGGCTACACATATTGGGATACCATAGTGGTTGCTGGGCTACACATATTGGGATTTCATAGTGGTTGCAGGGCTACACATATTGGGATTTCATAGTGGTTGCAGGGCTACACATATTGGGATACCATAGTGGTTGCTGGGCTACACATATTGGGATACCACAGTGGTTGCAGGGCTACACATATTGGGATTTCACAGTGGTTGCTGGGCTAGACATATTCGGCACACCAGGTCACTTGATCATAGATATTGGTCTGACGTTGTCCATATACGTTTATATACAGTGCAGATGTGTTACTATATTTAGTAAAATATGCGATAAATAGAGATATTTATGTTTTCACCGTATGTAACATAAATTGACTAAGTATAATAATTTATCAATCCAAACACGCGTCAATCCAAACACGAGTCAGTTAACTTGTTAAATTTATTGAATAAGATTTCTTTGTCTGTACATATGCTCATGTAACTTATAATTGTCTGTAAAGTAGAGGAATACTCATAAATATACATTAAGGTAAGCCATCCATGATTGGCATTATGTCTGAAAATTTACTGCCTAGTTATTGCAAATTTCATTTCACAGAATGCTGCCTTAATTTTACCAAAGCACGATGAAGTTGGAATTTGCAATTTTGCTTATTTTCTTTCAAAATGGCAAATGGAGTTTATTTTAGTTGTAAAACCTAAGAACATTGTCGCTAGATTAAGTCACTTCTAAGACTATTACTAACATTTAAAAAACATTTTTTATATTTTAGAGAATTACCTTCCTTTATCAACAATTACTTACTTTTTTGTTATAATAACACCTTTTAAAATATATAGTGAATGACTGACTAGAATATTATAGGTATTACAACTGATGTGTAATTATATTTAACATAAATACCATTTAGAATTATATTTTAACTGTGTTTAGTTACCATATGGATTATAGGGAAAATATCCAACGTTATGGTTTGAATATCTCAACCAATGACAGATGACTTACATTAACTTAGATAAACTGTTGTTTTTAATGCATTGTGTTAAAATCACATACCATTATTTATCATAGCGTCAATTATAATTGACAAGTCTTCTTTATTTCTTATTTCAAAGAAATGCTCTTCATCTTTAATATCTGATGCTATTTTCTTCATCGCTTGGTAGAATTGGTCGTCCTTGGCGTCATGAGATCCTATCATGATTGAGTAGATTTCTGCGGAGTACGGCTCCTGCTTCAATTTGTTTGCAACTTCAGTCGGATCACCATTAGTGTTATACTGACCTGATCAAACATGTATCAACAATGAACGCTATTTTAAAAAGAAAGCTGAACACAAGTTCTACAAGTTGTTGAATACCACCCGACATGATGTTAAATGTAAAATAAACAAATGTAGTCTTATTTACATTATACAGTACAAATATTTATGTAGTATTTAGTGCAGCATACTTGAACAATGTCAATGAATGTTATATTTATTTAAGTCGAGAAATTAATTACGCATAATACACTCAAATGTTACTGATGTCTGAAATGTTTAAACTAAATGTAAGAACAATAGATGATGTCATCCTATCTATATAATTCTCATAAAGCAAACGAAATATCGGGTTGTCATACCATCACTTATAACTATCACAACTTGCTGTGGTTTTCTTGTAATTACTTCACTTATCTGTTTTGTTCGAATGTCAGTTACAACATCTTCGAGTGATGTTGTTATAGCCGTTCCAAAGTCTGCAATATTTTATACACAGGCAATATAAAAGTGGTTCACTTTGGATGTGTTTTATTTAAAGCATACTTTATTTATTTGCCCCTCGTATAAACAACACTTTGGAATTGGAACAGAAATGGGAGTTCGATAGATATACGCTCGTATCAATACATGTGATTAAGCGTTCATACACAACAATTGTTGGAAATGTTGGTAAATCTAACTGTAAGCAGTATGCTCGCAACGAACTTTAAGATAAAAGGATAAAAATACTAGTATGTCGTTATCTTTCATTGTGGACAATACTATTAAACATATGTGTTATTCTACTACAACATTATGATTATACGTGTACGGCGAATTGTCTACTAATGAATTGTACTAGAACTTTGGTAGATATACATTACCGTTGGCTGAATCAAAACACTCCTCCGGGATTTTATATTCGTGGGTTTGCTATGCTATGTAATTATAATATCTACCAAGTGCTCCTATCTAATTTTAAACTCTGGTCGTATTGAAAAAATAAAACGACTGATTGCGAACGAAGACAATACATAACATGCTTACGGCGCTAACAGTTACGCAGGAAGTAACCACAATGTATTGTAACAGAAAACACAAAATATGTTCCTGAAAATTGAAACACTTTTAATTATAATAATCCCCACTCGACATACGTACTAGTTTTGTCTCTTATTTGGGTTAAGGTCACTCCGGCGTTGATATAATCTTGAGCTTCCTTGTAATTCTTGAACAAGTCCTTAATTTCTGCGTAATGTTGATTAATCGCTTTATACGTTTCCGAGGCAAAATAATAGAACGCAAGTCTTGTACCGCTTGTACCATTATTGATACCAAGCTGAAATATGTATAGGAGTATTTGAGCAGTTTAACGTTTAGACTTTGTCAATTATACACGTATATCGAATATCACATAGTTATGTATATGAATGCTGTTTTGGAAGGACTATAGTATATTTTGTCATTAATGTTGATCGCCTTCAGCTTTAATTTATATCATAGACTTTTATATCAACGACTTTTATATCAAAGACTGTTATATCATAGACTTTTAAGTTTTTTCGGATTTCAGATATTCGCTCAGGAAAGTGTAATTTCCCTATGCACAAAGTTCATCTCTTTGAGCTGCGCCAGGACAAAACCTCAGTGTATTAGTGACTGAAAATGGACTTTTCGGTGTACTTTTCTTTTTATTGCAATTCTAATATCAAGAACAAGATGCCAAAAGTAAGGTACAACATGATGACATCGCGTTAGAATGTACATAATTCTTAAAAAGACATCGATTAATTTTCAAATGGAAAGAACAAATTATGCAATACTAATAAACATCTTATGACAAAGCGCTTAATTGTGCCGTCAAAACTTTGATTAGGAATAATCGACGTCATAACAAACATCCCTAATACAGGTTTCGTCGTGCTGCAGCTCATTCATATTACACTTTATTCATCTTTACCACATAATCTTAACTTGTACGGATAACTCTTGTTTGATATATTCTAAATGTTTTGAAAATTTCCTTGGCTAAGTTCCCTTATTATTTAAGTCTTATTTCTTTGATTGAAGCAAATTATTTCAAAACTGACTCAAAATTCCCATTAAAAGCAGACCGTGCATCATTTACATTCCGACATTCTGACAGACCGTGCATCATTCACATTCCGACAGACCGTACATCATTTACATTCCGACAGCCCCGAAAGCATTCACATTTCGATAGACCGTGCATCATTCACATTTCGACAGACCCAGCATCATTCAATATACGATTAAAATACCATATTTTGGCGTTCACACATGTGAACGCACACATTGAATTAAGGGGCTTTATGTAAAATGTGTGCGGTCTGATTGGGGTTTACACTTGTGTGAACGCCTAAAAATGGTATTTTAATCATTATGATTTAAAATAGACTTTTGAAACGACCACCAATGGTGATTTTGTCATCAATACACATCGTGACCTCACGCTGCGTCGACTAAATGCGCAGATGAATACATATAAAATAGTACCGAGTTTAACTGCCAAAAAAACTAATAAAAATAATGATCAGATCATAGCAGGAGCCATATTAGATATTGACTTAAACTGTAATGAAATTTCTTCATAGCAGTTATTTTTCCACGCCAATCATTTATTCCGTGTAAACAGTAGGAAAGTACTGCACGTTCAAGGTCGCGCTAGAAGATAAACATGTCGGATGAGCACGCATCGGATGAAAGTGTCACTTTAAAACGTCGATGAAAGGAGATATCAATCAGAAACTAGTATAGATAACATACCGGATTTCGTATAAAAGAGACATATTAAGTTTCTACCCACACAGTCTCCGGGAAAACAAAAATCCATAAAACAGTAGGAACTTGAGTAGGCTGATGGGTACATACGTTAGGGAACAGAGGCGCAAAGAATGGCCTGGCCGACAATAAGGTATAACTAGGAGAATCAAGAGGACAAACACTGGGGGTGGATTATTGGATGGAAAAGATCACAGGACAAGTCAAGACAGCTGACAACAGTAGGCCTAAACGGTGCTGAACTTAACATAAACATGATATAAAGTTAAAGATGTTCACAGGGGAAAGTGAAATATAACATACATTTAAAACACAAAAATAAATAATTGTCATACAGCGAATAACATCCTTGGAACTGTCAGTAAATATACTGGGGGGTTGAAATCGATTTAACGGCTAGCCAATCTCAACCTCAAACTGAATCGCTATATCGAAGTATTGGTGCCAGAACCATAAAAATCATTTAGGAGATTGTAGATTCTGGCTCTAACCCCTCGATATGGTCATTGATTTCCAACATAAACACATTAATTGACTAAGTAGGCAGTTACTAAACATTAAAAGCAATTTACCATTACGTACATACCAACAGACACACCGTGTATAATTCAGCACGAAGGAACACGCAGCCTTATACTGACATTGTTTCCAGTAACTAAATTATTAACACCAGAATGTGATATAA
Source organism: Mactromeris polynyma (assembly GCA_032209605.1). Classification (NCBI taxonomy): domain Eukaryota; kingdom Metazoa; phylum Mollusca; class Bivalvia; order Venerida; family Mactridae; genus Mactromeris; species Mactromeris polynyma. Next base: position 3,250,179 of record JASFXZ010000023.1, read on the forward strand.
CCATAACATATCAAATCAATAACTTAATATAAATTCAACTGGAAAATGTAGTTAATAATTAAACTAATCTTAGATATTAGTGATAGGGAAATGGAATTTATAAATAAAGACAAATAGAAATAAAAATATATGAGTATTAAGATTTGTAATAAAACAACATTATAGATAGAAAAGTTTTCTTGGTAATGCAAAATTATGTCATATGTATCACCAAATGACGTCATAATAAAGAAAGAAGCTTGGTGAAATCTAACTGATAGATATACCCCAATTATTAGTACAGTATAATTTTATGAGTGCTGTTATATTGAAGAAAGAAACCTGGAGAAATTCAACTGATATATAAGACCCAGTGTACGTAATGCATAAAGAAGGGCATGGTCAATTAATAAAAATGACCAACCCAACCAATAATTCGACATATTTAGACAAACACTGGACAAACACTGGACAAAATAAAATGAAACAAGAAAAACACTAACGTAAACCCGAAACATCATAGACACCACAACACAACACAATCCCAAAAGGGGTTTTAAGATACACAATGGAACATATTTTGTTGGTTCCAGAGCAAAAGTTAATGCCCACAAAATCTCGAAAATAATTCTTGCAGACATTATCACGCGTCAGTATCTGCCATATCAAGCACGGTTTACAGATATAACTTCATTTAGTCTCAAACATTAGTGTACAATATAAACAGGTGTGAACATCTATCAAGTATTGATTTTCTTAAAATCTTATCTGCAGTAGTTCTCATTATGTCAGGATTATCACCTTTCCAAATGAATTCATCAATTAGTTTCACAAATAATTGATCAAAGTTACAATTGTTATGAATTTTGCGAATTTTATAATTTTATAACATATCTCCATAAAAATTGGGTTAAGTAATTCCTGTCTCTTACATAGATTTGACAATAGTGCCATATTTTTAAATAATATCAGGATATTTATGGCAAAACTTACAAGACGTCTGTCATAATTTATGATAACGATAGCCTTGTTTTAGAAGTTTACGTGTAAGTAGAAGTTTACGCTTATTTAAGTTATTTAGATTATTGTGCGTCCTCTGATACCGCATATGTTGAGAAACATGTATACCGTAGGAGGGACTTCTGTGAATATTGCCATCGAGCGAGGGAAAGTTTATAATCTCAAAGTCATGATGATCTCGTTTATCGTAATTTTTTCTCAGTAATAATACCATTTTCTAAAGAAATTTCCAAGTCAAGAAACGAGGCATGCGTATCCAATGTGTTTGCTTTCGAAAGTTGTAGTTCTGTGTGATATATTTTATTTATCATGGCTGGAAAAACTCATTATTAATATTCAAAATATCGTCTAAATAACGGGAGGTATTATTGAAAGCGTCAATTACATCAATCTGTTAGTTCCCTAAGGAATGTCAACTGTCTGTTGGTACACTGAGTTATCAAACTGAATAAGGATATTATTCAGTAAACAATTAAGAGCTTCACAGACCTCCTGACATTTCCAGATGGTAAAATTACTTTAATTATTAGAAGTAAAGAATGCCCTTTCATCATCGCTGGCCAAATATACATGTTGATTGATTCTAAATGTTAACATGGAATAGGTGTTTCTTAGAGAATAGTATATTATGTTGTTGATACATGTAACACGTTTTGTGAAACCAAAAGAATGGTCACGAAAAATTAGGCTAAGATTAGATTAAATGCTAGCTTATTTACGTAATGTTTCCTTGTTAATGTGTAATATAATTCATGCCAACAACGAACTTCACGTGCTGCCGCTTTGAATGCTTCCGCTTGCAATAGCTTCGATATTGAACGGACGGATTCTAATTCAAAGAAAGACTAGGCAGATTGAAATGGAATTCTAGAATCATTTGTTCTATCTTGTTAACATCGTCTTTCATGTGAGTCATTTTTTCCATAAATAAATATGTAACTTATAAAACCTCGATCTAAAATTTTCTAGAATATGTGGTGAATTTGCAAAAAAAATTTTGTTGCTTGGAAAAATATAAACCCAATTTGTTCATCATATTGTTTGCCTTAGAATTAGTTCGAAAATAGTCCGTGATCAATGAAATTTGGGTGTTCATGCATATGTGATGAATCGTCCTGATTCCGAAAGACCCTGCATCATTCACATTCCGACAAACTGTGTATTATTCACATTTCGACAGACCGTGCATTATTCACAGTCCCATTCCGACAGACCTTGCATGGTTCACATTCCAACATTCCGACAGACCGTGTACCATTCACAATCCGACAGAGCCTGCATCACTCCCATTCGGACAATCACAATATTAATTCCCATCAGCTTTATATGTTATAACTTGTTTCAATAAAGCTTGAAAACTAAGATGCAATAATATACTCTTCCGTTTTTATCTGGTACATAATGTCATATGATCACCCAATCCACATGCAATAGTTCCATACTGATATAGCCTTCCTTTGCTGTTCCTGAGCATATGATCTACCAGCTTACTCAATGTTTATAATTTTTGGTCGGTTCAGTAACCTTTGTTTAGGTAAAATAAGAGAAATAAACATCACCTTACTACGATATGTATAACTAAACTAATTCATGAAAACAAAAGGAAGCGCATATCTACCAAGGAGAACCAACCACTTCATGTTGGATGTTGGAAATAAGATTAACGAAAAAGCACATTTGTTTTTAATCAACTTGTGTTTAATAACCAAGAAACAGAGGGCAGCGTGACCGACATATTCTATATCTGAAAGATAAATTAGCTCGAAATCATCATGTATAATATTACCTTTGGCAATAATGCACTTATAAATTGTTTTCTCGAGGTCATTTGTGCTTCCTCAATACTTCCGGACACATCGATAAGGAAATACAAGTCAACACCCAACGGATCTCCCACGTTTATCATTCTACCTCGGAGCTGTGGAACGTCGGTCGTATTTGTTTTGTCAGAGATTGTCTCCATTGCCGATAAAATAGCGCCGCCAACAAACGGATCGTAGCGGGACTCACCTACAACAGACATGCATTAACAAGACGTATTTGTTACAAATATATTAACTAGCAATATAATAGATATAGAAACACATACACTGTAATATATCTTTAAGCATCTGCCACGTTTATGATGTATATGCTTTACATCTTATATGTATGCATGTTTAAATAAACTATGTTTAAAAAAGGCGTATTTGTTATGACATGTAGGAATAGTCACAGAACAGGTTGTAAGACGGGTGTGAGAAATAACCATAGACGTAGATACGTATCAATTGCTCGGTATTAGTATTTACAACAATGCTAAGTGTGCATTAATACTAAATCTGCGACTTTTTAGTCCAATCACAACAATCTAAAATATAAAAGTAATAGTATGCATGTGAAAGGCACAAGTGACTTGTGATAGTCTTCATAGCAAACCTTGTTTTGAAGACCATCTAACCTTGAAGCTTGTATTTTGATGGTATCTACACATTTTCAGTGAGCATGTTCGATTGGCCATATTTGGACCATCTTCGCACAATGTCAGAGAGTTGTGTGACGCCAAACATTTATATTGAATTTATGCCATACAGATAAATCGGGTAAAAGAATAATTACTGACGGATGTTCCAAACAACAGGGCTGATAGAGGCCAGTGTTGGAGGCTGCTACATGCTCACGCACTTGGGTTCCCGATCTGTCCTACAGAAGGCGTTGAGGATTTCTGAAGAATATATTATAAATTCTTACCTGTACAATCAATCGGTTGTCCACTCCATGCTCTGTTGCTCATACATGTTCTTATTGTGGACTTTACCAAATCTTGACCTCCACTGCAAGTGAATTCCACGGTTGAAGATATATAAAATGTGCTATCAGTAGTTATCATCTCTGCGCCCATAGGAATACACGGTGGAGAACAGTATGATTCTGAGAAACAAATTTTCAGACCGACATAAATCATAGATCAGCTGTGATATAATGTCAAACACAATCAACTACCCTATACATAGTTGGGCTTCCTTCATTCCCGCAATATTAGGCATTAAACAATGAACACGAGAACTGATCATTAAGAACCAGATTTTCTGAGAACAAGTATAAGGTAACAACTGACTAAAATGTACCTGCCTTCTCAGTTGTTTAACGTCTTAAAGTTATTGCCATATAATTATCGTCCTACCAATTAATTGTATTTCCCGTTATTAATATCTTTAGAACATTTGATGCAAACAGCATTCAAGATATAGAATTACATGTAGTAGCAGCTATGGTGGGTTCTATTACGGTAGAATTTGGACTGAGTGGTCACGGGTTTGTGACTATGTATGGTAACATGGCAGTGTCACGCCCTGTGACAAGGACGGAAATATACCAATGTCATGTCTATCTGATTAGTAACGGTAACATGCCAATGGCATGTATATATGACTAGGTACTGTAATATGGCAGTGTCTCGTCTGTATGACTAGGTATGATAACATGGCAGTGTCACGTCTATATGACTAGGTATGGTAATATGGCAGTGTCACGTCTATATGACTAGGTATGATAACATGGCAGTGTCACGTCTATATGACTAGGTATGGTAATATGGCAGTGTCACGTCTGTATGACTAGGTATGATAACATGGCAGTGTCACGTCTATATGACTAGGTATGGTAATATGGCAGTGTCACGTCTGTATGACTAGGTATGATAACATGGCAGTGTCACGTCTATATGACTAGGTATGGTAATATGGCAGTGTCACGTCTATATGACTAGGTATGGTAATATGGCAGTGTCACGTCTATGTGACTAGGTTTGGTAACATGGCAGTGTCTCGTCTGTGTGACTAGGTTTGGTAACATGGCAGTGTCTCGTCTGTGTGACTAGGTATGGTAACATGGCAGTGTCTCATCTGTGTGACTAGGTATAATAACATGACAGTGTCATGTCTATATGACTAGGTATGGTATCATGGCAGTGTCTCATCTGTGTGACTAGGTATGATAACATGGCAGTGGCACGTCTATGTGACTAGGTATGGTATCATGCAAATGTCATGATTATGTAACTAGATACGGTTACATGGCAGTGTCACGTCTATGTGACTAGGTATGGTATCATGCAAATGTCATGATTATGTAACTAGATACGGTTACATGGCAGTGTCACGTCTATGTGACTAGGTATGATAACATGGCAGTGGCACGTCTATGTGACTAGGTATGGTATCATGCAAATGTCATGATTATGTAACTAGATACGGTTACATGGCAGTGTCACGTCTATGTGACTAGGTACGGTAACTTGGCAGTGTTACGTCTATGTGACTAGGTATGATAACATGGCAGTGTCACGTCTATGTGACTAGGTATGGTATCATGGCAGTGGCACGTCTATGTGACTTGGTACGGTAACATGGCAGTGTTACGTCTATGTGACTAGGTATGGTATCATGCAAATGTCATGATTATGTAACTAGATACGGTTACATGGCAGTGTCACGTCTATGTGACTAGGTATGGTATCATGCAAATGTCATGATTATGTAACTAGATACGGTTACATGGTAGTGGCACGTCTATGTGACTTGGTACGGTAACATGGCAGTGTCACGTCTATGTGACTAGGTATGGTATCATGCAAATGTCATGATTATGTAACTAGATACGGTTACATGGCAGTGTTACGTCTATGTGACTAGGTATGGTATCATGCAAATGTCATGATTATGTAACTAGATACGGTAACATGGCAGTGTCACGTCTATGTGACTAGGTATGGTAACATGGCAGTGTCACGTCTATGTGACTAGGTACGATAACATGCAAATGTCATGATTATGTAACTAGGTACGGTTACATGGCAGTGTCTATGATGTGGTGTCAAAGTGGGTAACATGGCAGTGTCTATGGTGTGACGTCAAAGTGGTTAATATGGCAGTGTCTATAGTGTGGTGTCAAAGTGGGTAACATGGCAGTGTATATGGTGTGGTGTCAAAGTGGTTAATATGGCAGTGTCTATGGTGTGGTGTCAAAGTGGTTAATATAGCAGTGTCTATGGTGTGGTGTCAAAGTGGTTAATATGGCAGTGTCTATGGTGTGGTGTCAAAGTGGTTAATATGGCAGTGTCTATGGTGTGACGTCAAAGTGGTTAATATGGCAGTGTCTAAGGTGTGGTGTCAAAGTGGGTAACATGGAAGTGTCTATGGTGTGGTGTCAAAGTGGGTAACATGGCAGTGTCTATGGTGTGGTGTCAAAGTGGTTAATATGGCAGTGTATATGGTGTGGTAACCAAGTGGGTAAGATGACACTTTCTCTGTGTGACTGAAAACACCGTTTACATTATCGATGGAAAACAATTGAAAAAAATACATTACGTTTATCATCGCATATAACACAATCCGAATCCCAGGAACCATCTGACTGACAGGTCCACTCATTCTGTCCTATAAGTTTGGTGCCTAAATTACAGTGGAAGTATGCCTTGTCTCCGACTCTGTTTTCGTCAAGTTTTACCCATCCATTAACAGGATTCACCGGAGGTATGCAAGTAATTGCTGAAAACACATGAAGTATTCATTATTATATTTCGACAGTAAAGGTGTGAAATTATATCAATCCACGTAATGTTTATTTTATGGTGACAGGTGTAGAAAATAATGCGTCAATCGTAAGTCAGTAAGTTTTAATAATTGTTTGTAATTTAATGCATAAGTTTGTTGAAAATAATTGGATGAATGTTTGGTCCAGAAAAAGTTCCAACAAATGTTACTTGTTGTTTTCTGTATGACGGAAATCGGGCTATGTACAGCTCGTGCACGTTTCTCAGGTACTCGGTCGAGCGTTTTCACAGTTGCCAAGTCATTTTTGTTTTCTCTTTCGATCTTCGGACCCAGTGCAATATTATTCATGTATCAGTCAGTTATTACGTAACTATAAGTTGATGGTATGGCGATTTATCTGATTCATAAAACAAGTAGCTTGTTTTCAATATATTCATGCATTGAAATCCAGTACCGTCCCTGTCGCCATGTTTCTAATGATTGTAATCGTTTTAACAAACTTCACAACAGCTTGCGAAATGATTTGGAAATTGGACCAGTTGTTTCTGACAAGCAGGTGTTTAAATTTTCCGCTAGAAACATATACCAGGACAAGCAGTGTCGTTCCTGACGGACACACATTATATGCAGGCGATGGAACATATACCAGGACAAGCAGTGTCGTTCCTGACAGACAAACCTTATATGCAGGCGCTGGAACATATACAAGGACAAGCAGTGTCGTTCCTGACAGACAAACCTTATATGCAGGCGCTGGAACATATACAAGGACAAGCAGTGTCGTTCCTGACAGACAAACCTTATATAGAGGCGCTGGAACATATACCAGGACAAGCAGTGTCGTTCCTGACAGATAAACCTTATATGCAGGCGCTGGAACATATACAAGGACAAACAGTGTCGTTCCTGGCGGACAAACCTTATATAGAGGCGCTGGAACATATACCAGGACAAGCAGTGTCGTTCCTGACAGATAAACCTTATATAGAGGCGCTGGAACATATACCAGGACAAGCAGTGTCGTTCCTGACAGATAAACCTTATATAGAGGCGCTGGAACATATACCAGGACAAGCAGTGTCGTTCCTGACAGATAAACCTTATATAGAGGCGCTGGAACATATACCAGGACAAGCAGTGTCGTTCCTGACAGATAAACCTTATATAGAGGCGCTGGAACATATACCAGGACAAGCAGTGTCGTTCCTGGCGGACAAACCTTATATAGAGGCGCTGGAACATATACAAGGACAAACAGTGTCGTTCCTGACAGACAAACCTTATATAGAGGCGCTGGAACATATACCAGGACAAGCAGTGTCGTTCCTGACAGATAAACCTTATATGCAGGCGCTGGAACATATACAAGGACAAGCAGTGTCGTTCCTGACAGACAAACCTTATATGCAGGCGCTGGAACATATACAAGGACAAGCAGTGTCGTTCCTGACAGACAAACCTTATATAGAGGCGCTGGAACATATACCAGGACAAGCAGTGTCGTTCCTGACAGATAAACCTTATATGCAGGCGCTGGAACATATACAAGGACAAACAGTGTCGTTCCTGGCGGACAAACCTTATATGCAGGCGCTGGAACATATACAAGGACAAACAGTGTCGTTCCTGACAGATAAACCTTATATGCAGGCGCTGGAACATATACAAGGACAAACAGTGTCGTTCCTGGCGGACAAACCTTATATGCAGGCGCTGGAACAACTGTGCAAGAAGGACCATCCAAAACATATTCAAAATTGATTTAGAGGTGAACTTGTTTATAATACTTGTTAACTGTCGAACGGAAGAAGAGTGACGAGAAGAAGTTTGTGATCATGTGAGCTAAACAGGCTGAACATAGTCAGGCTGCTAAAATGGATGACACTTTACCTTGTACTTACTTCACTCATAATAAATGACCTCTTATCACGTTGAATGTTGTAAACACAATGTATTGAACAAAACAAATTCGCATAATTCGATTAGATAAATCTGTCATTACATGATGTATGTATAAATGAAATGATTAATCTACCAAAAACAGTAGCAGAATGTAGCACTCACGTTGACATCCAAACTCGGCCAAAGAGAAGCTGTCAGAATACAAACATAATAAAGAATTCATTTCTCCCTTGGGACGAAAGCCTTCTTCACACAACAGTTGCATAGCATCAAGGTAACCAAATGTATCTTTGTAATTGGTGACTTTACCATTACTGGTGTTCATATATTCTCTAGCATCACACTGAATTACTGTGTAAAACAAAATACAACGTAAATCATGTAACATTGAACACAACACAAGGACACAATAAATTGGTGATTATGACCACAGTTCTTTAAACAAGTCAAATTAATTAAAGAACATTAACTCGACAAATATATTCAATCTGATTAAACTGTATAATTGGTATCTGTTAACAACGGTCAAGGCACATATATTCTAGTCTTAACACATCATGGGATTATGTCATTGGAGGGGGTGGATACCAATAAATATGTTAAGCGACATAACCTGTACATTCCATGAGAGACAGTTGATCCACTGGCATACCATTCCATAGGCCTGACTTTTCACAAGTGATCTCTGACACGGTGTCATTCTCAGTAGTAGTATCATAACCATAGTCGTTATAGTCATACGTAACCGCGTCTTCATACCTGAAATAAAATGCAATCTTAGACTTGTACATTTCATCAAAAATCTATTTGTACAAACAATTTCCACTCTACAGTTGTCTGCGTTTCTATTTGCATTACTGTCACCAATATAATGTATTGTAATATCGTCATCGTCATCAGATCAAATTCATCAACGTAAACTGTTATGGTTAATATCAAAGTATACCTCATATGACTATAACATAGTATGTTTTAGCCATAGTCAAGTTACAATAATAGGACATGATATAGTGATATAATAATACTAATTATTGACTATTACGTTATTTGTCCGAGTTTTTCCGATGTGTATGGTTTAGTGCTTCTTTGTAAATCTAAGCAGTCTTCTCATATTCCTAATGCATAATCGTATAGGGATATTTTACATGTCGTACTAAATCTTTTTTCGTAAATAAATTATTGAGGAGTCCCTAGTGTGTTATTTGTAAAAATCAATCAATGGAATCCTTTGTGAGATTGTGACCTTCACAGTTCCTGGTTTATAATGTGGTCTACACAGTGTGGGGAATCCTTGGTTTGTGATTGAGGTATTCACGGTCTGTAGAGTCCTTGGTTTGTGAATGTGGCCTTCACTGTGTGGGGAGTCCTTGGTTTGTGAGTGTGGTCTTCACTGTGTGGGGAGTCTTGGTTTGTGAGTGTGATCTTCACTGTGTGGGGAGTCCTTGGTTTGTGAGTGTGACCTTCACTGTGTGGAGAGTCCTTGGTTTGTGAGTGTGACCTTCACTGTGTGGAGAGTCCTTGGTTTGTGAGTGTGACCTTCACTGTGTGGAGAGTCCTTGGTTTGTGAGTGTGACCTTCACTGTGTGGGGAGTCCTTGGTTTGTGAGTGTGACCTTCACTGTGTGGGGAGTCCTTGGTTTGTGAGTGTGACCTTCACTGTATGGAGAGTCCTTGGTTTGTGAGTGTGACCTTCACTGTGTGGAGAGTCCTTGGTTTGTGAGTGTGGCCTTCACTGTGTGGAGAGTCCCTGGTTTGTGAGTGTGACATTCACTGTGTGGAGAGTCCTTGGTTTGTGAGTGTGACATTCACTGTGTGGAGAGTCCTTGGTTTGTGAGTGTGACATTCACTGTGTGGAGAGTCCTTGGTTTGTGAGTGTGGCCTTCACTGTGTGGAGATTCCCTGGTTTGTGAGTGTGACATTCATTGTGTGGAGAGTTACTGGTGTAAGTGTGACATTCACTGTGTGGAAAGTTACTGGTGTAAGTGTGACATTCATTGTGTGGAGAGTTACTGGTGTAAGTGTGACATTCACTGTGTGGAAAGTTACTGGTGTAAGTGTGACATTCACTGTGTGGAGAGTTACTGGTGTAAGTGTGACATTCATTGTGTGGAGAGTTACTGGTGTAAGTGTGACATTCATTGTGTGGAGAGTTACTGGTGTAAGTGTGACATTCACTGTGTGGAGAGTCCCTGGTGTGTGAGTGTGACATTCACTGTGTGGAGAGTCCTTGGTTTGTGAGTGTGGCCTTCACTGTGTGGAGAGTCCCTGGTTTGTAAGTGTGACATTCACTGTATGGAGAGTCCCGAGTGGGTGAGTGTGACATTCACTGTGTGGAGAGTCCCTAGTGGGTGAGTGTGACCTTCACTGTGTGGAGAGTCCCTGGTTTGTGAGTGTGTCCTTCACTGTGTGGGGAGTCCCTGGTGTGTGAGTGTGACCTTCACTGTGTGGAGAGAGCTTGGTTTGTAAGTGTGACATTCACTGTGTGGAGAGTCCTTGGTTTGTAAGTGTGACCTTCACTGTGTGGAGAGTCCCTGGTTTGTAAGTGTGACATTCACTGTATGGAGAGTCCCGAGTGGGTGATTGTGACATTCACTGTGTGGAGAGTCCCTAGTGGGTGAGTGTGGCATTCACTGTGTGGAGAGTCCTTGGTGTGTGAGTGTGGACTTCAGTGTGGGGAGTCCCTGGTGTGTGAGTGTGACCTTCACTGTGTGGAGAGTCCCTAGTGGGTGAGTGTGGCCTTCACTGTATGGAGAGTCCTTGATGGGTGAGTGTGACATTCACTGTGTGGAAAGTCCCTAGTGGGTGAGTGTGACCTTCACTGTGTGGAGAGTCCTTGGTGGGTGAGTGTGACCTTCACTGTGTGGGGAGTCCTTGGTTTGTGAGTGTGACCTTCACTGTGTGGGGAGTCCTTGGTTTGTGAGTGTGACCTTCACTGTGTGGGGAGTCCTTGGTTTGTGAGTGTGACCTTCACTGTGTGGGGAGTCCCTGGTGGGTGAGTGTGACATTCACTGTGTGGGGAGTCCTTGGTTTGTAAGTGTGGCCTTCACTGTGTGGTGAGTCCTTGGTTTGTGAGTGTGGTCTTCACTGTGTGGAGAGTCCCTGGTGGGTGAGTGTGACATTCACTGTGTGGGGAGTCCTTGGTTTGTAAGTGTGGCCTTCACTGTGTGGTGAGTCCTTGGTTTGTGAGTGTGGTCTTCACTGTGTGGAGAGTCCCTGGTTTGTGAGTGTGACCTTCACTGTGTGGGGAGTCCCTGGTGTGTGAGTGTGGCCTTCACTGTGTGGAAAGTCCCTAGTGGGTGAGTGTGACATTCACTGTGTGGAGAGTCCCTGGTGTGTGAGTGTGACCTTCACTGTGTGGGGAGTCCTTGGTTTGTGAGTGTGGCCTTCACTGTGTGGTGAGTCCTTGGTTTGTGAGTGTGGTCTTCACTGTGTGGAGAGTCCCTGGTGGGTGAGTGTGACATTCACTGTGTGGGGAGTCCTTGGTTTGTAAGTGTGACATTCACTGTGTGGAGAGTCCATGGTTTGTGAGTGTGGCCTTCACTGTGTGGTGAGTCCTTGGTTTGTAAGTGTGGCCTTCACTGTGTGGTGAGTCCTTGGTTTGTGAGTGTGGCCTTCACTGTGTGGTGAGTCCTTGGTTTGTGAGTGTGGCCTTCACTGTGTGGAGAGTCCTTGGTTTGTAAGTGTGGCCTTCACTGTGTGGTGAGTCCTTGGTTTGTGAGTGTGGCCTTCACTGTGTGGTGAGTCCTTGGTTTGTGAGTGTGGCCTTCACTGTGTGGAGAGTCCTTGGTTTGTAAGTGTGGCCTTCACTGTGTGGTGAGTCCTTGGTTTGTGAGTGTGGTCTTCACTGTGTGGAGAGTCCCTGGTTTGTGAGTGTGACCTTCACTGTGTGGAGAGTCCCTGGTGTGTGAGTGTGGCCTTCACTGTGTGGTGAGTCCTTGGTTTGTGAGTGTGGTCTTCACTGTGTGGGAAGTCCTTGGTTTGTGAGTGTGACCTTCACTGTGTGGGGAGTCCTTGGTTTGTGAGTGTGGACTTCACTGTGTGGGGAGTCCTTGGTTTGTGAGTGTGGCCTTCACTGTGTGGTGAGTCCTTGGTTTGTGAGTGTGGACTTCAGTGTGTGGGAGTCCTTGGTTTGTGAGTGTGACCTTCACTGTGTGGGGAGTCCTTGGTTTGTGAGTGTGGACTTCAGTGTGTGGGAGTCCTTGGTTTGTGAGTGTGGACTTCACTGTGTGGGGAGTCCCTGGTGGGTGAGTGTGACATTCACTGTATGGAGAGTCCTTGGTGGGTGAGTGTGGTCTTCACTGTGTGGGGAGTCCTTGGTTTGTAAGTGTGGTCTTCACTGTGTGGAGAGTCCCTGGTGTGAGAGTGTGACTTTCACTGTGTGGGAAGTCCTTGGTTTGTGAGTGTGACCTTCACTGTGCTGAGAGTCCGTAGTGGTTGAGTGTGACCTTCACTGTGTGGTGAGTCCTTGGTTTGTGAGTGTGGCCTTCACTGTGTGGGGAGTCCTTGGTTTGTAAGTGAGTGTGGCCTTCACTTTGTGGTGAGTCCTTGGTTTATGAGTTTGGCCTTCACGGTGTGTATAGTCCTTGGTTTGTGAGTGTGGCCTTCATTGTGTGGGGAGTCTTTGGTTTGTGAGTGTGGCCTTCATTGTGTGGGGAGTCCCTGGTTTGTGAGTGTGGCCTTCACTGTGTGGGGAGTCCTTGGTTTGTGAGTGTGGCCTTCATTGTGTGGGGAGTCCCTGATTTGTGAGTGTGGCCTTCACTGTGTGGGGAGTCCTTGGTTTGTGAGTGTGGCCTTCATTGTGTGGGGAGTCCTTGGTTTGTTAGTGTGGTATTCACGGTGTGAAGAGTCCTTGGTTTGTGAGCTTGGCCTTCACGGTGTGTATATTCCTTGGTTTGTGAGTTTGGCCTTCACGTTGTGTATAGTCCTTGGTTTGTGAGTGCGGCCTTCACTGTGTTGGGAGTCCTTGGTTTTGTGAGTGTGGCCTTCACGGTGTGTATATTCCTTGGTTTGTGAGTTTGGCCTTCACGGTGTGTATATTCCTTGGTTTGTGAGTTTGGCCTTCACGTTGTGTATAGTCCTTGGTTTGTGAGTGTGACCTTCACTGTGCGGGGAGTCCTTTGTTTGTGAGCTTGGCCTTCACGGTGTGTATATTCCTTGGTTTGTGAGTTTGGCCTTCACGGTGTGTATAGTCCTTGGTTTGTGAGTGTGGACTTCACTGTGTGGGGAGTCCTTGGTTTGTGAGTGTGGACTTCAGTGTGTGGGAGTCCTTGGTTTGTGAGTGTGGCCTTCACGGTGTGGGAAGTCCTTGGTTTGTGAGTGTGGACTTCACTGTGTGGGGAGTCCCTGGTTTGTGAGTGTGACCTTCACTGTGTGGGGAGTCCTTGGTTTGTGAGTGTGACCTTCACTGTGTGGGGAGTCCTTGGTTTGTGAGTGTGGACTTCAGTGTGTGGGAGTCCTTGGTTTGTGAGTGTGGACTTCACTGTGTGGGGAGTCCTTGGTTTGTGAGTGTGGACTTCAGTGTGTGGGAGTCCTTGGTTTGTGAGTGTGGCCTTCACGGTGTGGGAAGTCCTTGGTTTGTGAGTGTGGACTTCACTGTGTGGGGAGTCCCTGGTTTGTGAGTGTGACCTTCACTGTGTGGGGAGTCCTTGGTTTGTGAGTGTGACCTTCACTGTGTGGGGAGTCCTTGGTTTGTGAGTGTGACCTTCACTGTGTGGGGAGTCCTTGGTTTGTGAGTGTGACCTTCACTGTGTGGGGAGTCCTTGGTTTGTGAGTGTGACCTTCACTGTGCGGAGAGTTCCTGGTTTGTGAGTGTGGACTTCACTGTGTGGGGAGTCTCTGGTTGTGAGTGTGACCTTCACTGTGTGGGGAGTCCTTGGTTTGTGAGTGTGACCTGCACTGTGTGGGGAGTCCCTGGTTTGTGAGTGTGACCTTCACTGTGTGGGGAGTCCCTGGTTTGTGAGTGTGACCTTCACTGTGTGGGGAGTCCTTGGTTTGTGAGTGTGGACTTCACTGTGTGGGGAGTCCCTGGTTTGTGAGTGTGACCTTCACTGTGTGGTGAGTCCCTGGTTTGTGAGTGTGACCTTCACTGTGTGGGGAGTCCCTGGTTTGTGAGTGTGGCCTTCACTGTGTGGAGAGTCCTTGGTTTGTGAGTGTGACCTTCACTGTGTGGGGAGTCCTTGGTTTGTGAGTGTGGACTTCACTGTGTGGGGAGTCCCTGGTTTGTGAGTGTGACCTTCACTGTGTGGGGAGTCCCTGGTTTGTGAGTGTGACCTTTACTGTGTGGGGAGTCCCTGGTTTGTGAGTGTGGACTTCACTGTGTGGGGAGTCCCTGGTGTGTGAGTGTGACCTTCACTGTGTGGGGAGTACCTGGTTTGTGAGTGTGACCTTCACTGTGTGGAAAGTCCCTGATTTGTGAGTGTGGACTTCACTGTGTGGGGAGTCCCTGGTTTGTGAGTGTGGACTTCACTGTGTGGGGAGTCCCTGGTTTGTGAGTGTGACCTTCACTGTGTGGGGAGTACCTGGTTTGTGAGTGTGACCTTCACTGTGTGGGGAGTCCCTGGTTTGTGAGTGTGGACTTCACTGTGTGGGGAGTCCCTGGTTTGTGAGTGTGACCTTCACTGTGTGGGGAGTCCCTGGTGTGTGAGTGTGACCTTCACTGTGTGGGGAGTCCCTGGTGTGTGAGTGTGACCTTCACTGTGTGGGGAGTCCCTGGTGTGTGAGTGTGACCTTCACTGTGTGGGGAGTACCTGGTTTGTGAGTGTGACCTTCACTGTGTGGGGAGTCTCTGGTTTGTGAGTGTGACCTTCACTGTGTGGGGAGTCCTTGGTTTGTGAGTGTGACCTGCACTGTGTGGGGAGTCCCTGGTTTGTGAGTGTGACCTTCACTGTGTGGAGAGTCCTTGGTTTGTGAGTGTGACCTTCACTGTGTGGGGAGTCCCTGGTTTGTGAGTGTGACCTTCACTGTGTGGGGAGTCCCTGGTTTGTGAGTGTGACCTTCACTGTGTGGAGAGTCCCTGGTTTGTGAGTGTGACCTTCACTGTGTGGGGAGTCCCTGGTTTGTGAGTGTGACCTTCACTGTGTGGGGAGTCCCTGGTTTGTGAGTGTGACCTTCACTGTGTGGGGAGTCCCTGGTTTGTGAGTGTGACCTTCACTGTGTGGGGAGTCCCTGGTTTGTGAGTGTGGACTTCACTGTGTGGGGAGTCCCTGGTTTGTGAGTGTGACCTTCACTGTGTGGGGAGTCCCTGGTTTGTGAGTTTGACCTTCACTGTGTGGGAAGTCCCTGGTTTGTGAGTGTGACCTTCACTGTGTGGGGAGTCCTTGGTTTGTGAGTGTGTCCTTCACTGTGTGGGGAGTCCCTGGTTTGTGAGTGTGTCCTTCACTGTGTGGGAAGTCCCTGGTTTGTGAGTGTGGACTTCACTGTGTGGGAAGTCCCTGGTTTGTGAGTGTGTCCTTCAATGTTTGGAGAGTACCTGGTGTGTGAATGTGGCCTTTTATCTCACTTCTACGATCATCATTATCTACATCATCGTGCCGACATCATCATACCGACATCATCGTGCCGACATCATCATGCCGACATCATCATGCCGACATCATCGTACCGACATCATCGTGCCGACATCATAATGCCGACATCATCGTGCCGACATCATCTTGCCGACATCATCATACCGACATCATATAACATAAAGAAACAACTTTCTGCCTTTCCTTAACAATTCACAACATCCCCAAAAAGTGAATTCTTACAATAAGTTCCATGCACAAAACTGTCGCCTGGAAGTCTGATAATATGTATTACCCATCAACACAGCTGTACTTGATCTTGTCTCCGCTAAAATATTGAGGTTGCCTTATTGTGATAACTTTGGTTTGTATTTCAAGTTGATATTGTACCACGTCAGATTTAAGCTGTGACCTTGACGGAGGCTCACTGCACATAACTTTCTCTGATGAATCTTGAAATATAAAAGAATATTAAAACAACTTCCACTTCAGCAAGTACAAACTTACATAAAACATATAAGTAGTATATAAGACAGGACATATGTTCGGATGACATTGTTCAGCGTGGAGAGTCGTTATCTAAAATCTGGTCAAATGACTTATAACAGTATTGGCGTTATTAAATTTAATCCCTTAATCGCGGTTTTACACAGTCACGTGGATATTTTATTTTGGTTGTACATGTACTTGAATTGTATGTATCATTTCGAGTTAGTAAATTATTTTTCGTTTTTTTCGTGGTCGAATGGCATAGAAAAGTTTGAAAGTATTGACTAGTCGATGGTATATACTTGTAACTTACGATGGCAGGTGATATTGTCCGAGTAAAGTATCTCATTGTTCCATGCCATCTTGACTCCTATCGCTTTCCATATTAAGTCGCCTTCACACTTAAACTTGATTTTGGTAAGATCAGGAATATTACTCACATAACCTGCATCACACCGATACGTTCGATAGAATTGTCTGTCCTTTACCTGAGCAAACATGAAGTATATAAGCAAACATGAAAATACAAAGTGATTCGATGCTAGTTTTCGATGACCTAAAATCGTGGTTGACGTTGAATGGTAGACATTTTGTTATTTTTTTGTGAATATCAATTGATTTCTTCAAAATCATGCGCCATTTCGTCAATTTCAAACTTTACTCGAATTAAAGCGGTAGTCACATTTTATAAACTCACGATGATTATCATAATTATAAGTAATAATTTGTTTTCCAACAATGAATTGTTAGTATGTAATCCAAATTGATTGCTTTTAAAAATTGTCCTACTTTTTAACCCCCAAGAAAGACAGATTTGGTAATCCTTAGTATCGGAAACCAGCTATGTGGGCATATTTTGTGGTGGAAGTTCGAATCAGACGATTGAGTCTAGTGGGCATGCGCGATGATGTAATATTTATCGCAAATCAAGGAAATCAAATAGGCCGATATCGGTCCTTCAAAACGATGAAAAAACGCACGGAAAACTGTTAATGTAGTTAATGAAAATTTGCATATGACATTGACATTTTCGATTTTATGAAAATAAATAACTTTTCTACACGAATCTACGCCATCGGGTGTAAACATGTGAAAGCACTAATGGATTGTAAACATTTGAATAAAATAAAATACGGATCGTAAACACATCAGGATCGTAAACAGATGAATGAAATAACATACGGATCGTAAACAGAGGACAGAAATAACGTATGCATCGTAAATATATAAAACAAAACATACGTAGTGTAAACATGTGATAGATATTATCTCGGATTGTAAATATAAGCAAGTAAAGACGACGTACATGTGTGCCGTGTTCAATAGTCCCCTTACGAGCACATCTCCAAGTGGAAGCTTTAATATAAAAAACAAGGTAATATATGAATATTTGTATGATTCAAAGTATTTACATGCCATACAATTTGCCAAAGATATGTACATCTTTGCATTTGCTGCGTATTAATTTGTACCGCACCGGGTTGCATGTACATCATGTGGTTGTATGTACATCACGGGGTTGTATGTACATCATGTGGTTGTATGTAGATCATGTGGTTGTATGTACATCACGGGGTTGTATGTACATCATGTGGTTGTATGTAGATCATGTGGTTGTATGTAGATCATGTGGTTGTATGTACATCACGGGGTTGTATGTACATCATGTGGTTGTATGTAGATCATGTGGTTGTATGTACATCATGTGGTTGTGTGTACATCATGTGGTTGTATGTAGATCATGTGGTTGTATGTACATCATGTGGTTGTATGTACATCACGTGGTTGTGTGTACATCATGTGGTTGTATGTACATCATGGGGTTGTATGTACATCATGGGGTTGTATGTACATCATGTGGCTGTATGTACATCATGTGGTTGTATGTACATCATGGGGTTGTATGTACATCATGTGGCTGTATGTACATCATGGGGTTGTATGTACATCATGTGGTTGTATGTACATCATGTGGCTGTATGTACATCATGGGGTTGTATGTACAGCATGGGGTTGTATGTACATCATGTGGTTGTATGTACATCATGTGGCTGTATGTACATCATGGGGTTGTATGTACATCATGGGGTTGTATGTACATCATGTGGTTGTATGTACATCATGTGGCTGTATGTACATCATGGGGTTGTATGTACATCATGGGGTTGTATGTACATCATGGGGTTGTATGTACATCATGTGGCTGTATGTACATCATGTGGTTGTATTTACATCACGGGGTTGCATGTACATCATGTGGTTGTATGTACATCACGGGGTTGTATGTACATCATGTGGTTGTATGCACATCATGTGGTTGCATGTACATCATGTGGCTGTATGTACATCATGTGGTTGTATGTACATAATGTGGTTGAATGTACATCATGGGGTTGTATGTACATCACGTGGCTGTATGTACATGACGAGGTTGCATGTACATCATGTGGTTGTATGTACATCATGTGGTTGCATGTACATCATGTGGTTGTATGTACATCATGGGGTTGTATGTACATCATGTGGCTGTATGTACATGACGAGGTTGTATGTACATCATGTGGTTGTATGTACACCATGTGGTTGCATGTACATCATGTGGTTGTATGTACATCATGGGGTTGTATGTACATCATGTGGTTGCATGTACATCACGGAGTTGTATGTACATCATGTGGTTGTATGTACATCATGTGGTTGTATGTACATCATGTGGTTGTATGTACATCACGGAGTTGTATGTACATCATGTGGTTGTATGTACATCATAGGGTTGTATGTACACCACGGGGTTGTATGTACATCATGTGGTTGTATGTACATCACGGGGTTGTATGTACATCATGTGGTTGTATGTACATCATGGGGTTGTATGTACACCACGGGGTTGTATGTATATCATGTGGTTGTATGTACATCATGTGGTTGTATGTACATCATGTGGCTGTATGTACATCATGGGGTTGTATGTACACCACGGGGTTGTATGTACATCATGTGGTTGTATGTACATCATGGGGTTGTATGTACATCATGTGGTTGCATGTACATCACGGAGTTGTAGGTACATCATGTGGTTGTATGTACATCATGTGGTTGTATGTACATCATGTGGCTGTATGTACATCATGGGGTTGTATGTACATCATGGGGTTGTATGTACATCATGTGGTTGTATGTACATCATGTGCCTGTATGTACATCATGGGGTTGTATGTACATCATGGGGTTGTATGTACATCATGGGGTTGTATGTACATCATGTGGCTGTATGTACATCATGTGGTTGTATTTACATCACGGGGTTGCATGTACATCATGTGGTTGTATGTACATCACGGGGTTGTATGTACATCATGTGGTTGTATGCACATCATGTGGTTGCATGTACATCATGTGGCTGTATGTACATCATGTGGTTGTATGTACATCATGTGGTTGTATGTACATCATGGGGTTGTATGTACATCACGTGCCTGTATGTACATGACGAGGTTGCATAT
Source organism: Mactromeris polynyma (assembly GCA_032209605.1). Taxonomy (NCBI): domain Eukaryota; kingdom Metazoa; phylum Mollusca; class Bivalvia; order Venerida; family Mactridae; genus Mactromeris; species Mactromeris polynyma. The sequence goes on from JASFXZ010000023.1 coordinate 3,270,110, forward strand.
ACATCATGTGGTTGTATGTACATCATGTGGTTGCATGTACATCATGTGGTTGTATGTACATCATGGGGTTGTATGTACATCATGTGGCTGTGTGTACATGACGAGGTTGCATGTACATCATGTGGTTGTATGTACATCATGTGGTTGCATGTACATAATGTGGTTGTATGTACATCATGGGGTTGTATGTACATCATGTGGTTGCATGTACATCACGGAGTTGTATGTACATCATGTGGTTGTATGTACATCATGTGGTTGTATGTACATCATGTGGTTGTATGTACATCATGTGGTTGTATGTACATCATGTGGTTGTATGTACATCATGGGGTTGTATGTACACCACGGGGTTGTATGTATATCATGTGGTTGTATGTACATCATGTGGTTGTATGTACATCATGTGGCTGTATGTACATCATGGGGTTGTATGTACACCACGGGGTTGTATGTACATCATGTGGTTGTATGTATATCATGTGGTTGTATGTACATCACGGAGTTGTATGTACATCATGTGGTTGTATGTACATCACGGGGTTGAATGTACACCACGGGGATGTATGTACAGCACGGGGTTGAATGTACATCACGAGGTTGTATGTACAGCACGGTGTTGAATGTACATCACGAGGTTGTATGTACATCACGAGGTTGCATGTACATCACGGGGTTGAATGTACATCACGGGGTTGAATGTACATCACGAGGTTGTATGTACAGCACGGGGTTGTATCACGGAGTTGTATGTTCATCACGAGGTTGCATGTACATCATGGGGTTCCATGCACATCACGACATTATATGTACATTCCGGGGTTGCATATACATCATGTTGTTGTATGCACATCTTGAGGTTGTACACCATGGTGTTCCATGTACAAACATCACGAGGTTGTATGTACATCTAAATTGACAGTGGGTATATTCGCGTATTTATCCTGTTTCATGCTGTTGCTGTGAAAGAAAGACTTTTAGGTGTTTAGGTGAAGTATTTATCGTTTTTATGTTAACTACGACACATCGCATAATGGACTTGTATAAGGCATAACAAACAAAGTATAATTACACATTCTATTATGACAACAGAAGGCACTCGTACAAGCTAACTTGAATATTTGGTATTTTCCGTAAAATTACTTCTTCGTTTAAGTACGCTAAGGTTACCTCCTTTTGATAGGATACTGCCTTCGTAGTGTAACACGTGCTTCAAGATATATGAATATAGAAACAGAGATCTTTGCTGCAAGCATGTATAGTAAAATATACAAGATTGGCGTATTCACGAGGTGTGTTTAGCGCCTGTGTCATTTACTAGATCTACATTTTACAAAAGAGCTTGGCCGTTCTATGTCTATCAGTTCAAATACAGATTCATATGACTTTTTGTATACTAGACTTAAACACCGTTTTTCAACAATTTATCAGTTACACATGACCTACCTAGACATGGAGTGTGTTTTCGTTATTAAATATGAGCTTTAAGATCATCATTTATATGAATTTGTGTTACATGAATAAATAAATAAGGAATACATTATACAAAAGTACTTTGTCTAAAGGAAATTAACAATTGGATTTCAATATACAGAATAAACAAGCATTTGTATAGGACAAAAAAACGTCATTGAAAATTGTAAATACATGTTTATATAACGAGTTTAAAGTAAATTTAAGGAAGCAGCAAACTGATTATAAGAGTGAACCATTTCCAATGATGCACTACGTGTGTTCTGGTTAACATATAGCATTTGTAAACTGACATCAAAGCTCATAACAACGCTTTAAATACAGCATACAATGCACCTTGTAATTAAAAGCTGTACATTCAAATGCCATAAAGTATAATGTTGTTTTGGCAGCGATTTGTTGTTTGCGGATGCTTCCTCATTTCGATTAAAAGCCTCGATTACAATTCGTTTCAACGTCGGTACTACAATATTCGACGAAAGTAATGTTGTATGCGTATGAATTAGACTTACAAACACAAAAATGTTACAAGTAAATCCCTCTAGCTTTTGGCTATGCTCTCTATCAGGTCCGCGCGCTGCTCATAAATATAAAAGAAGTATCACGACAGCTAGTCACACTATGCATTACGAGAATACAAATCACGGCGGCTAGTCACACTATGCATTACGAGTATACAAATCACGGCGGCTAGTCACACTATGCATTACGAGTATATAAATCACGGCGGCTAGTCACACTATGCATTACGAGTATATAAATCACGGCGGCTAGTCACATTATGCATTACGAGTATATAAATCACGACAGTAAGTCACATTAATTTATTAACTAAGAAAATAGTTTATCTAATTTGATATAATTCACTCCATTGTTTTACGCAATTAACACATTAGTGATGATATGAAAGAAACAATCCATAATCGAAATAAATTATATAGAATAAAATGTTATCTAACACATCTAAGTAACAATAACAAGTCATCTTCAACAGCTAGTCACACTTTGCATTACGAGTATATAAACCATGGCGGCTAGCCACACTATGCATTACGAGTATACAAATCACGGCGGCTAGTCAAACTATGCATTACGAGTATATAAATCACGGCGGCTAGTCACACTATGCATTACGAGTATATAAATCATGGCGGCTAGTCACATTATGCATTACGAGTATATAAATCACGGCGGCTAGTCACATTATGCATTACGAGTATATAAATCACGGCGGTTAGTCACACTATGCATTACGAGTATATAAATCACGGCGGCTAGTCACATTATGCATTACGAGTATATAAACCCTGGCGGCTAGCCACACTATGCATTACGAGTATATAAATCACGGCGGCTAGTCACATTATGCATTACGAGTATATAAACCATGGCGGCTAGTCAAACTATGCATTACGAGTATATAAATCACGGCGGCTAGTCACACTATGCATTACGAGTATATAAATCACGGCGGCTAGTCACACTATGCATTACGAGTATATAAATCACGGCGGCTAGTCACACTATGCATTACGAGTATACACATCACGGCGGCTAGTCACACTATGCATTACGAGTATATAAATCACGGCGGCTAGTCACACTATGCATTACGAGTATATAAACCATGGCGGCTAGTCACACTATGCATTACGAGTATATAAATCACGGCGGCTAGTCAAACTATGCATTACGAGTATATAAACCATGGCGGCTAGTCAAACTATGCATTACGAGTATACAAATCACGGCGGCTAGTCACACTATGCATTACGAGTATATAAACCATGGCGGCTAGTCAAACTATGCATTACGAGTATACAAATCACGGCGGCTAGTCACACTATGCATTACGAGTATATAAATCACGGCGGCTAGTCACACTATGCATTACGAGTATATAAATCACGGCGGCTAGTCACACTATGCATAACGAGTATATAAATCACGACAGTAAGTCACATTAATTTATTAACTAAGAAAATAGTTTATCTAATTTGATATAATTCACTCCATTGTTTTACGCAATTAACACATTAGTGATGATATGAAAGAAACAATCCATAATCGAAATAAATTATATAGAATAAAATGTTATCTAACACATCTAAGTAACAATAACCAGTCATCTTCAACAGCAATTTATTCATAAAAATACGAGCGATTATTTGAAACGAATATTATTTCTATTAGAATGAGAATGTATAAAAAACACACATACCATGAGCTCCGTCAAAAAATTCAAGTACATAAATAAACACAATTACACATACAATCTTCATAGTGTCCGTAATGTGTTTTCAGATTGCAGGATGAATTTCTTTTTCACAGAGCGAAATAAATCATCATCTTTTACATTAATATGTTGGTGAAAAGTATAACTCAGCAATGGATATATACTTCAGATGTGAACTATATATGCTATAACCACAGATTCTCCAATCATTAAATGCACCCGCAAATTTCTTATCCAATCGAATCAAGCACACGTTGTGGAATACATTTGTTCCTGGGGAATTTCCTTAAATTCTATGATTTGACCTCATAACAATGCAGAGAGTACCATTGGTTGAAATCCAAACAGACAAAGACTTGTGTCTGAATAGATTCGGAAATAACATCTCAAGATACCAATTACAACAATCGTAATAAAATGAGTTTTTCTGGGAAAACAAACCTATATTATTAACTTCCTAATAAGTAACGAATACTTGAGTACAATAGTAAAGTAGAGAGAGAATAAGTCGCTACAGTAAGAATGTATAACTATGTAAGATGTAAGTCAATACAAGAAGTTATTTAAAACAAGTTGCTTTAAAGTGTCTCAAATAAGTGACGGAATACGATATTATTCGTACATTATGTTGTATACAGCGTTAGAGTTAATGCATACACTATGACTATTAAATAGTATGTGTCATAACTGAAATAATATAGAACTTGAATGTTAGCATTTACTAAACAAGCATGTGCATTTATAGCAGAAAGCTTATTTCAACACGGTATATCGATATCTGTACTCTAAAACGATCATTTTACTTTTTTTCATTTCTACCATCCTTTGATGAGCAAATTATAATTAAAGTGTATTTAAGTATCCATGTTAAACTGACTGTTGCTTATTATGTTAATGAAAACTGTACATATGTTTATTTTGAACTTGGACTATTACGGTCTATTTCAAAAGTGTATTGTATATAACTATGTTGTGAAATAAACCTTCTTCTGTTCTCCTGTTCTATCTTAACTCACATCTATCTTCTGGTTAATGTTTTTTTCGAATAAAAATCTGAACTAACAACTAATAGGCGTGCATTCCGGAAAGAACATCTGAATTAACAACTAACAACTAACAGTCAACTTCACAGACCTATTCAACTCCGGAGTGTTATAAAGTATATATCGATGTATCTAATACATTGCCATTTGTCGCTTTAATGCTTTATCCAGGATACTTATCTGTGTGAGCAATATTGCACTTGTACATTTATGTTCGTAACTTTGTATGAGAGCTGCTATGTGATTTACAACATCTTCTGTAAGTGGCGTCATTTCAAGAAAACGCAATATGTGCTGTCACTATTTTGCAAGCAGGAAACAATTTACTCCATATGGTCAAAAATCGTTTTCATATTGCCATATGGGGCAAATATTGCTTGTCTATACATTATGTTGTATACAGTCTATACATTATGTTATATACATTCTATACATTATGTTGTATACATTATATACATTATGTTGTATACATTCTATACATTATGTTGTATGCAGTCTATACATTATGTTGTATGCAGTCTATACATAATGTTGTATACAGTCTATATATTATGTTGTATACAGTCTATACATTATGTTATATACATTCTATACATTATGTTGTATACAGTCTATACATTATGTTGTATACATTTTAAACATTATGTTATATACAGTCTATACATTATGTTATATACAGTCTATACATTCTGTTGTATACAGTCTACACATTATGCCGTGTACATTCTATACATTATGTTGTATACAGTCTATACATTATGTTGTATATAGTCTATATATTATGTTGTATACAGTCTATACATTATATTGTATACAGTCTATACATTATGTTGTATACAGTCTATACATTATGTTGTATATAGTCTATACATTATGTTGTATACAGTCTATACATTATGTTGTATACAGTCTATACATTATGTTTTATACAGTCTATACATTATGTTGTATACAGTCTATACATTATGTTGTATACAGTCTATACATTGTGTTGTATACAGTCTATACATTATGTTTTATAATACTGCAAAGAAAAATCCAGTAATTTCATTGGTTAAAGGCTCGCGTATAGGATTCTATATACACGGCGCTGACAGGGTATATGACGTTTTTCCCTTCATGCGCCTCGTGACAATTTTCGTTGAATGCTCGACTCGAAAACTTTTATCTCTTGATGTCTGCAAGTTACTAGAAAATGACAATTGATCTTCACACATGATTCATTTAATATTGAACAGATTACATGTGTGCTAGTATTAATATTCAAAACGATAGATTGTTTAAGGTTTGAGCAAAATTCAGTTCGATAAAGTCCATGAGATCAGACGCTTGTAAATAAACATTAGAGTGCAAGCGCGCGCTTAACCATGTGTATTGAGGTACCCTACGGGGTAATGCAATTAATTTTCAGGCAATATAACGTGTGAGTGAAATAAAAATATTTTGATCTACAACAAGTAATTCCCGATATATTTTTAAAGGAATACGTTTTAATAACTCATATTTTACAAAACTAAAATACTCTAAACAATTTTATGAACCAAAAACACCAAAAATACACAGATCTAATTATTAGATATAGATAGCTAGGCATCGAAACATTGCTTGTTTAACTAAATTCGTATGAAATCATGGAATTGCAGTATTATAAATTCGTTATACAGGTTGTTGACATGGTATATGGGGGATTATAACTAGTGTGCAAAATTCACATATACACGCTATAAGCAAATCCGTAATGTTACCCTGTGCCATAACGTTTTTACCCTTTGTCATAACGCGTTTGCCCTCGCGTAGGTCTAAATATAGATTACTGGAAATTCACAGTCCGAGCACTTTATTGTTTCTGTTTCATATTGAGTTTATTGTTTCATATTTTAATATCAAAATATTTGTTCGGTATAATAAAATAACTATTAGATCCCATGGAAAGTGATAGCATATAGTGTTAACCCTCGAAATGGAAAACAAACAAGTACTACAGCGTCAACATTGTCTTTGTTTGGTAACGTCCGCCATCTTTACAATCGGAGGAAATGACGTCAACGTCATCTTAACGTCACTGTCATTCCCGCGCTTTTATTGGACGTCCGTTGAAATAGTATTATGTAAACAGACAGTTAGAGCTAGTAGTGTTGAATTTTTCATTTATATTTAATGTACAGTCTATACATTATGTTGTATACTGTCCATATATAAAGGTGAACGCAGTCTATACATTGTAACATTATGTTTTATACAGTCTATACATTATGTTGTATACAGTCTATACATTATGCTGTATCCAGTCAATACATTATGTTGTACCCAGTCTAAACATGTTTTACACAGTCTATAAATTAATGTGTATACAGTCTATACAATATGTTGTATACTTTATATACAATATGCAGTACCCAGTACATACATTTTGTTGTACCAAATATATACATGTATACATATTTTACACAGTCTATACATTATGTTGTAAACAGTCTATACATTATGTTGTATTCAGTCTATACATTATGTTGTATACAGATTATACATTATGTTGTACACAGTCTATACATTATGTTGTATACAGATTATACATTATGTTGTACACTGTCTATACATTATGTTGTATACGGATTATACATAATGTTGTACACTGTCTATACATTATGTTGTATACATATTATACATAATGTTGTACACTGTCTATACATTATGTTGTATACAGATTATACACAATGTTGTACACTGTCTATACATTATGTTGTATACGGATTATACATTATGTAGTACACTGTCTATACATTATGTTTTATACAGTCTATACACTATGTTGTACGCAGTCTTTACATTATGTTGTACACTGTCTATACATTATGTTGTATACAGTCTATACACTATGTTGTACGCAGTCTTTACATTATGTTGTAGACTGTCTATACATTATGTTGTATACAGTCTATACACTATGTTGTACGCAGTCTATACATTATGTAGTACACTGTCTATACATTATGTTGTATACAGTCTATACACTATGTTGTACGCAGTCTTTACATTATGTTGTAGACTGTCTATACATTATGTTGTATACAGATTATACATAATGTTGTACACTGTCTATACATTATGTTGTATACAGATTATACATTATGTAGTACACTGTCTATACATTATGTTTTATACAGTCTATACATTATTTTGTACACAGTTTATACATTGTGTTGTATACAGTCTATACATTATTTTGTACACAGTTTATACATTATGTTGTATACAGTCTATATATTATTTTGTACACAGTTTATACATTGTGTTGTATACAGTCTATACATTATTTTGTACACAGTTTATACATTGTGTTGTATACAGTCTATACATTATTTTGTACACAGTGTATACATTGTGTTGTATACAGTCTATACATTATGTTGTATACAGATTATACATTATGTTGTATACAGTCTATACATTAAGTTGTATACAGTCTATACATTATGTTGTATACAGTCTATACATTAAGTTGTATACAGTCTATACATTATGTTGTATACAGTCTATACATTGTGTTGTATACAGTCTATACATTATGTTGTATACAGATTATACATTATGTTGTATACAGATTATACATTATGTTGTATACAGATTATACATTATGTTGTATACAGATTATACATTATGTTGTATACAGATTATACATTATGTTGTATACAGTCTATACATTGTGTTGTATACAGTCTATACATTATGTTGTATACAGATTATACATTATGTTGTACACACTCAGTTTATACATTATGTTGTATACAGTCTATACATTGTGTTGTATACAGTCTATACATTATGTTGTATACAGATTATACATTATGTTGTATACAGATTATACATTATGTTGTATACAGATTATACATTATGTTGTATACAGATTATACATTATGTTGTACACACTCAGTCTATACATTATGTTGTATACAGATTATACATTATGTTGTATACAGATTATACATTATGTTGTATACAGATTATACATTATGTTGTATACAGATTATACATTATGTTGTATACAGATTATACATTATGTTGTATACAGATTATACATTGTGTTCTACACACTCAGTTTATACATTATGTTGTATACATGTATACATTATTTTGTACACAGTTTATACATTGTGTTGTATACAGTCTATACATTATTTTGTACTCAGTCTATACATTATTTTGTACACAGTTTATACATTGTGTTGTATACAGTCTATACATTGTGTTGTATACAGATTATACATTATGTTGTATACAGATTATACATTATGTTGTATACAGATTATACATTATGTTGTATACAGATTATACATTGTGTTGTATACAGTATATACATTATGTTGTATACAGATTATACATTATGTTGTATACAGTCTATACATTATTTTGTACACAGTTTATACATTGTGTTGTATACAGTCTATACATTGTGTTGTATACAGATTATACATTATGTTGTACGCAGTCGGGCGTCGTGAATATACAGTAGTAACTTTCAGCCACTTTATATATTACGTGTATATAGAACCACCATGCAAGCCGTCTCTTTTTATACCAGAAAGGTAATATAACTGACGAATATATCACACCATTTTGAGGACCCGAGTGGTATTTTAAGCCATCATCATTAATTAATATCATTAAGGCCTAAACCTGTGTGAAAAAATACAATGTCACGATCAAATACGAATACTAGTTCTATTATTCCAGATCCAAAATAGATACAGACCCCCTCTCTCTCTCTCTCTCTCTCTCTCTCTCTCTCTCTCTCTCTCTCTCTCTCTCTCTCTCTCTCTCTCTCTCTCTCTCTCTCTCTCTCTCTCTCTCTCTCTCTCTCTCTCTCTCTCTCTCTCTCTCTCTCTCTCTCTCTCTCTCTCTCTCTCTCTCTCTCTCTCTCTCTCTCTCTCTCTCTCTCTCTCTTTCCCCCCCCACTCTCTCTCTCTCTCTCTCTCTCTCTCTCTCTCTCTCTCTCCTCTCTCTCTCTCTCTCTCTCTCTCTTCCCCCCCCCCCCACTCTCTCTCTCTCTCTCTCTCTCCCTCTCTCCCTCTCCCTCTCTCTCTCTCTTCCCCATACAGACACACGGGAAAACAATGCTTCTCAATACAGACACAAAGGAATACAATGATTCCCCATGCAAACACACTGGAATACAATGCTTTCCATACAGACACACGGGAAAACAATGCTTCCCCATACAGACACACGGGAATACAATGCTCTCCCATATACAGACACACGGGAAAACAATGCTTCCCCATACAGACAAACGGGAAAACAATGCTTCCCAATACAGACACACGGGAAAACAATGCTTCCCCATACAGACACACGGGAATACAATGCTCTCCAATATACAGACAAACGGGAAAACAATGCTTCCCCATACAGACAAACGGGAAAACAATGCTTCCCCATACAGACAAACGGGAAAACAATGCTTCCCCATACAGACACACGGGAAAACAATGCTTCCCCATACAGACAAAACGGGAAAACAATGCTTCCCAATACAGACAAACGGGAAAACAATGCTTCCCCATACAAACACACGGGAAAACAATGCTTTCCATACAGACACACTGGAATACAATGATCCCCCATACAGACACACGGGAATACAATGCTTTCCATACAGACACACGGGAATACAATGATCCCCCATACAGACACACGGGAATATAATGCTTTCCATACAGACACACGGGAATACAATGATCCCCCATACAGACACACGGGAATACAATGCTTTCCATACAGACAAACGGGAAAACAATGCTTCCCCATACAGACACACGGGAAAACAATGCTTCCCAATACAGACAAACGGGAAAACAATGCTTCCCCATACAGACACACGGGAAAACAATGCTTTCCATACAGACAAACGGGAAAACAATGCTTCCCCATACAGACAAACGGGAAAACAATGCTCTCCCATATACAGACACACGGGAAAACAATGCTTCCCAATACAGACAAACGGGAAAACAGTGCTCTCCCATATACAGACAAACGGGAAAACAATGCTCTCCCATATACAGACACACGGGAAAACAATGCTCTCCCATATACAGACACACGGGAAAACAATGCTTCCCCATACAGACAAACGGGAAAACAATGCTTCCCCATACAGACAAACGGGAAAACAATGCTTCCCCATACAGACACACGGGAAAACAATGCTTCCCCATACAGACAAACGGGAAAACAATGCTCTCCCATATACAGACAAACGGGAAAACAATGCTCACCATACAGACAAACGGGAAAACAATGCTTCCCCATACAGACACTGTGGAATACAATGCTTATATACAGACACACGGGAATACAATGCTCACCATACAGACAAACGGGAAAACAATGCTTCCCCATACAGACACTGTGGAATACAATTCTTCCCCATACAGGCACACGGGAAAACAATGCCCTCCCATATACAGACACACGGGAAACCAATGCTTCCCCATACTGACAAACGGGAAAACAATGCTTCCCCATACAGACACTGTGGAATACAATGCTTATATACAGACACACGGGAATACAATGCTCACCATACAGACAAACGGGAAAACAATGCCCTCCCATATACAGACACACGGGAAAACAATGCCCTCCCATATACAGACACACGGGAAAACAATGCTTCCCCATACAGACACTGTGGAATACAATTCTTCCCCATACAGGCACACGGGAAAACAATGCCCTCCCATATACAGACACAGGGAAAACAATGCCCTCCCATATACAGACACACGGGAAAACAATGCTTCCCCATACAGACACTGTGGAATACAATTCTTCCCCATACAGGCACACGGGAAAACAATGCCTCCCATATACAGACAAACGGGAAAACAATGCTTCCCCATACAGACACTGTGGAATACAATTCTTCCCCATACAGGCACACGAGAAAACAATGCCCTCCCATATACAGGCACACGGGAAAACAATGCTCTCCCATATACAGACACACGGGAAAACAATGCCCTCCCATATACAGACACACGGGAAAACAATGCTTCCCCATACTGACAAACGGGAAAACAATGCTTCCCCATGCAGACACAGGGATACAATGCTTCCCCATACAGACACACTGGAATACAATGCTTTCCATACATACACACTGGAATACAATGCTTCCCCATACAGACACACGGGAATACAATGCTTTCCATACAGACAACTGGAAAAACAATGCTTCCCTATACAGACACACGGGAATACAATGCTTCCCCATACAGACACACGGGAATACAATGCTTCCCCATACAGACACACAGGAATACAATGCTTCCCCATACAGACACACGGGAAAACAATGCTTCCCCAAACAGACACACGGGAATACAATGCTCTCCCATATACAGACACACGGGAATACAATGCTTCCCTATACAGATACACTGGAATACAATGCTTTCCATACAGACAACTGGGAAAACAATGCTTCCCCATACAGACACGCGGGAATACAATGCTTCCCCATACAGACACACGGGAAAACAATGCTTCCCAAAACAGACACACGGGAATACAATGCTTATATACAGACACACGGGAAATCAATGCTTCCCCATACCGATACACGGGAAAACAATGCTTCCCCATACAGACACACGGGAATACAATGCTTCCCCATACAGACACACGGGAAAACAATGCTACCAAATACATACACACGTGAAAACAATGCTTCCTCATACAGACACACGGGAATACAATGCTTCCCCATACAGACACACGGGAATACAATGCTTCCCCATCCAGACACACTGGAAAGCAACATTTTTGCTCAGTTTTTGTCAATTTGTCAGCAGCATTGCATTTATATGTTTGATGTTGGAGAGTAGTTGCGGATATTGTTGGAGAGTTGTTGTGGATATTGTTGGAGAGTTGTTGTGGATATTGTTGGAGAGTTGTTGTGGATATTGTTGGAGAGTTGCTGTGGATATTGTTGGAGAGTTGTTGTGGATATTGTTGGAGAGTTGTTGTGGATATTGTTGGAGAGTTGTTGTGGATATTGTTGGAGAGTTGTTGTGGATATTGTTGGAGAGTAGTTGTGGATATTGTTGGAGAGTTGTTGTGGATATTGTTGGCGAGTTGTTGTGGATATTTTTGGAGAGTAGTTGTGGATATTGTTGGAAAGTTTTTGTTGATATTGTTGGAGAGTTGTTGTGGATATTGTTGGAGAGTTGTTGTGGATATTGTTGGAGAGTAGTTGTGGATATTGTTGGAGAGTAGTTGTGGATATTGTTGGAGAGTTGTTGTGGATATTGTTGGAGAGTTGTTGTGGATATTGTTGGAGAATTGGTGTGGATATTGTTGGAGAGTTGTTGTGGATATTGTTGGAGAGTTGTTGTGGATATTGTTGGAGAGTAGTTGTGGATATTGTTGGAGAGTAGTTGTGGATATTGTTGGAGAGTTGTTGTGGATATTGTTGGAGAGTTGTTGTGGATAATGTTGGAGAGTTGTTGTGGATATTGTTCGAGAGTTGTTGTGGATATTGTTGGAGAATTGGTGTGGATATTGTTGGAGAGTTGTTGTGGATATTGTTGGAGAGTTGTTGTGGATATTGTTGGAGAGTAGTTGTGGATATTGTTGGAGAGTAGTTGCGGATATTGTTGGAGAGTTGTTGTGGATATTGTTGGAGAGTTGTTGTGGATATTGTTGGAGAGTTGTTGTGGATATTGTTGGAGAGTTGTTGTGGATATTGTTGGAGAGTTGTTGTGGATATTGTTGGAGAGTTGTTGTGGATATTGTTGGAGAGTTGTTGTGGATATTGTTGGAGAGTTGTTGTGGATATTGTTGGAGAGTAGTTGTGGATATTGTTGGAGAGTTGTTGTGGATATTGTTGGCGAGTTGTTGTGGATATTGTTTGAGAGTAGTTGTGGATATTGTTGGAAAGTTGTTGTTGATATTGTTGGAGAGTTGTTGTGGATATTGTTGGAGAGTTGTTGTGGATATTGTTGGAGAGTTGTTGTGGATATTGTTGGAGAGTTGTTGTGGATATTGTTGGAGAGTTGTTGTGAATATTGTTGGAGAGTTGTTGTGGATATTGTTGGAGAGTTGTAGATAAATGAGATTCATAACACGTTTTAGTGGTGTCGACTAAAACGTCGGATAATTTTATTCACTACATACTTATGGATTTCCACTCATATCTACCTTTCTCCTATTTAACATTCAGTTGATCTAACACTCTGTTTGACTATCAATTGTTTGAATATTATTACAACTTAGGTCATCCTTAAATAAGTGTTTGTTTGTACGCGATTGACTCATGAAAAATGCCGCGACTCAATGTATTGTTTCACGTTCATTGATGGGTATTTTTTTCATAGGGCGTAGAAAACTCATAGCAATTTTTTACAGTTGAAAATAAGACGACATTGATTGTACACGTTTTATTACATTTATATGAAAACGAATGGATAAGTCACAATGTTGGAGGAAATACTTAACTAAAAATGCCGGAATTGTAGCGTACAATACCCCGTGTTATAGGCGTTGTTGCAGTATGTACGGCGTGGGCGGTGACCACTGTGTTGTATCGTACAATACCCCGTGTTATAGGCGTAGTTGCCGTATGTACGGCGTGGAAGGTGACCACTGTGTTGTAGCGTACAATACCCCGTGTTATAGGCGTAGTTGCCGTATGTACGGCGGACGGTGACCACTGTGTTGTAGCGTACAATACCCCGTGTTATAGGCGTAGTTGCCGTATGTACGGCGTGGACGGTGACCACTGTGTTGTAGCGTACAATATCCCGTGTTATAGGCGTAGTTGCCGTATGTACAGCGTGGACGGTGACCACTGTGTTGTATCGTACAATACCCCGTGTTATAGGCGTAGTTGCCGTATGTACGGCGTGGACGGTGACCACTGTGTTGTATCGTACAATACCCCGTGTTATAGGCGTAGTTGCCGTATGTACGGCGTGGACGGTGACCACTGTGTTGTATCGTACAATACCCCGTGTTATAGGCGTAGTTGCCGTATGTACGGCGTGGACGGTGACCACTGTGTTGTAGCGTACAATACCCCGTGTTATAGGCGTAGTTGCCGTATGTACGGCGTGGACGGTGACCACTGTGTTGTATCGTACAATACCCCGTGTTATAGGCGTAGTTGCCGTATGTACGGCGTGGACGGTGACCACTGTGTTGTATCGTACAATACCCCGTGTTATAGGCGTAGTTGCCGTATGTACGGCGTGGACGGTGACCACTGTGTTGTAGCGTACAATACCCCGTGTTATAGGCGTAGTTGCCGTATGTACGGCGTGGACGGTGACCACTGTGTTGTATCGTACAATACCCCGTGTTATAGGCGTAGTTGCCGTATGTACGGCGTGGACGGTGACCACTGTGTTGTAGCGTACAATACCCCGTGTTATATGCGTAGTTGCCGTATGTACGGCGTGGACGGTGACCACTGTGTTGTATCGTACAATACCCCGTGTTATAGGCGTAGTTGCCGTATGTACGGCGTGGACGGTGACCACTGTGCTGTATCGTACAATACCCCGTGTTATAGGCGTAGTTGCCGTATGTACGGCGTGGACGGTGACCACTGTGTTGTAGCGTACAATACCCCGTGTTATAGGCGTAGTTGCCGTATGTACGGCGTGGACGGTGACCACTGTGTTTAATAAGAATTCGAATGTGATCACTCTTATGTAGTAATTACACCAGTTTCAGTGGCAAGGGGAGTAATTGAGACTTGATTGGTTTGTTGTTTCCACTTCATTAGTACACAGATTGCTTTCCCTTGGACCAGTCCACATGTAACAGTACAGTCGCAAGTACAAACGATTCATCAGTTTTGTTAAAATAATACTATACTCATTTTTTGTCCATTTGTTTACTTAACCAAACATGAACATTATATTTCCTATGGTTAAAACATCACTAACATACATTTATTAAGAATGAACTCTCAATGTTAATATCCGTATTTGTTGAAGAAAGATGTTTGTAAATCATCAAATTTTAGAAAAAAATCCAGTTTTTTTAAAAATCAGGCTATTTTACAGGTTTTGAATGTAAGTAATATGATGAAAAAAAAGAGTTTTTCAATCGGTTTTACATTACAATAGAGATGTTTCTGCCAATGTAACAACAATACTGGATGAAGCCAATTCAAACATTTTATGTTTACAAATGCTCCCCTCTTTATACAAAAATCACTCATAACAAAAGATGTTTCTATTAATTTTGACCACTTCTTAATAAACGAATGAATTGTTGAATATAATAGGTTATTTTGACCAAACATAAATTATAATTTAATTGTTAACAATTGTATGAATTTGAATGTTGTTAAAATGATAACATTTTGAAAAGTATCATGGATTGGTTTAGTCCTTATGTCTGTTAAGTGATGAATGTTTTGACTGTTATTGTGTCTGTCACAGTGTAGTAACTGATTCCGTAACAAAATTCACGTGTGTCCCTTGTCAGAATGAAAACATATTCGCAATATTTTGTATTCGACAGATTTTTATATTATCCAGTTTCTTATAAGCAAAGACACACTATCATTTATGCAGAAGTCTTTCCGTGATTTAGTAAGCTTGCATAGATGTACAGAGCGTACCGATATTGTAAAATGTAAGAGGGATTAAGTTGTAACATGGAATGCAACATAAACAAGACAATGTCTCCCCACACTGACAGCTTGTAACATAAACAAGACAATGCCTCCCCACACTGACAGCTTGTAACATAAACAAGACAATGTCTCCCCACACTGACAGCTTGTAACATAAACAAGACAATGTCTCCCCACACTGACAGCTTGTAACATAAACAAGACAATGCCTCCCCACACTGACAGCTTGTAACATAAACAAGACAATGCCTCCCCACACTGACAGCTTGTAACATAAACAAGACAATGCCTTTCCACAATGACAGCTTGTAACATAAACAAGACAATGTCTCCCCACACTGACAGCTTGTAACATAAACAAGACAATGTCTCCCCACACTGACAGCTTGTAACATAAACAAGACAATGTCTCCCCACACTGACAGCTTGTAACATAAACAAGACAATGTCTCCCCACACTGACAGCTTGCAACATAAACAAGACAATGTCTCCCCACACTGACAGCTTGCAACATAAACAAGACAATGTCTCCCCACACTGACAGCTTGCAACATAAACAAGACAATGTCTCCCCACACTGACAGCTTGTAACGTAAACAAGACAATGTCTCCCCACACTGACAGCTTGTAACGTAAACAAGACAATGCCTCCCCACACTGACAGCTTGTAACATAAACAAGACAATGTCTCCCCACACTGACAGCTTGCAACATAAACAAGACAATGTCTCCCCACACTGACAGCTTGTAACGTAAACAAGACAATGCCTCCCCACACTGACAGCTTGTAACATAAACAAGACAATGTCTCCCCACACTGACAGCTTGTAACATAAACAAGACAATGTCTCCCCACACTGACAGCTTGTAACGTAAACAAGACAATGTCTCCCCACACTGACAGCTTGTAACGTAAACAAGACAATGTCTCCCCACACTGACAGCTTGTAACATAAACAAGACAATGTCTCCCCACACTGACAGCTTGTAACGTAAACAAGACAATGTCTCCCCACACTGACAGCTTGTAACATAAACAAGACAATGTCTCCCCACACTGACAGCTTGTAACGTAAACAAGACAATGTCTCCCCACACTGACAGCTTGTAACATAAACAAGACAATGCCTCCCCACACTGACAGCTTGTAACATAAACAAGACAATGTCTCCCCACACTGACAGCTTGTAACGTAAACAAGACAATGTCTCCCCACACTGACAGCTTGTAACGTAAACAAGACAATGTCTCCCCACACTGACAGCTTGTAACATAAACAAGACAATGTCTCCCCACACTGACAGCTTGTAACATAAACAAGACAATGTCTCCCCACACTGACAGCTTGTAACATAAACAAGACAATGTCTCCCCACACTGACAGCTTGTAACATAAACAAGACAATGTCTCCCCACACTGACAGCTTGTAACATAAACAAGACAATGCCTCACCACACTGACAGCTTGTAACATAAACAAGACAATACCTCCCCACACTGACAGCTTGTAACATAAACAAGACAATGCCTCACCACACTGACAGCTTGTAACATAAACAAGACAATGCCTCACCACACTGACAGCTTGTAACATAAACAAGACAATGTCTCCCCACACTGACAGCTTGTAACATAAACAAGACAATGTCTCCCCACACTGACAGCTTGTAACATAAACAAGACAATGCCTCCCCACACTGACAGCTTGTAACATAAACAAGACAATGCCTCCCCACACTGACAGCTTGTAACATAAACAAGACAATGCCTTTCCACAATGACAGCTTGTAACATAAACAAGACAATGCCTCCCCACACTGACAGCTTGTAACATAAACAAGACAATGCCTCCCCACACTGACAGCTTGTAACATAAACAAGACAATGCCTCCCCACACTGACAGCGTGTAACATAAACAAGACAATGCCTCCCCACACTGACAGCTTGTAACATAAACAAGACAATGCCTCCCCACACTGACAGCGTGTAACATAAACAAGACAATGCCTCCCCACACTGACAGCTTGTACCATAAACAAGACAATGCCTTTCCACAATGACAGCTTGTAAAACAACAGTATACAAAAAATTAGGAACTGAGGAGGAGCAAGGGTAAACATGTATGGGAAGAGGAGGAGCAAGGTTAAACATGTATGGAAAGAGGAGGAGCAAGGGTAAACATGTATGGGAAGAGGAGGAGCAAGGTTAAACATGTATGGAAAGAGGAGGAGCAAGGGTAAACATGTATGGGAAGAGGAGGAGCAAGGGTAAACATGAATGGAAAGAGGAGGAGCAAGGGTAAACATGTATGGAAAGAGGAGGAGCAAGGGTAAACTATATGGGAAGAGGAGGAGCAAGGGTAAACATGTATGGGAATAGGGGAGCAAGGGTAAACATGTATGGGAATAGGGATGCAAGGGTAATTATAGTATGGGAATAGAGGTGCAAGGGTAAACATGTATGGGAATGAGGAGGTGCAAGGGTAAACATGTATGGGAATGAGGAGGTGCAAGGGTAAACATGTATGGGAATGAGGAGGTGCAAGGGTAAACATGTATGGGAATGAGGAGGTGCAAGGGTAAACATGTATGGGAATAGAGGTGCAAGGGTAAACATGTATGGGAATAGAGGAGCAAGGGTAAACATGTATGGGAATAGGGGAGCAAGGGTAAACATGTATGGGAATAGAGGTGCAAGGGTAAACATGTATGGGAATAGAGGTGCAAGGGTAAACATGTATGGGAATAGAGGTGCAAGGGTAAACATGTATGGGAATAGAGGTGCAAGGGTAAACATGTATGGGAATAGGGATGCAAGGGTAAACATGTATGGGAATAGGGGAGCAAGGGTAAACATGTATGGGAATAGGGGAGTAAGGGTAAACATGTATGGGAAGAGGGGAGCAAGGGTAAACATGTATGGGAATAGGGGAGCAAGGGTAAACATGTATGGGAATAGGGGTGCAAGGGTAAACATGTATGGGAATAGCGGAGCAAGGGTAAACATGTATGGGAAGAGGGGAGCAAGGGTAAACATGTATGGGAAGAGGGGAGCAAGGGTAAACATGTATGGGAAGAGGGGAGCAAGGGTTAACATGTATGGGAATAGGGGAGCAAGGGTAAACATGTATGGGAATAGGGGTGCAAGGGTTAACATGTATGGGAATAGGGGAGCAAGGGTAAACATGTATGGGAATATGGGAGCAAGGGCAAACATGTATTGGAAGAGGGTAGCAAGGGTTAACATGTATGGGAATAGGGGTACAAGGGTAAACATGTATGGGAATAGGGGTCAAGGGTAATTATAGTATGGGAATAGAGGTGCAAGGGTAAACATGTATGGGAATAGGGGAGCAAGGGTAAACATGTATGGGAATAGGGGAGCAAGGGTAAACATGTATGGGAATAGAGGTGCAAGGGTAAACATGTATGGGAATAGGGGAGCAAGGGTAAACATGTATGGGAATAGGGGAGCAAGGGTAAACATGTATGGGAATAGGGGTGCAAGGGTAAACATGTATGGGAATAGGGGAGCAAGGGTAAACATGTATGGGAATAGAGGTGCAAGGGTAAACATGTATGGGAATAGGGGAGCAAGGGTAAACATGTATGGGAATAGAGGTGCAAGGGTAAACATGTATGGGAATAGGGGTGCAAGGGTAAACATGTATGGGAAGAGGGGAGCAAATCTTAACATGTATGGGAAGAGGGGAGCAAGGGTAAACATGTATGGGAATAGGGGTGCAAGGGTAAACATGTATGGGAAGAGGGGAGCAAATCTTAACATGTATGGGAATAGGGGAGCAAGGGTAAACATGTATGGGAAGAGGGGAGCAAATCTTAACATGTATGGGAATAGGGGTGCATTCGTTTAGATTTAATGAAGACAAAAGGCTGGTAAATGTAGATGTAAACGTCCGAGATTCAGTCTTAATGCAATAAAGAATGGATAAATGGAAAGTGGGTAGATTCGAATTGGTCCATCGAGCATGATTAAAACATTTGAATTGAAAAAAATGTCTAAATGTAAAAAATTGTTTAAAGTTGATAGTTTCTCTGTAACTGAGTACCAAACTGTTTGTTTATGCTCAGGTTTTACAAACTGTCGAATTTTATGTCAGTATACTACTTTCCTAGCTTGAATAAATATGCGCCATAGTTACCACAGTTGTCTGTTTGATAAATTATTCTCCTATCTGTATTTACTGCAATGATTATTGTTTCATACGTCACAAATCATATTGTATGAATGGAAAAGCGATTAGCTTAATTATAAATCAAAATGTAGAAAAATCACTTAAACGTTTTAGAGTATCTTTGCATAGATTAGAAATCGAAGCTAGACGATGGCAAAAACCAGCAAAAATACCACTTCAAGATAGAGAATGCCAGTTATGCAGTGTAATCGAAGATGAATTTCATTTTTTTTGTTTGAATGTCCATTGTACCATGATATTCGTAAACAATATATAAAACAGCATTACAGAAAAAATACAATATACCAACATTTGTTGAATGTTATGCTCAAAAAATATGTCATTGTTTATCCATAAAGCTTTTAACCTAAGAAATAAGTTGTATTAGAAATAAGTAATTCAAATGTATTTTCTCCTCACTATTCTATTATGTTTCACATTGTATCAATGAAAATGTAATAAGTACTATATTAAGATTTATTTTATGTTAATCAATGATACAATTGCATGTCAAATGACCATTGACCTATGTATAATATTTCGTTATTTTTGTATATGTATTTGCATTGTTTATGTGAAATTATGGGCAGTATGCCAACTATTTCTGAATAAACTACTAATCAATGCCAGGGTTTGTTAATAGTTATACATGAATATGGTTGGGTACATAAAGGTTTGTCCTCACACCTTCTCAACTCCTCGTGTATAGTGTGCTGCTGTTTCCCTGTGATCTGTGTGGGAAGGCATTGTCTTGTGAATGTGGCGTTCCCTGGGATTTGTGTGGGTAAGCATTGCCTTGTGAATGTGGCGTTCCCTGGGATTTGTGTGGGTAAGCACTGTCTTGTGAATGTGGCGTTCCCTGGGATTTGTGTGGGAAAGCATTGTCTTTTGAATGTGGCGTTCCCTGGGATCTGTGTGGGTAAGCATTGTCTTGTGAATGTGGCGTTCCCTGGGATCTGTGTGCGTAAGCATTGTCTTGTGAATGTGGCGTTCCCTGGGATTTGTGTGGGTAAGCACTGTCTTGTGAATGTGGCGTTCCCTGGGATCTGTGTGGGTAAGCATTGTCTTGTGAATGTGGCGTTCCCTGGGATTTGTGTGGGTAAGCACTGTCTTGTGAATGTGGCGTTCCCTGGGATTTGTGTGTGTAAGCACTGTCTTGTGAATGTGGCGTTCCCTGGGATTTGTGTGGAGAGGCATTGTATTGTGAATGAGGCGTTCCTTGCGATATGTGTGGGTAAGCATTGTCTTGTGAATGTGGCGTTCCCTGGGATTTGTGTGGGTAAGCATTGTCTTGTGAATGTGGCGTTCCCTGGGATTTGTGTGGGAAAGCATTGTCTTGTGAATGTGGCGTTCCCTGGGATTTGTGTGGGTAAGCACTGTCTTGTGAATGTGGCGTTCCCTGGGATTTGTGTGGGAAAGCATTGTCTTGTGAATGTGGCGTTCCCTGGGATTTGTGTGGGTAAGCACTGTCTTGTGAATGTGGCGTTCCCTGGGATTTGTGTGGAGAGGCATTGTATTGTGAATGAGGCGTTCCTTGCGATCTGTGTGGATAAGCATTGTCTTGTGAATGTGGCGTTCCCTGGGATTTGTGTGGGTAAGCATTGTCTTGTGAATGTGGCGTTCCCTGGGATTTGTGTGGGAAAGCATTGTCTTATGAATGTGGCGTTCCCTGGGATCTGTGTGGATAAGCATTGTCTTGTGAATGTGGCGTTCCCTGGGATTTGTGTGGGTAAGCATTGTCTTGTGAATGTGGCGTTCCCTGGGATGTGTGTGGGTAAGCATTGTCTTGTGAATGTGGCGTTTCCTGGGATCTGTGTGGGAAAGCATTGTCTTGTGAATGTGGCGTTCCCTGGGATTTGTGTGGGTAAGCACTGTCTTGTGAATGTGGCGTTCCCTGGGATTTGTGTGGGAAAGCATTGTCTTGTGAATGTGGCGTTCCCTGGGATTTGTGTGGGTAAGCACTGTCTTGTGAATGTGGCGTTCCCTGGGATTTGTGTGGAGAGGCATTGTATTGTGAATGAGGCGTTCCTTGCGATCTGTGTGGGTAAGCATTGTCTTGTGAATGTGGCGTTCCCTGGGATTTGTGTGGGTAAGCATTGTCTTGTGAATGTGGCGTTCCCTGGGATTTGTGTGGGAAAGCATTGTCTTATGAATGTGGCGTTCCCTGGGATCTGTGTGGATAAGCATTGTCTTGTGAATGTGGCGTTCCCTGGGATTTGTGTGGGTAAGCATTGTCTTGTGAATGTGGCGTTCCCTGGGATTTGTGTGGGTAAGCATTGTCTTGTGAATGTGGCGTTTCCTGGGATCTGTGTGGGAAAGCATTGTCTTGTGAATGTGGCGTTCCCTGGGATTTGTGTGGGTAAGCATTGTCTTGTGAATGTGGCGTTCCCTGGGATGTGTGTGGGTAAGCATTGTCTTGTGAATGTGGCGTTTCCTGGGATCTGTGTGGGAAAGCATTGTCTTGAGAATGTGGCGTTCCGTTGGATTTGTGTGGAGAGGCATTGTCTTGAGAATGTGGCGTTCCGTTGGATTTGTGTGGAGAGGCATTGTCTTGTGAATGTGGCGTTCCCTGTAACAACTTAATTCATCTGTCTCTCTAATATGTATCTACATGAGTATTATCTATATATATTACAGATTTATGTGCAATAAAGTTTTTGATGATCCAACGTAAGAATGTTATTTTCTATTCTTGTATATGAATGAACAAATTTGAGACATTGTCACCATAATTTTAATTGCTAAATCGAACTTACAACAATTCGTACGGTACAAAACATCAAATGTCCTCCAGACAAACTGTCATTATCCAGAAACACTCTAAAATTAACGAAATGTTTCCAAACATACTGACTGACATATTGACGGTACGCAGAATGCACAAATTGCAACCAGACATGAATTATATCGTGCAGCTAAGTCATGTTCTTTGTCTAAGTAATTTTTTTTGTTTTATCTAATAATAAACGATAAACGAAACTCATAAATGCACAAATGTCATCTGTGACATTAAGCCAGGACTGCACCTTGGAACCACATAGTCTCAGAACAAGGCTCTCGGAGAGGTTTATACAACGGTTATAGCACCATCTGTGACATTAAGCCAGGACTGCACCTTGGAACCACATAGTCTCAGAACAAGGCTCCCGGGGAGGTTTATACAACGGTTATAGCACCATCTGTGACATTAAGCCAGGACTGCACCTTGGAACCACATAGTCTCAGAACAAGGCTCCCGGAGAGGGGTGTACAACGGTTATAGCACCATCTGTGAAATTAAGCCAGGACTGCACCTTGGAACCACATAGTCTCAGAACAAGGCTCTCGGAGAGGTTTATACAACGGTTCTAGCACCATCTGTGACATTAAGCCAGGACTGCACCTTGGAACCACATAGTCTCAGAACAAGGCTCTCGGAGAGGTTTATACAACGGTTCTAGCACCATCTGTGACATTAAGCCACTCTACTTCCAAACCACGTTGCTTAATACAACGGTTATAGCACCACCACTCTACTTCCAAACCACGCTCCCGGAGAGGTTTATACAACGGTTATAGCACCACCTCTTTACGTCCAAACCACGCTCCCGGAGAGGTTTATACAACGGTTATTGCACCACCACTCTACTTCTAAACCACGCTCCCGGAGAGCTTTATACAACGGTTATAGCACCACCACTCTACTTCTAAACCACGCTCCCGGAGAGCTTTATACAACGGTTATAGCACCACCACTCTACTTCTAAACCACGTTCACGGAGAGCTTTATACAACGGTTATAGCACCACCACTCTACATCTAAACCACGTTCACGGAGAGCTTTATACAACGGTTATAGCACCACCACTCTACTTCTAAACCACGTTCACGGAGAGCTTTATACAACGGTTATAGCACCACCACTCTACTTCCAAACCACGCTCCCGGAGAGGTTTATACAACGGTTATAGCACCACCTCTTTACGTCCAAACCACGCTCCCGGAGAGGTTTATACAACGGTTATTGCACCACCACTCTACTTCTAAACCACGCTCCCGGAGAGCTTTATACAACGGTTATAGCACCACCACTCTACTTCTAAACCACGCTCCCGGAGAGCTTTATACAACGGTTATAGCACCACCACTCTACTTCCAAACCACGCTCCCGGAGAGGTTTATACAACGGTTATAGCACCACCTCTTTACGTCCAAACCACGCTCCCGGAGAGGTTTATACAACGGTTATTGCACCACCACTCTACTTCTAAACCACGCTCCCGGAGAGCTTTATACAACGGTTATAACACCACCACTCTACTTCTAAACCACGCTCCCGGAGAGCTTTATACAACGGTTATAGCACCACCACTCTACTTCTAAACCACGCTCCCGGAGAGGTTTATACAACGGTTATAGCACCACCACTCCACTTCTAAACCACGCTCCCGGAGAGGTTTATACAACGGTTATAGCACCACCACTCTACTTCCAAACCACGTTGCTTAATACAACGGTTATAGCACCACCACTCCACTTCTAAACCACGCTCCCGGAGAGGTTTATACAACGGTTATAGCACCACCACTCTACTTCCAAACCACGTTGCTTAATACAACGGTTATAGCACCACCACTCCACTTCTAAACCACGCTCCCGGAGAGGTTTATACAACGGTTATAGCAACACCACTCTACTTCTAAACCACGCTCCCGGAGAGCTTTATACAACGGTTATAGCACCACCACTCTACTTCCAAACCACGCTCCCGGAGAGGTTTATACAACGGTTATAGCACCACCACTCTACTTCTAAACCACGTTCACGGAGAGGTTTATACAACGGTTATAGCACCACCATTCCACTTCTAAACCACGCTCCCGGAGAGGTTTATACAACGGTTATAGCACCGCCACTCCACTTCTAAACCACGCTCCCGGAGAGCTTTATACAACGGTTATAGCACCACCACTCTACTTCCAAACCACGCTCCCGGAGAGGTTTATACAACGGTTATAGCACCACCACTCTACTTCTAAACCACGCTCCCGGAGAGGTTTATACAACGGTTATAGCACCACCACTCTACTTCCAAACCACGCTCCCGGAGAGCTTTATACAACGGTTATAGCACCACCACTCTACTTCCAAACCACGCTCCCGGAGAGCTTTATACAACGGTTATAGCACCACCACTCTACTTCCAAACCACGCTCCTGGAGAGGTTTATACAACGGTTATAGCACCACCACTCTACTTCTAAACCACGCTCCCGGAGAGCTTTATACAACGGTTATAGCACCACCACTCCACTTCTAAACCACGTTCCCGGAGAGGTTTATACAACGGTTATAGCACCACCACTCTACTTCTAAACCACGCTCCCGGAGAGGTTTATACAACGGTTATAGCACCACCACTCTACTTCTAAACCACGCTCCCGGAGAGGTTTATACAACGGTTATAGCACCACCACTCTACTTCTAAACCACGCTCCCGGAGAGGTTTATACAACGGTTATAGCACCACCACTCTACTTCTAAACCACGCTCCCGGAGAGGTTTATACAACGGTTATAGAACCATCACTTTACTTCTAAACCACGCTCCCGGAGAGGTTTATACAACGGTTATAGCACCACCACTCTACTTCTAAACCACGCTCCCGGAGAGGTTTATACAACGGTTATAGCACCACCACTCTACTTCTAAACCACGCTCCCGGAGAGGTTTATACAACAGTTATAGCACCACCACTCTACTTCTAAACCACGCTCCCGGAGAGGTTTATACAACGGTTATAGCACCACCACTCTACTTCTAAACCACGCTCCCGGAGAGGTTTATACAACGGTTATAGCACCACCACTCTACTTCTAAACCACGCTCCCGGAGAGCTTTATACAACGGTTATAGCACCACCACTCCACTTCCAAACCACGTTGCTTAATACAACAGTTATAGCACCACCACTCCACTTCTAAACCACGCTCCCGGAGAGGTTTATACAACGGTTATAGCACCACCACTCTACTTCCAAACCACGTTGCTTAATACAACGGTTATAGCACCACCACTCCACTTCTAAACCACGCTCCCGGAGAGGTTTATACAACGGTTATAGCAACACCACTCTACTTCTAAACCACGCTCCCGGAGAGCTTTATACAACGGTTATAGCACCACCACTCTACTTCCAAACCACGCTCCCGGAGAGGTTTATACAACGGTTATAGCACCACCACTCTACTTCTAAACCACGTTCACGGAGAGGTTTATACAACGGTTATAGCACCACCATTCCACTTCTAAACCACGCTCCCGGAGAGGTTTATACAACGGTTATAGCACCACCACTCTACTTCCAAACCACGCTCCCGGAGAGGTTTATACAACGGTTATAGCACCACCACTCTACTTCTAAACCACGCTCCCGGAGAGGTTTATACAACGGTTATAGCACCACCACTCTACTTCCAAACCACGCTCCCGGAGAGCTTTATACAACGGTTATAGCACCACCACTCTACTTCCAAACCACGCTCCCGGAGAGCTTTATACAACGGTTATAGCACCACCACTCTACTTCCAAACCACGCTCCTGGAGAGGTTTATACAACGGTTATAGCACCACCACTCTACTTCTAAACCACGCTCCCGGAGAGCTTTATACAACGGTTATAGCACCACCACTCCACTTCTAAACCACGTTCCCGGAGATGTTTATACAACGGTTATAGCACCACCACTCTACTTCTAAACCACGCTCCCGGAGAGGTTTATACAACGGTTATAGCACCACCACTCTACTTCTAAACCACGCTCCCGGAGAGGTTTATACAACGGTTATAGCACCACCACTCTACTTCTAAACCACGCTCCCGGAGAGGTTTATACAACGGTTATAGCACCATCACTTTACTTCTAAACCACGCTCCCGGAGAGGTTTATACAACGGTTATAGCACCACCACTCTACTTCTAAACCACGCTCCCGGAGAGGTTTATACAACGGTTATAGCACCACCACTCTACTTCTAAACCACGCTCCCGGAGAGGTTTATACAACAGTTATAGCACCACCACTCTACTTCTAAACCACGCTCCCGGAGAGGTTTATACAACGGTTATAGCACCACCACTCTACTTCTAAACCACGCTCCCGGAGAGGTTTATACAACGGTTATAGCACCACCACTCTACTTCTAAACCACGCTCCCGGAGAGCTTTATACAACGGTTATAGCACCACCACTCCACTTCCAAACCACGTTCACGGAGAGCTTTATACAACGGTTATAGCACCACCACTCCACTTCCAAACCACGTTCCCGGAGAGCTTTATACAACGGTTATAACACCACCACTCCACTTCCAAACCACGTTCCCGGAGAGCTTTATACAACGGTTATAACACCACCACTCCACTTCCAAACCACGTTCACGGAGAGGTTTATACAACGGTTATAGCACCACCACTCTACTTCTAAACCACGTTCCCGGAGAGGTTTATACAACGGTTATAGCACCACCACTCTACTTCTAAACCACGTTCCCGGAGAGGTTTATACAACGGTTATAGCACCACCACTCCACTTCCAAACCACGTTCACGGAGAGCTTTATACAACGGTTATAGCACCACCACTCCACTTCCAAACCACGTTCCCGGAGAGCTTTATACAACGGTTATAACACCACCACTCCACTTCCAAACCACGCTCCCGGAGAGCTTTATACAACAGTTACAGCACCACCACTCCACTTCCAAACCACGTTCACGGAGAGCTTTATACAACGGTTATAGCACCACCACTCCACTTCCAAACCACGTTCCCGGAGAGGTTTATACAACGGTTATTGCACCACCACTCCACTTCCAAACCACGCTCCCGGAGAGCTTTATACAACGGTTATAGCACCACCACTCCACTTCCAAACCACGTTCCCGGAGAGGTTTATACAACGGTTATAGCACCACCTCTTTACGTCCAAACCACGTTCCCGGAGAGGTTTATACAACGGTTATTGCACCACCACTCTACTTCCAAACCACGTTCCCGGAGAGGTTTATACAACGGTTATTGCACCACCACTCTACTTCCAAACCACGTTCCCGGAGAGGTTTATACAACGGTTATAGCACCACCACTCTACTTCCAAACCACGTTCCCGGAGAGCTTTATACAACGGTTATAGCACCACCTCTTTACGTCCAAACCACGCTCCCGGAGAGGTTTATACAACGGTTATAGCACCACCACTCTACTTCCAAACCACGTTCCCGGAGAGGTTTATACAACGGTTATAGCACCACCACTCTACTTCCAAACCACGTTCCCGGAGAGGTTTATACAACGGTTATAGCACCACCTCTTTACGTCCAAACCACGTTCACGGAGAGCTTTATACAACGGTTATAGCACCACCACTCTACTTCCAAACCACGTTCCCGGAGAGGTTTATACAACGGTTATAGCACCACCTCTTTACGTCCAAACCACGTTCACGGAGAGCTTTATACAACGGTTATAGCACCACCACTCTACTTCCAAACCACGTTCCCGGAGAGGTTTATACAACGGTTATAGCACCACCTCTTTACGTCCAAACCACGCTCCCGGAGAGCTTTATACAACGGTTATAGCACCACCACTCTACTTCCAAACCACGCTCCCGGAGAGGTTTATACAACGGTTATAGCACCACCACTCTACTTCCAAACCACGCTCCCGGAGAGGTTTATACAACGGTTATAGCACCACCTCTTTACGAACAAACCACGTTCACGGAGAGCTTAGTACCGGGGCGATGTATCTTTAATGTTGATAAAGCTCCAAACCTGTAATAAAACATAAGTTCGTATCTACGTAAATGAGTAAATAGATTCTGAAATGATTATTTCCTCAGGCAGCAATATTATGCATGTTGAATGAACATATTACATCGGTAATGACAAAAAAACAACGAGAGAAATTGCGGCACTTTTCAGATTCTAATTGCAAAAATATCGGATGAAGTACGCGTCATTATAAAATGTCTTTGAAGTGCCTTAACAAATAGAAATGATTGTTATGGTTAAGATGTATGCTTTAAATGAAGTCTACGTAATCAAGTTTACGTAATACATTACATTTATAAAATGCATGTATGAGATTAACATATGAATATCTTTATATGATTTTCTTGTATTCATTTTTTGTTTTTTTTAGGTATAACCGTATTTCTGTGACGAGATGCATTCAATAAGTTCTGTCACTAGCCTTATTATTGAAAAACAACAAAACGGTCATAGTTGAAAAATATTTGAATCCTTCAAAGTAATCTCCATTAACATCGATACACCTTTGTAACCGAAAAATCCATTGTCTGAAAGCTGAAAAAAAGTATTTGGGTAAACCGTAAAGATACTGAAAGATGGCACTACCAGGGTCTCTAAGAGAGTCATATCTACGTCCAGACAAGGTCTTTTTCAATCGCGGAAAAATGCAAAAGTCACAAGGCCTCAAGTCCGGACTATATGCAGGATGAGAGAGTTGAACAACTATTTCAAGGTTCAGAAAGTCCTGTACAAGTTCACACTTGTGAGTGGCAGCGTCGTCGGGAAAATGGTACATTGTATATCTCTTTAGATAACACCACTTCATGCCAGACACTGTGTGTCCACGTGGAACGCGAATCTGAATAACAGCACCTTCAATATTAAAGAAAGTTGAGAACAAAATGTTCTTGGTTCTCTTAGTTCTCTAGGCTATGATAGGTCTCTGGTCATGTTTAGTCAGCCATTGTTTGCTCTAGGCTATGATAGGTCTCTGGTCATGTTTAGTCAGCCATTGTTTGCTCTAGGCTATGATAGGTCTCTGGTCATGTTTAGTCAGCCATTGTTTGCTCTAGGCTATGATAGGTCTCTGGTCATGTTTAGTCAGCCATTGTTTGTTATGTATGCGTCTCTGTGGCTCAAAATAATAAATCCAAGCGATTGTCACATTGTGAATACTTTTTCAACAACCATTTTGCTGTTTTAAGTCGTGTGACCTTTTGTTCTTCTGTAAGAAGATGGGGTACCTAGTGAGCACAAATCTTAGTAACTTAAAGATGCCGGCACAGAATGGTGTGAACTGTCCACGCTGAAAGCTCAGTACCATGGCCTATATCACTGATAGTATATCGACCGTCTTCAGTTATCATTCCATCAACTGCAGCGATGTTTTCTGTGGATATGACAGATCGTGGTCTATCTAGTCGAGGCTAATCTTCACAGCCAGAATTACCACCTTTAAAATACATTGACCATCTAACACAGTCTCTGTGATACGGCAGTTCATCCCGTCTCCTGTGGCCGAGTGGTTGAGACATCCGCTTTGGGAGCGGTAGGTCGAAGGTTCGAATCCCGTCAGGGATCCGTTCTGATATGGCCGGTTGGTTAGCCACCAGCACCCAATTGTATAAACATTGGTTAAGGCTTAACCAAATGGTTAAGCTAACCAAAATGGTTAACTCTGTCTAAATCGTAGTTAGCAATTGTATAAAGTTTTGGTTAAAGTTAACCAGGCCATATTTCTGGTTAAAGTTAAACCACCTCCCGTAGCTTGGTTAACTCTTAACCAGAATTTAACCAAAACAAACATGGACGCTCTTGTTGCACCGAACGCTAGACGACCAAGACAATTTAGACGAATTGACAGACAGACGGACGATTTAGACGACGAAGAAGTAAGGAGACGGTATAGATTTGGTCAGCAGAACCTTGACAGGCTTCAGGCTTTGATAGGTGATCCACTTAGACGTGAGACGAAACGGAACCGTGCACTGACTGTACGACAACAGATTTTGATTGCACTCAGATTTTACGCGTCTGGGTGCTTTCTTCAGTTAATTGGGGACACATTCGGCGTCGATGTAGCCACTGTGTGCCGGACAGTGACTAGAGTGACGGACATTCTGTTCTCTTTACGAGACAGATTCATCAGGTTTCCGACCACCGACAATGACAGACGGACCGTGCAACAAGGATTTTACCGACTGAGACGGTTTCCGGGTGTAGTAGGTTGTATCGACGGCACCCACATACGAATTATATCCCCGCCGAAAGACCAAGAGAAGGCATATGTGAATAGGAAAAGGTATCACTCTATAAATGTGCAAGCTACCTGCAACCATCGTGGTACGTAACCTTCTGTCAACTTTATTATTGTCTTTAAAGAGTTCACTCAAAGTTGTTCCCCTTTGCCAATGGGGCCTCATGTGGGGTAATTAATCTGAACTGAATAGAATAGAATAGAAACTATACGGTACAATGTCACGATTCACCAAATAGGTAAAAAATAAATTAATTGTAACCCTGATATTATTGGTTGTAACGTAACAGAGAAAAAGAAAAATACTAGCATGCTTGTGGGAACGAATACCTATTTTGCATTACATCAAAAGTAGATCTAAGTATTTATGTATTGTCAACTAAGGCCTACATGTATAGTATACAGTGTAATTGTTAATGAATTAATTGATGCATTCAAGCTTGTATGTTCAGTCTATATAGATATTGAAACATCTTCATGATAAAGCCCATGTCTAGAATCATAACTTTATTAAAATGAGTGTTTTAGTTTGTTATATATACAAACATACAATATAGATCTTTGATTTGTTCAAAGAATTCATTACTTAAATATGTATTTTTTATATATTCACAGGAGAGTTTACCAGCATTAATGCGGCATGGCCAGGTAGTGCTCATGACAGCCATGTTCTGAGAGTGTCAAATTTATGTAGATACCTAGAAGACAACCATCATGGTATTTACATTTTTAATTTAATTGTAAAATCACTATTTAAAACCCACCTTGAAAATAAGAGTAATCTAAATTGCCCTGAAATATAGCTATAATTGTTAAATTTAAGACATCCAATTTTCTGGGCCAGTTTCACTATTAAAGTATATATATATATAATATATAAACATGTACTAGTCTTACAATTCATTCCTAGTGTATTTTAATATTTGAAGTCAAAATTAATTATGCACTTGATATATGCCGATATGATAGAATTAAACTGTTTGAATTAGAACTGATATACTTTGTGTACTTGAAAATGCATCTCACATTCATTGTTATTGACATTATTAAGTATTGCCTAATTCAATGATAGTATACAAGGTTATGTTTTGTCCTCATCACCAATATGTATCTTTTTCTGTTTGATGTAGGATTAGAAAAAGGTGTATTACTTGGAGATAGTGGCTATCCCTGTAGACAGTTTTTATTAACTCCCTACCTTAATCCGGCAAATGCAAGAGAAGAGAGGTATTGTTAATTCTTTCAAGTCTTCATTATACATGATTGTTATAATTATATACAATGAATAATACACTATACAATTTAACGGTTTTAATGTACACTGTATTAATTAAAAGTAAATGTATATACATATTGTGTCACCTCTCCAGAACGGCCCTGTACAGAGAAACAAACTCTCTTTAGCGACATTATCATTTGTTTCTTAAAGTAACCATTTACTATACATTTTACCTCTGTAGAGCAACAACCTTTGTATTACTTTTAGGTGTTATATGAATCCAGTTGTTGAATATATAAAGTTCATTTATACGGAACATCTGTCAACTCAATATAGTCTGATTGTATATTGAATTTTTATAGAAAACAAAATACCACACTGAAACAAATAATAATACACTAGCATTAATAACATGAATAATAAGATATATTGTTTAGGTATCAATTATAATGACCTAATATATATTTATTATTATAAACATATGCATGATAATTATTGTGTTTAGTGGCTAGACTATGTTATAGACATATAAAATACAATTATCAAACATTATAACATTACTCAAAGAGATTACTTAGAAACAAGAAATAGATTCCTACATGTTTGGGAGACAAAGTGTCTCCCAAATAACTCTTCTCAGGTGTGCTTCATAATAATAACCAATTATTTCAGTAAATGAAATAATTGAACAATATAAAATAAGATAAAATGCAAGGGAGATAAATAAGATTTTATTAAACAGTAAACACTAATTACTTCCCTTTGACCACATAAATTGCCCCAAAATATACCAGTGCTACATTTGTACAACAACCAATTTTTACATTTCCCAATGGGGGTTGCTCTAGAGAGGTTATACTGTATATATATAACTAATAACCTTCATGTAACATTATCTTCAGATACAACAAGGCTCAAATTGCCACAAGAAATACAGTAGAGAGAATGTTTGGTGTGTGGAAACGAAAGTTTCATGTATTGCATTCAGAGGTGACTATAACTAACTCTAATTACTCTAATACAGTAACTGTCCTCAAAATCATGCAAATATTTCCTCTATTAATATATTTCTGAATTTTTACATTATTATATCAACCTATTTATACTGCGGGAAATATATGCAGCTGCACATAAGCATAATATAACATTCGGATTTCCTCAATATCAATTCAACTTGAAGAAGCAGGATACACAGACCTGTGTTAAAGAACCTCCCTTGATCAAACACCACAACGTTACAAATAAGATGATAAGTAACCTGTTGAATAAACATAATTGAGTAGAGATTTTTATGCTGTTATTCATTATTTTTGTTCTTTACAAACATATTTGTTTGTATTCTGTCTTCAAATTTGTTGAATGATGTTTGTTCTTTCAGATTCGCATGAAACCAGCAAAGGTGTGCAGGGTGATTGTTGCCTGTGCTGTTTTGCACAACCTCGCAATTCTGTGGAAGGAACCAGAAGTTGAGGACGGCCCCCTGGTAGATGATCAGCCACCGCATGAACAGTACCAGGGTAGGCAGGATGGAGGTGGCACCCGGAGATTTGTTACAGATCAATTTTTTTCATGATTTTTTTGTTATAAATGTAAATTGAAATATTTTTTTTTCAATACAGAATAGTTTACAGTTAGACCAGTGTTATTGTTTGACAATAGTGTTTAGATTCTAATACAAGTTAATTTCTAACCCCGGCTAGTCAAAGATCTGCTCGAGTTATATTCTCCAAAAACATTACATTGCCGAACGGTTAAATGTTGAACTTTGACATGCAGTGGTTGGAAATTTACTTATATGACGATTCACGAAATGCATTTTTACAACATCTGCTTGTCTATAATGCTATATCTCTATGAGGTACTCATCTTCAGACACATGATTACATACATGTACATAACAACTGCTTAATAGCCTAGTGGTTGAGCGTCCGCTTCGAGTGCGGGAGGTCCCGGTTTCAATCCCAGGCCGTGTCATACCAAAGACGAAATAAACATGATACCAGTAATCCCTTGCTAGGCGCTCAGCATAAAAGGGAAAATTTGCTTCTCTCTCTCATACCCTCGTGGCGATGGATTCCATCAGGAATGAAGTGTCGAGAGTGATTAATATAAGTTGTAATAACTTGTTTCACTATCGACCTTAAGTAAATTGGTATAAACTAACTGCTTGTCCAGTATGCTCTATCACTATAAAGTACTCATCTTAAGAAACATAGCTACATGTTCAAGTACTTGTATTATCTATTATGGTGATGATGACAATCAGTCATAATACTGTAAAACCATTAATGTTCATGGGGGATTTAATTTCGTGGATTTCGTTGTTTTGCTTAACCACGAAATTAAATCCCAGACGAAATATTGAACCATGATATATGTATAAAAGGAAATGCCAACTCCACGAATTTATGTCCCCACGAAATTAAATTTTTCATCAAAACCACGAAATTTCGTCCCAACGAAACTAAATGACTTTACAGTAGAACCAAAGACTATTTTAAAGGCTGTCCACTTGTTCCTGGCGAAGTTGTAAAATCATGTTTTGTGGATCAGTTTTCTTCACATGAATTTTGAAGAACAAAGAATAAAAAAATAAAACTTTTCAGGGCATTCATTAAGTTTCATTTGTTTGTTAAATGTATGTATATGTCAATATAAATAATTCTTCCACAAAAATAGTGAAATAACAGTTCAAAAATGTTATTGGGTTTATATATACTAGTAACAAGTGCGCTCATGTTCAATACAATTTATTGTAACAAAGTTTAGTTAGAGTAAATTGATAATACAACAGTTCATATGTAAAACAATGCTATACACAAGCATATTGAACCTAATAAGCAACATTCTCATAAAGTGACTTGAAAAAAGTACAACAATTTGACAATAAATTGGAAAGTGAGAAAAAGTTGAACAAGAAAAATATTATCATCGTATTAATTTGTGTTTAAACATTTTTTGCTTTAATTTGTATTGTGCAACACTAAAAATTTAAGAAGTAAGAATTTTCTTTTATTTACCCAGTTGACCTATTCCCACCCACACCAGATGACCAATTAACAAAATTGTTTTTAATTCAAAGAGAAAACATTCATACCTAGTTTCACATATATTAATTGAAAGTTGTAAGCTACAGAGTGTAAAAAGTTAATGGATGACTCTTAATGGAAATTGGACGACAACACAATCTCAGCTAAGTTATAACAAGTGAACTAAAATTTATATGTTTTATGTAACAAGATTTTCTTAAAAAAGAAACAATAATATGGTATAAAATATAGCCATAATTGGTATACAAGATAGTAATATTAAAATAAAACAACTGCATTTAAATAATGATGGAAAACAGGTGTTGTAAGTATCATTGCAATATCTCTGTTAATAAAGGAGAAAACCTAAGTTAAAAAGGGACATTACTGCAATTAAAATCTACAAATATTTAAGCTAAAAACAAAATTATTCTTCACCAAAATGTTTACAAACAATATCTAATACTGTTGCCAATCGTGGTAACATGGCATTAACAGCCTTATGCTGCTTCAGTTTCTCTTTTTCTACCTGAATGGCAACTGCAAAATATTCTAACTGCAATTCTTTCACACTCTTTTTTGTCCTGCAATGAACATAACACAAATTGTCATTATATTTCAAATACATTATGCCTGTATTGTATAATCCTGCTACATGTACTTGTAAAACTTTAGAAATATAAATTTCAATACATGTACAAGAATATATTTGTAAGAACCTTATTCTAGCATATTATCACAGGATCATTCATTTGATTTCGCAAAGTTTAAGTGATCTACAGTATATGCATGTATACTGTATAGTGGGTAATTTTCATGCATCTGTTACATTGTTCAAGAGATGTTTGAATTAGGTTTTTTCCAAATATGTTGGGTGTTTGACTTTTATCATGAATTATGTAAGTTTAGAAAATTTGAATATGTAAACATTAATATTTGGCGGGCTTAAGATTTCATGATAAACACCCGCTTAACAGTAAATGGTGTTTGACTAATTACTTTTTAACTTCTATTCATACCAGTATTACAGCAAATTCATTAGGCTTACTTGGTTGTTCCTGCCTCAGCTGAGTATGAAGCTGTCGAGGTTGAAGGTGTTGCAGTTGGAATGGTTGCAGTTGATGTAGCCAATGATGAGACTGAAATATAATATTATAGAATTATGTAATATATGAAAATCTTCTTTAAAAAGTAGATAAATCCTTTTAAATTCCCTCTTTTTATAAATTCATACATTTGAACATATATAGAAAAATCGCAGTGAAAAATTAGCCGCCTCCACTATACATGTGACTACCTCTTATTTGTAATATATATATATATATATATACAGTGCTGGTCAGATGTTAGTCTTAACAAAAGTGAAAGGAGGTGTATGTTTGTAAATATATTATATTGATAATTAATGATCAGGCCTTTTGTTTATAAAAACACAGTGAACATTCTTTGGTGCAAGTTCCTTTGGTATAAGTGTCTAAATACCAATCATAAATGAATTTCAATATTTAAAAATTTGCCTTCACTGTTATGTTGCCATTTTTATAAGTGGATAACACTCTAGACTACCAATCCAGAGGTTCCCGGTTCAAATCCCGGTCGGGTCGCATGGAAATTTCAGAAATGCTTTTCAATATTTCCCACCTAATACTAGAGATGAACGGATTGGATTCAAGGTGTAGTCTCGCGTGTTCCGGTGCTATACACCAGTCATGTACGTTAAAGAACCAATGAATCTATTCAGAAAGTGCTAGTGTATCGCACCCGGATTCGTTGTAACTCAAACTCTGTTTCTCCCCATGTCTGCACCTGTCAGTCAATATGCGACTATGCCCACTATGAGGGCCAAGTAAATTACCAAGAAAATATAGTCGCCTTCCTGTAATAGTCAGAAAATGACTGTAGGAAGTATTAAGTAGATAGATAGATAGAAATAACTTTATTGTGCATTTCCCTCTTATAATATCACTTACATGCGGTACTGGTTGATGGTAGTGGTGATAGGAACATGTGCCCATCTTCATTTAACACTGATCCTGAAATTCAAATATAAATGTGAAATTAACATGATCTTTGGTTACATATCATTGATAACACTCACTTTTAATGATATAGTGTATGTGCTTTTATTTGTGTGCAGATGAACTAATCTATGATTTCATTACATATTCAATATAAATAAATCAACCACTGCCTATCAAGTGCATGAATATGGTCAGAAGTGTATATAACCATGGTTATGCAACTTAAATTCAACCATTTACACTTCTGTCATGGAGTGTTCTGGCTTGGAAAAACATATTAATGTTTTAACACAAAGGTGGCCCTAATACAAGAGAGACTATAAAGTATTTTCATTTACTTACTATGTACTTCCGAGGTTTCTGTCTGACCCACACCCATCACTCCTTCACTGTCCTGTTCTACAAAATTAATATCATATAATGAATAAGACATTTGCTCTATCTCAACCTAAACATTTTTTTTTGGTTATAATATCTCTCAAGTACATGTTATATGTTGGTATGTCACTAGAAAAAAAAAAAAAATTCTATTCCTAGACTATTCATTAAATATAGTAGGCCTAAACAAGCCTCACTATTCATGAATATTGCTCAGCTAGATCTAACTGCATAAAAATGAACAGTTAATTTCACATTGATTTATGTTTACCTCACATGTACACTTTATTATAGTAAAACATCTAGATCTATATCAATATTTCCAATTTCAATAGCCAATTAAGCCCGTATAATTATAATAGTACAACTCAAATTACCCCTTCTGGTACCTCTTAGTGGTAGAACGGTAAGAAAGACAACTCTAGACAAATAAATTGATTGGCTGTTGCTATAGTACATGTAAACAATGTTACAATCTATTTTTAGATCATTTATTAGATATAATTATGTTACCCACCTTGATGAGGACATTTAGGTGTGGGTTCAGAAAAGTACTAATTTTGAAACCATAATCAACATCAGTATAAGTAAATAAATTTACCGCAAATGTAAATTGTTGTCTCACAGTCGAGGGACTCGGGAACACCGTGAAACGACGCAGAGTCGGCGTACATGGACGCTACCTGCTCCATGAAGGGATCCATCGGAGCAATGGGGGGTCCTCCGCCCGTTCTGCTGGCCGAAATCTTTTGCGCCACAACGCAAGTTTTTGATTTTTTGGTCAGGTTCCTCCACTTATTTTTGATCTCCTCCACCGACCTCACCGCAACGCCCACACTATTAACCTTGCTGGTAACAGCTTCCCACTCCTATAAAGATGACAATATAAGGGTCCGTATTAATAATAGTCATGGTGTTTGCTTTCAAGATTAAACACTATTACGGACACTCAGGTAAATAGAAATTAGATCAGTACAGGTTACGCAATTATATTTAAGAAATCAACAAAAATGAAGCAAATATACCTTATCCTGCATCTTTTTTGTGACTCCCGAGTCGGAGTTACAATGCTTTGCGGTCAGCAGACTCCATCCAGCCTCAATACTGGACCGCAGCACCTCACATTCCGCCAAGGAAAAATTGGTGGACCGAATTCTCTGCTTTTTCTGAACTAAATTTTCTTCAGCCATCTTACTATATCGGATACAGGTATCGTCTGTCAAAACTGACATAATCCGCGAACGTGACGTCATCGACAATAACATGGTGCATCACGGTATATATTGGTTAATTATTCTAGTGGTTAAATTTAACCATTTTAGTTAGCTAACCTTTTGGTTAACTGCGTTTATACAATCTGTTAACCAATCTGGTTAACTAACCATTTTGGTTAGAGTTAACCAGTGGTTAGGACTTAACTATTAGTTAACTTAACCAATGTTTATACAATTGGGTGCTGCAGCTAGTTAAATAATGGTTACAGTGCGCCTACCTGGCTGGTGCCTGGCATTAAAAGGATTGGAATCGGGAAGTAAATGTGCTCAGAAAGCAGGTGTCTCATAAGTTAGAATTGGCTGGCCCTTTAAATAGGGCTGACACTTTAATAATAAACACTTTACTTTACTTTACTTTATATACGGCACAAATCTTCATTTGTCACTAAACATGAAATATGCAGTAAACTACTATTAATGTAACTCCTGATATAAATTTGTTCATGTTTCATTTTAGACTTTAGATTTTAGACTAATCCTTTTGAAAGTAGTAATATCTTTAAAACGGCTAACTGAATTCAAATACAATGTTGTGTCAGTATACATGGCAGAATGGTCATTATATACGCAACATTTCCATTTGCTACTCGTGATATATTGCTACGGAAACGTAGTAGTAACAGAATATATTGAAAGCCCCTCGTATATACTGTGCCATCGATTGCCCGCCATCTCGGAGTATCGGTGCCATTATCACGGGCGTCAAGTTCTGAAATATCGTTATAGGGAAATATTATAATGATACATAATTACACCAGACAGATAAATATAGATATTTATACTGCAAGTCAAGGAAATTAAGAGTGGAATTGATAGTGCACTGAATAATTTCTCGGACGCTCAACTTGCTGGTATCACCGGTACGCCTCCTAATCAGACGGCAATAATGAGTTTTATACGAAAGTGGACTCCAGAGTGTTACAATGTAGCATTAACTACGTGTATGGTTTGGTTCGTGTGTAACATTAACTTCTTGTATGGTTTGGTTCGTGTGTTACATTAACTTCTT
Organism: Mactromeris polynyma; assembly: GCA_032209605.1. Classification (NCBI taxonomy): domain Eukaryota; kingdom Metazoa; phylum Mollusca; class Bivalvia; order Venerida; family Mactridae; genus Mactromeris; species Mactromeris polynyma. Next base: position 3,310,695 of record JASFXZ010000023.1, read on the forward strand.
GTATGGTTTGGTTCGTGTGTTACATTAACTTCTTGTATGGTTTGGTTCGTGTGTTACATTAACTTCTTGTATGGTTTGGTTCGTGTGTAGCATTAACTACTTGTATGGTTTGGTTCGTGTGTAACATTAACTACTTGTATGGTTTGGTTCGTGTGTAACATTAACTACTTGTAAGGTTTGGTTCGTGTGTAACATTAACTACTTGTATGGTTTGGTTCGTGTGTAACATTAACTACTTGTATGGTTTGGTTCGTGTGTAACATTAACTACTTGTATGGTTTGGTTCGTGTGTAACATTAACTACTTGTATGGTTTGGTTCGTGTGTAGCATTAACTACTTGTATGGTTTGGTTCGTGTGTAACATTAACTACTTGTAAGGTTTGGTTCGTGTGTAACATTAACTACGTGTATGGTTTGGTTCGTGTGTAGCATTAACTACTTGTATGGTTTGGTTCGTGTGTAACATTAACTACTTGTATGGTTTGGTTCGTGTGTAACATTAACTACGTGTATGGTTTGGTTCGTGTGTAACATTAACTACTTGTATGGTTTGGTTCGTGTGTAACATTAACTACTTGTATGGTTGTGTTCGTGTGTAGCATTAACTACTTGTATGGTTTGGTTCGTGTGTAACATTAACTACGTGTATGGTTTGGTTCGTGTGTAGCATTAACTACGTGTATGGTTTGGTTCGTGTGTAACATTAACTACTTGTAAGGTTTGGTTCGTGTGTAACATTAACTACTTGTATGGTTTGGTTCGTGTGTAGCATTAACTACTTGTATGGTTTGGTTCGTGTGTAACATTAACTACTTGTATGGTTTGGTTCGTGTGTAACATTAACTACGTGTATGGTTTGGTTCGTGTGTAACATTAACTACGTGTATGGTTTGGTTCGTGTGTAACATTAACTACGTGTATGGTTTGGTTCGTGTGTAGCATTAACTACTTGTATGGTTTGGTTCGTGTGTAACATTAACTACGTGTATGGTTTGGTTCGTGTGTAACATAAACTACTTGTATGGTTTGGTTCGTGTGTAACATTAACTACGTGTATGGTTTGGTTCGTGTGTAGCATTAACTACTTGTATGGTTTGGTTCGTGTGTAACATTAACTACTTGTATGGTTTGGTTCGTGTGTAACATTAACTACGTGTATGGTTTGGTTCGTGTGTAACATTAACTACTTGTATGGTTTGGTTCGTGTGTAACATTAACTACTTGTATGGTTTGGTTCGTGTGTAGCATTAACTACTTGTATGGTTTGGTTCGTGTGTAACATTAACTACTTGTATGGTTTGGTTCGTGTGTAGCATTAACTACTTGTATGGTTTGGTTCGTGTGTAACATTAACTACTTGTAAGGTTTGGTTCGTGTGTAACATTAACTACGTGTATGGTTTGGTTCGTGTGTAGCATTAACTACTTGTATGGTTTGGTTCGTGTGTAACATTAACTACTTGTATGGTTTGGTTCGTGTGTAACATTAACTACGTGTATGGTTTGGTTCGTGTGTAACATTAACTAATTGTATGGTTTGGTTCGTGTGTAACATTAACTACTTGTATGGTTTGGTTCGTGTGTAACATTAACTACGTGTATGGTTTGGTTCGTGTGTAACATTAACTACGTGTATGGTTTGGTTCGTGTGTAACATTAACTACGTGTATGGTTTGGTTCGTGTGTAACATTAACTACGTGTATGGTTTGGTTCGTGTGTAACATTAACTACTTGTATGGTTTGGTTCGTGTGTAGCATTAACTACTTGTATGGTTTGGTTCGTGTGTAACATAAACTACTTGTATGGTTTGGTTCGTGTGTAACATTAACTACTTGTATGGTTTGGTTCGTGTGTAACATTAACTACTTGTATGGTTTGGTTCGTGTGTAACATTAACTACTTGTATGGTTTGGTTCGTGTGTAGCATTAACTACTTGTATGGTTTGGTTCGTGTGTAACATTAACTACTTGTAAGGTTTGGTTCGTGTGTAACATTAACTACTTGTATGGTTTGGTTCGTGTGTAGCATTAACTACTTGTATGGTTTGGTTCGTGTGTAACATTAACTACTTGTATGGTTTGGTTCGTGTGTTACACTAACTACGTGTATGGTTTGGTTGGTGTTGTGGTTTAACGCGGTTATTTCAACAGTATTTCAGTTATTAGTATGTACGACTATCATTTGTATTAGCCAGTGTCCCAGCATTTATAACGAGTAAAGTGTATTAACCTATTGTACCGTAAGTAATGGACAACTGCCTACGTTAACCAGACTAGGAGGACAACTGCCTACGTTAGGGTTATTTGATATTTCATCAAGCTTGGGTTAAAATTACCTTGTAAAATCTTTAGATTCTAAATCTCATTGTAAAACAATGTCGATTTTATTTTAAACAATACAACACATACATGTTCAATCATACACGGTAAAAGACGGGTTTAGAAGACATGATTCGAAATGTATCGGACCCGTATTTATACGAGCGAGGTTGTTAAAGCGTTCAGGGCTCGAGCCGTGTTATCGTCTAGGAATCATGACGAGGAAGTGCCACCATAGATGCATCTCCTCACCACAAATATACATCATTGTTTGACTTATGAAGAATCCAAGTTTAATGTAGGAAACCATGACAACAATAATAATCAAATCAGTCATTAAATAAAACGCTTAGCTCAGTATTCAAGTACAATATAAATACCAGCATACTATCAGATAGTATGTAGCGTGCTAGCTGACCATGTTATGGCCCTCTCTTCAACAAAACATTTTATATTCAGGTAGTAAAAAGTAGAACGCATTAATATCACTAGAGCAACAAGGTTTCCATAACAACCGAACATTTCTTACAGAGTGTTACCGTTGTCAGGTTGAACTGTACATGATATTTCTTACAGAGTGTTACTGTTGTCAGGTTGAACTGTACATGATATTTCTTACAGAGTGTTACTGTTGTCAGGTTGAACTGTACATGATATTTCTTACAGAGTGTTACTGTTGTCAGGTTGAACTGTACATGATATTTCTTACAGAGTGTTACTGTTGTCAGGTTGAACTGTACATGATATTTCTTACAGAGTGTTACTGTTGTCAGGTTGAACTGTACATGATATTTCTTACAGAGTGTTAATGTTGTCAGGTTGAACTGTACGTGCCATTTCTTACAGAGTGTTAATGTTGTCAGGTTGAACTGTACGTGCCATTTCTTACAGAGTGTTACTGTTGTCAGGTTGAACTGTACGTGACATTTCTTACAGAGTGTTACTGTGATCAGGTTGAACTGTACGTGCCATTTCTTACAGAGTGTTACTGTTGTCAGGTTGAACTGTACGTGACATTTCTTACAGAGTGTTACTGAGATCAGGTTGAACTGTACGTGCCATTTCTTACAGAGTGTTACTGTTGTCAGGTTGAACTGTACGTGCCATTTCTTACAGAGTGTTACTGTGATCAGGTTGAACTGTACGTGCCATTTCTTACAGAGTGTTACTGTGATCAGGTTGAACTGTACGTGCCATTTCTTACAGAGTGTTACTGTGATCAGGTTGAACTGTACGTGCCATTTCTTACAGAGTGTTACTGTGATCAGGTTGAACTGTACGTGCCATTTCTTACAGGCTGTTACTGTGATCAGGTTGAACTGTACATGACATTTCTAACAGAGTGTTACTGTTGTCAGGTTGAACTGTACGTGCCATTTCTTACAGAGTGTTACTGTTGTCAGGTTGCACTGTACATGCCATTTCTTACAGAGTGTTACTGTTGTCTGGTTACACTGTACGTGCCATTTCTTACAGAGTGTTACTGTTGTCAGGTTGAACTGTACGTGACATTTATTACAGAGTGTTACTGTTGTCAGGTTGCACTGTACATGACATTTCTTCAAAGTGTTACTGCTGTGATCAGGTTGAACTGTACATGACATTTCTTACAGAGTGTTACTGTTGTCAGGTTGAACTGTACATGACATTTCTTACAGAGTGTTACTGTTGTCAGGTTGCACTGTACATGACATTTCTTACAGAGTGTTACTGTTGTCAGGTTGAACTGTACATGACATTTCTTACAGAGTGTTACTGTTGTCAGGTTGCACTGTACATGACATTTCTTACAGAGTGTTACTGTTGTCAGGTTACAATGTACATGACATTTCTTACATGATTTTACTGTTGTCAGGTTGCACTGTACATGTCATTTCTTACAGAGTGTTACTGTTGTCAGGTTACAATGTACATGACATTTCTTACAGGCTGTTACTGTTGTCAGGTTAAACTGTACGTGCCATTTCTTACAGGCTGTTACTGTTGTCTGGCTGAACTGTACGTGCCATTTCTTACAGACTGTTACTGTTGTCTGGTTAAACTGTACGTGCCATTTCTTACAGGCTGTTACTGTTGTCTGGCTGAACTGTACTTGCCATTTCTTACAGACTGTTACTGTTGTCTGGTTAAACTGTACGTGCCATTTCTTACAGGCTGTTACTGTTGTCTGGTTAAACTGTACGTGCCATTTCTTACAGGCTGTTACTGTTGTCAGGTTAAACTGTACGTGCCATTTCTTACAGGCTGTTACTGTTGTCTGGCTGAACTGTACGTGCCATTTCTTACAGGCTGTTACTGTTGTCTGGCTGAACTGTACAATACATTTCTAACAAAGTGTTACTGTGGTTAGGCTGAACTGTACATTTTATTTCTCCGCTGTTTGGTAATGAAATGACGAACTGTAATTGATTGTTCGATTTCATTTTCCAGAATAATTCATTATTATTATCATTGCTGTACACAACAATAATCAACAATTAATTGCTTTAAAACATGTTTGTGATTATTGCAACAATCCCACTAGAGGCCATATTTCACGACATCTGCAGACAAAATTTGGCCAATTAATATGTCTGGCTAGTTGTTACGGTTCTTTTATTTCTAATTAAACGATTAAGTTACAGCTGCAAACTTAGTGGTTTTATGTCTGTCTGATTAATTGTTATAAATTGCGATCATATTGTATGCAGAAGTTGCTTTTTGCTATGGTGTCTGACATTCGTCTATTTCCTCTATGAAACTCGGCGGTTTAATTTGGTAAAATGGAAAAAACGGGAATCCCCCTTTCCTGGTTCCCGATCAGAAACTGTGTTACTTTATTTAGATTTTTATTTCGTCACTTTTTTCAAAATCTCCTACGCAGTGATCTCCCCTTATAGTTGCTGTACTGCAAGGGAAGATAACCGCTGCGTGGAGTTTGTTTTTATACTGTTAGAAAACTGTCTAGATTAATGTTCACATTTATTATCTACATAAGAAAGGCATATCTAAACTTTCACCGTTCAGATATTTAAAAACTTATAAATTTATTTTTATTTTTTCGGGTGGTAAATTTCCTGCTTTCTAATTTAGAAGGCATGAGGAAACATAATGTCCGTTCTGGCTTCCAGGAAGATTGTTACATATATCCAGATGGTATCCATTATATCTACAGACATCCAGATGGTATTCATAATATATATAGACATCCAGATGGTATCCATTATATATACAGACATCCAGATGGTATCCATTATATCTACAGACATCCAGATGGTATCCATTATATCTAAAGACATCCAGATGGTATCCATTATATCTACAGACATCCAGATGGTATCCATTATATCTACAGACATCCAGATGGTATCCATTATATCTACAGACATCCAGATGGTATCCATTATATCTACAGACATCCAGATGGTATCCATTATATCTACAGACATCCAGATGGTATCCATTATATATATAGACATCTAGATAGTGTCCATTATATCTACAGAAACTAATAAAACATTTGCAAGATTACCGTCTACTTAAATGAAGCGTTTGCTATCCGTAAGGAAACGTTAACATATTGTTTAAATTAATATTTCAATAACTGGAATAATTTACATATTTTTGTGTTCTTCTCTAGCAGCGAGAGTTGACGATCTACCCTCCATCACTGTATCACCAGCTGATGTCAGATACACACAGCAGCGAGTGTGGACGACCTACCCTCCATCACTGTATCACCAGCTGATGTCAGATACACACAGCCGCGAGTGTGGACGACCTACCCTCCATCACTGTATCACCAGCTGATGTCAGATACACACAGCCGCGAGTGTGGACGACCTACCCTCTATCACTGTATCACCTGCTGATGTCAGATACACACAGCCGCGAGAGTTGACGACCTACCCTCCATCACTGTATCACCAGCTGATGTCAGATACACACAGCCGCGAGTGTGGACGACCTACCCTCTATCACTGTATCACCAGCTGATGTCAGATACACACAGCCGCGAGTGTGGACGATCTACCCTCTATCACTGTATCACCAGCTGATGTCAGATACACACAGCCGCGAGTGTGGACGACCTACCCTCCATCACTGTATCACCAGCTGATGTCAGATACACACAGCCGCGAGAGTTGACGACCTACCCTCCATCACTGTATCAGCAGCTGATGTCAGATACACACAGCCGCGAGAGTTGACGACCTACCCTCCATCACTGTATCACCAGCTGATGTCAGATACACACAGCCGCGAGAGTTGACGACCTACCCTCCATCACTGTATCAGCAGCTGATGTCAGATACACACAGCCGCGAGAGTTGACGACCTACCCTCCATCACTGTATCAGCAGCTGATGTCAGATACACACAGCCGCGAGAGTTGACGACCTACCCTCCATCACTGTATCACCAGCTGATGTCAGATACACACAGCCGCGAGAGTTGACGACCTACCCTCCATCACTGTATCAGCAGCTGATGTCAGATACACACAGCCGCGAGTGTGGACGACCTACCCTCTATCACTGTATCAGCAGCTGATGTCAGATACACACAGCCGCGAGTGTTGACGACCTACCCTCCATCACTGTATCACCAGCTGATGTCAGATACACACAGCCGCGAGAGTTGACGACCTACCCTCCATCACTGTATCAGCAGCTGATGTCAGATACACACAGCCGCGAGTGTGGACGACCTACCATCTATCACTGTATCACCAGCTGATGTCAGATACACACAGCCGCGAGAGTTGACGACCTACCCTCTATCACTGTATCACCAGCTGATGTCAGATACACACTGCCGCGAGAGTTGACGATCTACCCTCTATATCACTGTATCACCAGCTGATGTCAGATACACACAGCAGCGAGAGTTGACGACCTACCCTCTATCACTGTATCACCAGCTGTTGTCAGATACACACAGCCGCGAGAGTTGACGACCTACCCTCCATCACTGTATCACCAGCTGATGTCAGATACACTCAGCAGCGAGAGTTGACGACCTACCCTCCATCACTGTATCACCAGCTGATGTCAGATACACACAGCCGCGAGAGTTGACGACCTACCCTCTATCACTATATCACCAGCTGTTGTCAGATACACACAGCAGCGAGAGTTGACGACCTACCCTCCATCACTGTATCACCAGCTGATGTCAGATACACTCAGCAGCGAGAGTTGACGACCTACCCTCCATCACTGTATCACCAGCTGATGTCAGATACACACAGCCGCGAGAGTTGACGAACTACCCTCCATCACTGTATTACCAGCTGATGTCAGATACACACAGCCGCGAGAGTTGACGACCTACCCTCTATCACTGTATCACCAGCTGATGTCAGATACACACAGCCGCGAGAGTTGACGACCTACCCTCTATCACTGTATCACCAGCTGATGTCAGATACACACAGCCGCGAGAGTTGACGACCTACCCTCCATCACTGTATCACCAGCTGATGTCAGATACACACAGCCGCGAGAGTTGACGACCTACCCTCTATCACTGTATCACCAGCTGATGTCAGATACACACAGCAGCTGTGTCTCCTTCTAGTTCAATATGATAACTTCCGACCTCAATTCGTACTTTCACTTCAAAACTATATGCTCCTACTTGAGAACAAATCAAATTCCAGAATAAATAAGCTATTTGCAAATTCAATATTAATGAGACACTAAATATAGATACAACCCCGTTCACATACGTAGATACAGCATCTGGTGACACCATGTGTAAGCTGTCATATGTTGATTCATTGTCAATTTTACAAACACTGAACAATCTATAACTCAAATGTATTTTATTTTGTTGCGTTGAAATGAATGTACAGTTAATCCTCACTTAAAGACCATATCGATATTAAAACCTCTTTATAAATACATGTATTATTACATGCTGACGTATATTCGAATACAGCGAGTACATTTGTATTATCGTTCTATATTTTTGTTTCGTTTGGACGATCATGTCACGTGGTACTTGTAAGAAACATCTTTTTCGGCGCATCCGTAACAATATGCTTTTGCTATTTGCATATCAATGTTGAGTAAACCAATCAAATCTTACGTTAACCACCAAGGCAATTTCTCTTCAAACGAACAACGTTTGTAACCTTGACGCGGATTGGTTAACCTTTCGATTAAGGGTACGTTACATTATATAAATCCACTGAATTTCGGGGAATATCGAAATCCATTTTGGATCTGGAGTGACCAGTAATCGTAACGCCGACCATCTTTTTCAAGATATTTCTTGTTTCAACTATTTTACACTATGAGTGCGTTATAGAAGTACAGAAAGCTGTCTACCAGGATTTTTTTGAAAATAATTTCACTGCCTTTGTCTTTTCAATTGGGAAAATATGTGCGAAAATAAGAGCATGGTTATTTTACTTATAAATGTTTTAATTTCCTGCTTTTGCTGGATGTACTTTTACTTTTTTAGGCTTTTTTGTTAGGGGAAACAGTCGAAATTCGGCAGTTAAATTGAACAAAAAATCACTGTTCTATCACTAAGTCGTTTTCTATCCCTGGAAACCCATTTTATGCGGATTTTATCTTCCAATGGGGATAATAAAATCATCGGAGATTATTTCATGCAAACATCAGTAGAATACAAGTCTAGTCAAATTTTAAAGTCGGTCAAGTTCACGCAATCTTGGACGAGAGATCAATACCAGGATGATATCATTTCTTTGGTAGGTGATAGTATTCATTCAATGGACATAGTTTGCGACGAAATGTCTTTATCAATAAGTACTTGGCCAATAACTTGATTTTATTTTCATTTATGGCTATTGAACTGTGCTATCGGCAGATAATATAACAGTAGACACGTTACAATGACCATTGCTCTTAAAACGACGAACCATTAGCCCTGCATGAAACCGGCATAACACATTTTATTTAACAAATGCATGTAAACATTTTTTTACATATTTTGGTAAGATATCAATAATGTTTAAAAAAAAAGGATCTATTTGCACAACATGTGTAATACTCATAACTAATAATATACCCACAAAATACACACAATCATTCTTTGACATTTTATTTGGCCTTAAAACAGCAGGTGGAATTTAATTGGTATTTAATTGATAATGTGATTTGTTATTCTAATTAAGCCTGTTTACGCTGTTACTTACACTCAAACATTATTTATTTATACACAATCAAACACAATATAACACTATTTATTCACACAAAATATTATGCCAAACATTACACTTATCTGAAACACAGGGGTTGAAAAGTCTTCGATATAGAGGTTGAAAAGTCTTCAAAGTAGGGGTTGAAAAGTCTTCAAAGTAGGGGTTGAAAAGTCTTCAAAGTAGGGGTTGAAAAGTCTTCAAAGTAGGGGTTGAAAAGTCTTCAAAGTAGGGGTTGAAAAGTCTTCAAAGTAGGGGTTGAAAAGTCTTCAAAGTAGGGGTTGAAAAGTCTTCAAAGTAGGGGTTGAAAAGTCTTCAAAGTAGGGGTTGAAAAGTCTTCAAAGTAGGGGTTGAAAAGTCTTCAAAGTAGGGGTTGAAAAGTCTCAACAGGTAGGGGTTTAAAAGTCTTGAAATCAGGGGTTGAAAAGTCCTGGGGTTGAAAAGTCTGTAAGCCGACACAACTACCCATATTCTGGACATAACTACCCATTATCCCGGACAAAACTACCCATATCCCGGACACAACTACCCATATTCCGGACACAACTACCCATTATCCCTGACAAAACTACCCATATCCCGGACACAACTACCCATATTCCGGAAACAACTACCCATACTCCGGACAAAACTACCCCTTATCCCGGAAACAACTACCAATATCCCGGACACAACTACCCATATCCCGGACACAAATACCCATATCCCGGACACAAATACCAATATCGCGGACACAACTACCCATATCCCGAATACAACTACCCATGTCCCGGACACAACTACCCATGTCCCGGACACAACTACCCATGTCCAGGACACAACTACCCATATCCCGAATACAACTACCCATGTCCCGGATACAACTACCCACACCCATATGCCGGATACAACTACCTATATCCCGAATACAACTACCCATGTCCCGGACACAACTACTCATATCCCGAATACAACTAACCATGTCCCGGACACAACTACCCATATCCCGAATACAACTACCCATGTGCCGGATACAACAAACCATATCCCGGACATAACTACCCATATCCCGAATACAACTGTCCATGTCCCGGATACAACTACCCATGTCCCGGATACAACTACCCACACATATATGCCGGATACTACTACCCACATCCCGGATACAACTACCCATGTCCCGGATAAAACTACCCATATCATTGGTGACATATGACCTTGGTACAGTGACATATATTCTTGGTTACAACTATCAATATCATAGGTACAGTGACCTATATACTTTGTTACAACTATCCATATCATAGGTACAGTGATATATAGCCTTCGTACAGTGACCTATAATCCTTGGTACAGTGACCTATAATCCTTGATACAGTGACCTATATCCTTGGTACAGTGATATATATCCTTGGTACAGTGACATATATTCTTGGCTACAACTATCAATATCATAGGTACAGTGACCTATATACTTTGTTACAACTATCCATATCATAGATATAGTAACCTATATCCAAGGTGCAACTATCAATATCATATGGTACAGTGATATATATCCTTGGAACAGTGACCTTTAATCCTTGGTACAGTGACCTATATCCATGGTATAGTGATACGTATCCTTGGTACAGTGACCTATATACTTGGTACAGTGACCTATATCCTTGGTACAGTGACCTATAATCCTTGGTACAGTGACCTATATCCATGGTATAGTGATATATATCCTTGATCAGGTGACCTATACACTTGGTACAGTGACCTATAATCCTTGGTTCAGTGATCTATATCCATGGTATAGTGATATATATCCTTGATCAGGTGACCTACACACTTGGTACAGTGACCTATATACTTGGTACAGTGACCTATATCCTTGGTACAGTGACCTATATCCATGGTATAGTGATATATATCCTTGATCAGGTGACCTATACACTTGGTACCGTGACCTATATACTTGGTACAGTGACCTATATCCTTGGTACAGTGACCTATAATCCTTGGTACAGTGACCTATATCCATGGTATAGTGATATATATCCTTGATCAGGTGACCTATACACTTGGTACAGTGACCTATAATCCTTGGTACAGTGACCTATATCCATGGTATAGTGATATATATCCTTGATCAGGTGACCTATACACTTGGTACAGTGACCTATAATCCTTGGTACAGTGACCTATATCCATGGTATAGTGATATATATCCTTGATCAGGTGACCTATATACTTTGTACAGTGACCTATATACTTGGTACAGTGACCTATATCCTTGGTACAGTGACCTATAATCCTTGGTACAGTGACCTATATCCATGGTATAGTGATATATATCCTTGATCAGGTGACCTATACACTTGGTACAGTGACCTATATACTTGGTACAGTGACCTATATCCTTGGTACAGTGACCTATAACCCTTGGTACAGTGACCTATATCCATGGTATAGTGATATATATCCTTGATCAGGTGACCTATACACTTGGTACAGTGACCTTTAATCCTTGGTACAGTGACCTATATACTTGGTACAGTGACCTGTATACATGGTATAGGTATAGTGATATATATTCTTGATCAGGTGACCTATACACTTGGTACAGTGACCTATAATCCTTGGTACAGTGACTTATATACTTGGTACAGTGACCTGTATCCTTGGTACAGCTACTCATATCCCGGGGCGACTGCAGTAAGTTTGGCTCTTAATGGTAAATACTTCAGTCTAATCCATATAATATAACATGCGGTTTTGCCATAGTGAATTCTTTAATCTTGTCCTATATGGCCAATAGTTTCAGCAGAATCTCTAACTTCTATCACATTAATCCAACGGTTTATCACCAAAGTCACAATGTGAAGCACTTGCGTCAAGCCTGTATGGCTGTATTATGGCCGTGTGCCTAACTTCATTAGTTCAGTCATATAGTTTCAAAGGAAATGTCGACACTCATTGAAAATCAAGTAAATTTTGAGAATATGCGGAAATGAACGCTGTCCCTGACGTATCAAAAATTGCTTATCTTCATATGGTCATTAGAATTCGTTTACCAGACTCACGACTGATCGTTACCTGCATTGTATTGCTCTAAGACCAATACAAAAAAATTAACAACTATGCTTTATTTCCTTCAAAATGGTCATAAATACTTATCAAAAAGCGATCGTACTCACGTAGTAAAGTAGTAAATTACAAACGTGAATGATTTATATCCCGTGCCCGAGTCGTTAAGCCATAACGTATCCGCATTGGACGCGTTCGAAGGTTCGAATGTCGATTGGTGAGCCGCCAGCTAGTTAATAGTTACCGTTTGCCTACCCGCCTGGTTCCTGACATTAAAGGATATGAATCTGGAAGTAAATGTGCTCAGATAATAGAACAGAAATGGATGGTCCTTTAAAGGGGATTTAACTATAATATTAGACACTTTACTTTTATGTGTATTGTTGTTCTTAGCCGTAAGGAAAGAAATCATGCAAGTTACATGGACTCTCATTCAGTGACACATTTATAGACGAAGAGTGTTCATGACAGAAGTTATCAGATTACAGACGTCCACAAGTGCAATCATTACATAAATGCAGGATTATTTATAGGCCAGACTTTTTGACAGCGTCGCTTGGTGAACACGTGAACATAGATAATATCCCGTATGTGAGGGTTATATTGATCTCTGAACTAGGGAATTGTCTGTGTATATATTCGTAGATGTATGTCTGTACGGGTTATATTGATCTCTGAACTAAGGAACTGTGTGTGTATATATTTGTAGATGTATGTATGTGAGGGTTATATTGATCTCTGAACTAGGGAACTGTATGTGTATTTTTGTGTAGATATATGTCTGTTGGGGTTATATTGATCTCTGTACTAGGGAACTGTGTTTGTATATATTTGTAGATATATGTCTGTGAGGGTTATATTCCTCTCTGTACTAGGGAACTGTGTGTGTATATATTTGTAGATATGTCTGTGAGGGTTATATTGATCTCTGAACTAGGGAACTGTATGTGTGTATATTTGTAGATGTATGTATGTGAGGGTTATATTGATCTCTGAACTAGGGAACTGTGTGTGTATATATTTGTAGATGTATGTATGTGAGGGTTATATTGATCTCTGAACTAGGGAACTTTATGTGTATATATTTGTAGAGGTATGTATGTGAGGGTTATATTGATCTCTGAACTAGGGAACTTTATGTGTATATATTTGTAGATATGTCTATGAGGGTTATATTGATCTCTGAACTAGGGAACTGTGTGTGTATATATTTGTAGATATGTCTGTGAGGGTTATATTGATCTCTGAACTAGGGAACTGTGTGTGTATATATTTGTAGATATTTGTTGTCGCAATCAATCCTCGTGTAGCGAGGCCGCTTTACCAATTGAGTGATGCCTGATTCCCTCGGATTGATTTTCCGCAGTCATATAAAATGTTAGAACTGAATTATTGCATTGCTTTCTATTATAGAGAGTGTGCCTCTATACGACGGTCAACAACAACTGTCTTTGGATCAAAGTATCGAATTTGTTACTGAGATTGGATTCTACACCACACTGTTCATTTACTTCTGAAGTTTCTTGTTAATGTAGTCAGCTATACGCAGTGTTCTATCAATGTCTATCAAATCGGAAACTTATTAGGTTTAAGTGTACTTTAGACTTCACAGGTGAACGTGTTGGATTCTGTTCAATATCAGAAGTTGACATCATATTGTTGAGATGAGTACTTCAATTTTCACCTTGTTTTTCATTTGTGGTTTGATTCTAAATGTTTCATCTGGATTTAAAAGTAAGAATCTTACAATTGGTGGTATATTTCCCATGTCCGGTAGCTGGGCTGGGGGTCAGGGATGTCTGCCTGCTGTACAGATGGCGTTAGAAGATGTCAATGCACGTGACGATATTCTTCCTAACTACAGACTGAACATGGATTACAACGATAGTCAGGTAAGTCGTGATTTATGTACATACAATGATGACGTAGAACGGAGACACTTATGATACTTCCTCTCTCAGGAAGTTTTGCTATACTTTTTCTTTTATAAATATAACAAAATGATTTTTATAATTGATATTATGTACTATACCTGTTGAATCGATGGACTTCATTACATTATTGTAATCATGAATTAACACTGAATAAATGGAAAAATCTTTTTTGCATAGGTCGAAGAGTTTTCTTGCATAAGTATAAGTTTGTTCTTGTATACGTCGAAGTGTTTCCTTGCATAAGTCGAAGTGTTTCCTTGCATAAGTCGAAGTGTGCTCTTGAATATGTCGAAGAGTTTTCTTGCATAAGTCGAAGTGTGTTCTTGCATAAGTCGAAGTGTTTCCTTGCATAAGTCGAAGTGTTTCCTTGCATAAGTCGAAGTGTGCTCTTGAATATGTCGAAGTGTGTTCTTGCATAAGTCGAAGTGTTTCCATGCATAAGTCGAAGAGTGTTCTTGCATATGTCGAATTGTTTTCTTGCGTATGTCGAAGTGTTTCCTTGCATAAGTCGAAGTGTGTTCTTGCCTATGTCGAAGTGTGTTCTTGCATATGTCGAATTGTTTTCTTGCATATGTCGAAGTGTTTCCTTGCATAAGTCGAGTGTTTCATTGCATAAGTCGAAGTGTGTTCTTGCATATGTCGAATTGTTTTCTTGCCTATGTCGAAGTGTTCCTTGCATAAGTCGAAGAGTTTCCTTGCATAAGTCGAAGTGTGTTCTTGCATAATGTATTATTATGTCGAAGTGTGTTCTTGCATATGTCGAATTGTTTTCTTGCATATGTCGAAGTGTTTCCTTGCATAGGTCGAAGTGTTTCCTTGCATAAGTCGAAGTGTGTTTCTATGTTAAGTCAATGTATTTTGTTATAGAAGTCGAAATCTTTATTTGTATTCATTACCTATTGAAGTCAAACTAGTTTGCAGTAAAAGTCGAATGTTTACTGTGTAAGTCGAATTATTTTGCTTCATTTGTCGATTTCTTTAAATGTCGAATTAATTGAAAGCATATGTTTATTTTTTCTGCATTAACTCGAAGGAAATGTTTCAGAGTATTTCAAACAAGCATCTTACAAATATAATGTGTTTGTAATATGCAAATAATTTATAAGCCACCCTGTTACAATAGTACAGTGTAATCGAAACCCAACATAGCTTGTAAAGTGAGTTTGTACAGCATCCCTTAATGACAATGTCTATGAAATATTGACGTATAAAACTTTCAGACAATGTTTGCTGGCTTCTGTTTCTGATATAATACCAGGCTACTGTAGTTATCATTACACGTGTCGCTTTGTGAGGTATTTCATCATTTACAAATATTGACGCTGTTTTAGCTGAATGTTCCGCTGAAAATGTGATATGAATAACAACAAGCACCTATGTTGATTGTTTCAAGCAAAAACATTCTTATTTCTCATTTTCCCTGACTCGTCCTCGTGTATGGTTCATGGGCTGGCCGTTACATAATTATGCTGGTGTATGAGCCATACGTATATATCCATTCTGAGTGTAGGTCCATTCTGTGTGTATGTCCATTCTGTGTGTATGTTCATTCTGAGTGTATATCCATTCTGTGTGTATATCCATTCTGTGTGTATATCCATTCTGTGTGTATGTTCATTCTGAGTTAATATCCATTCTGTGTGTATATCCATTCTGTGTGTATATCCATTCTGAGTGTAGGTCCATTCTGTGTGTATATCCATTCTGAGTGTATGTTCATTATGTGTGTATATCCATTCTGAGTGTAGGTCCATTCTGAGTGTATATCCATTCTGAGTGTAGGTCCATTCTGAGTGTAGGTCCATTCTGTGTGTATATCCATTCTGTGTGTATATCCATTCTGAGTGTATGTTCATTCTGTGTGTATTACCATTCTGAGTGTAGGTCCATTCTGTGTGTATATCCATTCTGTGTGTATATCCATTCTGAGTGTAGGTCCATTCTGTATGTATATTCATTCTGTGTGTATATCCATTCTGAGTGTAGGTCAATTCTGTGTGTATATCCATTCTGAGTGTAGGTACATTCTGTGTGTATATCCATTCTGTGTGAATATCCATTCTGAGTGTAGGTCAATTCTGTGTGTAGGTACATTCTGTGTGTATATCCATTCTGTGTGAATATCCATTCTGAGTGTAGGTCAATTCTGTGTGTATATCCATTCTGTGTGTATATCCATTCTGTGTGTAGGTACATTCTGTGTGTATATCCATTCTGTGTGTAGGTCCATTCTGTGTGAATATCCATTCTGTGTGTATGTCCATTCTGTGTGAATATCCATTCTGTGTGTAGGTCCATTCTGTGTGAATATCCATTCTGAGTGTATGTCCATTCTGTGTGAATATCCATTCTGAGTGTAGGTACATTCTGTGTGTATATCCATTCTGTGTGTATATCCATTCTGAGTGTAGGTCCATTCTGTATGTATATTCATTCTGTGTGTATATCCATTCTGAGTGTATGTCCATTCTGTGTGTATATCCATTCTGAGTGTAGGTCCATTCTGTATGTATATTCATTCTGTGTGAATATCCATTCTGAGTGTATGTCCATTCTGTGTGTATATCCATTCTGAGTGTATGTCCATTCTGTGTGAATATCCATTCTGAGTGTATGTCCATTCTGTGTGTATATCCATTCTGAGTGTAGGTCCATTCTGTGTGTATATCCATTCTGTGTGTATATCCATTCTGAGTGTAGGTCCATTCTGTATGTATATTCATTCTGTGTGAATATCCATTCTGAGTGTATGTCCATTCTGTATGTATATTCATTCTGTGTGAATATCCATTCTGAGTGTAGGTCCATTCTGTATGTATATTCATTCTGTGTGAATATCCATTCTGAGTGTATGTCCATTCTGTGTGTAGGTACATTCTGTGTGTATATCCATTCTGAGTGTATGTCCATTCTGTGTGTATATCCATTCTGAGTGTATGTCCATTCTGTGTGAATATCCATTCTGAGTGTAGGTACATTCTGTGTGTATATCCGTTCTGTGTGTATATCCATTCTGAGTGTAGGAACATTCTGTGTGTATATCCATTCTGTGTGAATATCCATTCTGAGTGTAGGTACATTCTGTGTGTATATCCATTATGTGTGTATATCCATTCTGAGTGTAGGAACATTCTGTGTGTATGTTCATTCTGTGTGTAGAGCAACGTATAGAATGCCTTGATCATTTTTGTGGTTCCAACTTTTGTTTTATTGATCAAGAAGACGTATGAGTTAAGAGGAACATGATAGCAGTGAATGGTTCAAATATGTACAACTGGTTTGTAGAAAGGGTTTATTTGATTCTCCTAAAATAAAATATCAGATTTATTGTTTGTACACGTGTCTGGTCCATGGTTGTATGTCTCAGGAATGATCTATCTATCTTGAAGCATGAAATGATAGGCGTAATGCTAGATGACCTACATTTATTGTAACGTCACGAAATGTTCTGTCTTGAAGAATTGCATGTTTAGTTTATCGCTGTAAAACTCGCATATCCAAGTAAGCGAACGTGAAAGAATACAGCGCTATGTGTATGGTGGAATACAGCGCTATGTGTATGGTGGAATACAGCGCTATGTGTAAGGTGGAATACAGCGCTATGTGTATGGTGGAATACAGCGCTATGTGTATGGTGGAATACAGCGCTATGTGTATGGTGGAATACAGCGCTATGTGTATGGTGGAATACAGCGCTATGTGTATGGTGGAATACAGCGCTATGTGGATGGTGGAATACAGCGCTATGTGTATGGTGGAATACAGCGCTATGTGTATGGTGGAATACAGCGCTATGTGTAAGGTGGAATACAACGCTATGTGTATGGTGGAATACAGCGCTATGTGTAAGGTGGAATACAGCGCTATGTGTAAGGTGGAATACAGCGCTATGTGTATGGTGGAATACAGCGCTATGTGTATGGTGGAATACAGCGCTATGTGTATGGTGGAATACAGCGCTATGTGTATGGTGGAATACAGCGCTATGTGTATGGTGGAATACAGCGCTATGTGTAAGGTGGAATACAGCGCTATGTGTATGGTGGAATACAGCGCTATGTGTATGGTGGAATACAGCGCTATGTGTATGGTGGAATACAGCGCTATGTGTATGGTGGAATACAGCGCTATGTGTATGGTGGAATACAGCGCTATGTGTATGGTGGAATACAGCGCTATGTGTATGGTGGAATACAGCGCTATGTGTATGGTGGAATACAGCGCTATGTGTATGGTGGAATACAACGCTATGTGTATGGTGGAATACAGCGCTATGTGTATGGTGGAATACAGCGCTATGTGTATGGTGGAATACAGCGCTATGTGTATGGTGGAATACAGCGCTATGTGTAAGGTGGAATACAGCGCTATGTGTATGGTGGAATACAGCGCTATGTGTAAGGTGGAATACAGAGCTATGTGTAAGGTGGAATACAGCGCTATGTGTATGGTGGAATACAGCGCTATGTGTATGGTGGAATACAGCGCTATGTGTATGTTGGAATACAGCGCTATGTGTAAGGTGGAATACAACGCTATGTGTATGGTGGAATACAGCGCTATGTGTATGGTGGAATACAGCGCTATGTGTATGGTGGAATACAGCGCTATGTGTATGGTGGAATACAGCGCTATGTGTATGGTGGAATACAGCGCTATGTGTATGGTGGAATACAGCGCTATGTGTATGGTGGAATACAGCGCTATGTGTAAGGTGGAATACAGCGCTATGTGTATGGTGGAATACAGCGCTATGTGTATGGTGGAATACAGCGCTATGTGTATGGTGGAATACAGCGCTATGTGTAAGGTGGAATACAGCGCTATGTGTATGGTGGAATACAGCGCTATGTGTATGGTGGAATACAGCGCTATGTGTATGGTGGAATACAGCGCTATGTGTATGGTGGAATACAGCGCTATGTGTATGGTGGAATACAGCGCTATGTGTATGGTGGAATACTTTTGTCTACAAATGTTCTGTCTGGTAAAACGCAACGTTACATAAACAACCAGGAGTAGGTAATACAGATATATTTCTGCATGTTTTTAAACAACGTTTGTATGATAACAGCTTACAGATATGGCATACACGATTGACTAATTCTAGCAGATCCATATTTTATAAAGAAATAATTCATTTTGGTTTCCAAAAGTTCCTTGATACTCTAAATATTCCTAAATTTAGAATTGCTATGACTAGACTTGTTGAATCCTCTCATTACCTAAGAATAGAATCCGGCAGATGGCAAAGACCAAAACTAGAAAGAGAAAATAGAAAATGTTTTTATTGTGATTAGTTGGAAGACGAATATCATTTCATTCTCGAATGTGAACTTTATGATGAACTCCGTAAACTGTATATAAAGAGTTATTACTTGAAAAAACTAAGCATGTTAAAATTGAGGTTATTATTTGAAAATCAAAACGAAACTGTCATGAAGAAATTAAGCGTATTTTCAAAGCGCTGGAAATACGAAAAGATATTTAATTAAAATTGTAATATGAATATATCAAACAAAACATGTACACTTTGTTTTAATTGTTTTTCATCGACTTCACACATGTATGTTAACTATTGCACGTCGCAATGTTATATTCAGATAAGAAGTTTAAAATAAATACACATAACATTGTATATATTTACATACAGTATAACAATATTGATCTAATAAGATTTGTTACGATAATATGGTAATGACTGAAAACATAGTATATATACGCGTATCATTTAGATGTATTATTATTTCATACACATTTTTTGTTATGTTTTATTACATAGTCATTTTCTGTTTGTTCTTCAACTATAACGTCATATGTTTGAATATGTGTTATAGTGTTCCTTCTCCGTCTCATAGATATATGTTTGTATATATGTACATATTTGTTTGTCCTCATGGGCCATATGGCTTACTGGACTTAAATGAAATAAACCATATATTGCTGTAATACACGTTTCTACAAAATGATTGCTCTGTCTTAAAGAAAAACGTGAACCTTGTACATTATACTGCCTCACTACGTGAACCTTGTACGTTATACTGCCCACTACGTGAACCTTGTACGTTATACTGCCTCACTACGTGAACCATGTACGTTACACTGCCCACTACGTGAACATTGTACGTTATACTGCCTCACTACGTGAACCATGTACGTTATACTGCCTCACTACGTGAACCTTGTACGTTATACTGCCTCACTACGTGAACCATGTACGTTATACTGCCTCACTACGTGAACATTGTACGTTATACTGCCTCACTACGTGAACCTTGTACGTTATACTGCCTCACTACGTGAACATTGTACGTTACACTGCCCACTACGTGAACCTTGTACGTTACACTGCCTCACTACGTGAACATTGTACGTAACACTGCTCACTACGTGAACCTTGTACGTTACACTGCCTCACTACGTGAACCATGTACGTTATACTGCCTCACTACGTGAACATTGTACGTTACACTGCCTCACTACGTGAACCTTGTACGTTATACTGCCTCACTACGTGAACCTTGTACGTTACACTGTCTTACTACGGGAACATTGTACGTTACACTGCCTCACTACGTGAACCTTGTACGTTACACTGTCTTACTACGGGAACATTGTACGTTACACTGCCCACTACGTGAACCTTGTACATTATACTGCCTCACTACGTGAACCATGTACGTTACACTGTCTTACTACGGGAACATTGTACGTTACACTGCCTCACTACGTGAACCTTGTACGTTATACTGCCCACTACGTGAACCTTGTACATTATACTGCCTCACTACGTGAACCTTGTACGTTACACTGTCTTACTACGGGAACATTTTACGTTACACTGCCTCACTACGTGAACCTTGTACGTTACACTGTCTTACTACGTGAACCTTGTACGTTACACTGCCCACTACGTGAACCTTGTACATTATACTGCCTCACTACGTGAACCATGTACGTTACACTGCCTCACTACGTGAACCTTGTACATTATACTGCCTCACTACGTGAACCATGTACATTATACTGCCTCACTACGTGAACCATGTACGTTACACTGCCTCACTACGTGAACCTTGTACATTATACTGCCTCACTACGTGAACCTTGTACATTATACTGCCTCACTACGTGAACCTTGTACATTATACTGCCTCACTACGTGAACCTTGTACATTATACTGCCTCACTACGTGAACCTTGTACATTATACTGCCTCACTACGTGAACCTTGTACATTATACTGCCTCACTACGTGAACCTTGTACATTATACTGCCTCACTACGTGAACCTTGTACATTATACTGCCTCACTAAGTGAACATTGTACGTTACACTGCCCACTACGTGAACCTTGTACATTATACTGTCTTACTACGTGAACCTTGTACGTTACACTGCCTCACTACGTGAACCTTGTACGTAACACTATCTCACTACGTGAACCTTGTACGTTACACTGCCTCACTACGTGAACCTTGTACGTAACACTGTCTCACTACGTGAACCTTGTACGTTACACTGCCTCACTACGTGAACCTTGTACGTAACACTGCCTCACTACGTGAACCTTGTACGTTACACCGCCTCACTATGTGAACCTTGTACGTAACACGGTAGTACTACGGGAACCTTTACGTTACACGGTAGTACTACGGGAACCGTGTACGTTACACTGTCACGCATCGTGAACCATGTACGTTACACTGCCTCACTACGGGAACCTTGTACGTTACACTGTCTCACTACGTGAACCTAATACGTTACACTGCCTCACTACGTGAACCTTGTACGTTACACTGCCTCACTACGTGAACCTTGTACGTTACACGGTAGTACTACGGGAACCTTGTACGTTACACTGTCACACAACGTGAACCTTGTACGTTACACTGCCTCACTACGTGAACCAAATACGTTACACTGCCTCACTACGTGAACATTGTACGTTACACTGCCTCACTACGTGAACCTTGTACGTTATACTGCCTCACTACGTGAACCTTGTACGTTATACTGCCTCACTACGTGAACATTGTACGTTACACTGCCTCACTACGTGAACCTTGTACGTTATACTGCCTCACTACGTGAACCTTGTACGTTATACTGCCTCACTACGTGAACATTGTACGTTACACTGTCTCACTACGTGAACCTTGTACGTTATACTGCCTCACTACGTGAACATTGTACGTTACACTGCCTCACTACGTGAACCTTGTACGTTATACTGCCTCACTACGTGAACATTGTACGTTACACTGCCTCACTACGTGAACATTGTACGTTACACTGTCTCACTACGTACGCACCGAGTAATAGTGGCATTTAGGGACATGAAACAAAGTATTCCCATCGGCAGTTTTATTGGTGAAACAAAGCTTTACTTGTCTAATCGTAAACTATAGTATATGATGTATCAAACTATAGCGAATAAATAATATTTCTCTATCAAGTTAATGTACAACATGTCTGTAGAGTTCACAGTGATCGTCTACTTGATGTCAGTAAAAGATCGTCATTGTTTATATAGATATTTCTAGGTAAAGTTAATTCTTACTATTTGTGTTTTTGATGGCGTGTCGCATTTCTTGATTGATTTCTTTATTTATATTTAATAATGAATGAACATTGTGTAGATAATATATGACAGTAAAGGGGGCGGGACATTTAAATGTAATGTTTTCATATAAACTGAACTGTTCGGTTTCTATCCAACTGTTTATATGGCAAATAGGAGGGATTTGACGTACATTCAACACAGCTGAACCGTCTGAAAATGTCTTATTGATTGCAATGCTAGACGCAACAGGTGGTATTGACTTGACCTTGTCCTGGTGTTCAGACACGTTCAATGACCGACACGTTTAAATACTAAGTATTTATTGTAAATGACTATATACGTAGTTATATGGCCAATCATCACGGTAACTTAGTAAACTTACTGATATACTGGAATATGCTGTCTGTTGTTTAAAATGATTGTATACTATCAGACTGTTTGTACTTGCACAGCAATAAGTATGATTTACTCGTATTGATATAGATAACTAAAAGCTCTCTGACAGTTATTGGTGTGAGGTAGTGTGCCTGTCTGCTCAATCCCACCTTACATCGTAACAGTCGTCGTCATGGTTAGCAATATCAACACTTTGTACAAAGAAATGACCAGGCTGTTGGGACATATTGTAATAAAGCAAGCAGAGATCTTGTTCCAAGAAGTCTCAAACATTCTCCATTGTCTGCATTCTTGTTGTTTTCGTGCAAAAACACAATAGTGTGGTTGCTGTACAAGCGTCTTATTGTATCGTGAAATGGAGTAATGGCAAATATTGGTCATCTCTGTAGTGTGTCTTACTGGACAATGGCTGTAATAGAATGTCAAAAGTACAGTACAGTAAACCCTCATCTGGACCCTTGCAAACTGGTCTTAATAATGAGGTTAAAAAATAGCAAAACAGTAAAAACATGGTGTTCTTAATTTGAGGTTGTCTTATTATTGAGCTGGTCTTATTATTGAGCTGGTCTTATTATTGAGCTGGTCTTATTATTGAGCTGGTCTTATTATTGAGCTGGTCTTATTATTAAGCTGGTCTTATTATTGAGATGGTCCTATTATTCAGTTGGTCTTATTATTGAGATGGTCTTATTATTGAGCTGGTCTTATTATTGAGATGGTCTTATTATTGAGCTGGTCTTATTATTGAAATGGTCTTATTATTGAGATGGTCTTATTATTGAGTTGGTCTTATTATTGAGATGGTCTTATTATTGAGCTGGTCTTATTATTGAGCTGGTCTTATTATTGAGCTGGTCTTATTATTGAGATGGTCTTATTATTGAGCTGGTCTTATTATTGAAATGGTCTTATTATTGAGATGGTCTTATTATTGAGCTGGTCTTATTATTGAGCTGGTCTTATTTTTGAGCTAGTCTTATTATTGAATTGGTCTTGTTATTGAGATGGTCTTATTATTGAGATGGTCTTATTATTGAGTTGGTCTTATTATTTAGATGGTCTTATTATTGAGCTGGTCTTATTATTGAGCTGGTCTTATTATTGAGCTGGTCTTATTATTGAGCTGGTCTTATTATTGAGCTGGTCTTATTATTGAGCTGGTCTTATTATTGAGATGGTCTTATTATTGAGCTGGTCTTATTATTGAGGTGGTCTTATTATTGAGGTGGTCTTATTATTGAGCTGGTCTTATTATTGAGCTGGTCATATTATTGAGATGGTCTTATTATTGAGGTGGTCTTATTATTGAGGTGGTCTTATTATTGAGGTGGTCTTATTATTGAGGTGGTCTTATTATTGAGGTGGTATTATTATTGAGGTGGTCTTATTATTTAGGTGGTCTTATCATTGAGGTGGTCTTATTATTGAGATGGTCTTATTATTGAGGTGGTCTTATTATTGAGGTGGTCTTATTATTGAGGTGGTCTTATTATTGAGGTGGTCTTATTATTGTGGTGGTCTTATTATTGAGGTGTTGTTGAATATTGGCCTTTAATTGAGGGTTTACTGTATATGGGTAATGTTATATATAATTATGCATTCAGTTATTTGTTCTGATGTGTTATTGTGGGCTATCCCTTAATCGTAATTAGTCACAGAACGAGCAGAATACATTGATGCAAAATGTTTTAAGGAATCACTGGAACGTTTTTGTGAAATAAAACACAAAACAGTGGACAAACTATTGATCTGTAGATGAGTTGATACAGTTATGAACTACAATATTACTCAGTGTAGAGACGTGGTACAATTCACAGCTTTAAACAAGAGAATCAACCGATGAACATGCCTTACTTTCTTTATAATTCCCAAGAAGCGGGCGTGATGATGTTTGTCTTCGCGCAACAATTGACAGGGGGGAAATAAATCAATTTCACAAGTTAACAAATACACAGTGTTACTGTGCTCAGAATAATTAATAGCTCACGTTCGAACTATTTTTGGGGGAAACTTTTAAATCATGTGTTTGCTATACCGCGACTGACGGCGGTGATGAGATTCGTTAATGGAGATTATTTCCTGATATCTCGCGAACTCATGACACTATATAACGTAATGAGTTCTATCTATTCAAATGTGACTCTAAATTTACTGAGAGAAGGTCACCCTTATGCAAATACGCTTCACTTATCTTAAGAAGTCTAGCATATTGAAATGTTGGATATATTATTGATAAAACTCCGAGTTCGGCTTGTACAGTGCTTTGATTTGCGAGGGCAGTTCCGAAGCTTTTGCGACGGCCCCTGAAAGATGTATATTTGACACATTTCAGTCAAAAAGTCGAATGTTTGATATGATTCATAAATCTTCATAAAACTTGGTGAGACGTTAACATTTCTTTATTACTCAGGAATAGACTTTATCAAACCGAGCTTTTCATTTCTAGTGATGTATCAACTTTTGCACGTGTTTAAATGTCACTGCGTTATGTAACACACGTTAAAAGGTTTCATGGCATGTACACGTATATTAAAGAAAGTATGCATACTTAAAAGTGATGTCTTCGTTGCTTTCATTAAAACCTTATCCATCAGAGGGATGTTCAGAACACCGTACACGTTCACACTCCTAGTTGTGTATAGTGAAATGTAATGGTACCATCTTTAACAAGATTTAGGTGAGGAAGAAGCAACCTAGGTGTAATTCTATTTTGAACAATTCAAATCATCGTCTTGACGTCATAAAATAAAAGCGTATTTTATAATGCGTGAATTTACCTGCTTTCTTCACATTTACAACACGTTATTTCTTACAGACCAACACATCTTTATTCTACATGTATTACCAACATCCAAGCAAGTCCGTTTGTATCCGTCAGTATAGGGTCATAACTCGGCAATAGAGTATGTTCTGTTTGAATGCATCCGATGTAGGTAATCATTCTCAATTCAGACGTCCGATCCCTCTCATCACTGTGAGAAAGTTGTGTGCTGCTTGGGAAAACAAGTGAGAAACTGAAACATTGTGATTGGAGCAACTAACCGGCGTACACAACAAAACTACTTCTCAAAATGATGTTCACCTTAACGCACAGCGACAAAGTGTTACCCTAAAACGTTGACATACCGCCAGTCAGTGATCCCCACCGTTATACTTCCACCAGTTACTGTTTCATAGCAATTTACAAACTCTGTTTGGATTCCAACCTTTCCTCGCAGCAATTTGCCAGCACTGGGAAAGGATTATTATATTGCATGCCAGATTTAAGCCGCAATCATTCAGGCTTAATGACGAACATTCCTAAATGCATCAAGTTACATTGCTATTAAATCCAAATCAACATTGTTACTGCGCTCAATCACGCATGTTCTCTACGTCCTTGGCTTTCAAGCTGCTGGCCTCCACATCGTATCATACAATACGATACAAATCAGATTTGAAAGACAGCGTGAAATGTATTTAGGTAAGCCACTTAGTGGACAGAGATTGGCACATACTGATGGAAATGCTTCAACGCAAGTCTCCTAGCTGCGAGAACAGGCGCTTTAATCGATGATCCTGTAATATTGAGGACAATGTGGATTGCCTTAAAATATACATGTATGTCGGTTCGAAGCTGAACGCGATCAGGTTATAAATATCATTCACATGATTTCTTTGTTGTTTTTGTAATTACTGTTTGTAAAAAAGTGAGTCGGTTATCGAATAATAATCGTATGAAGTTTATTTCATATGGCTCATGAGGACAAACAAATATGTATACAATGTATACATGTATATATGTGTAAGTTTTATTTTCAATATATCTGTAGGCAGGCCCGTGAGAAACATATCCAATACACAACATAGTAACAAAATGTGACAACAGCAAAGTATATCAATACAATGTTATACATATCATACAGCAGACAACAGCAAAGTATATCAATACAATGTTATACATATCACACAGCAGACAACAGCAAAGTATATCAATACAATGTTATACATATCATACAGCAGACAACATCAAAGTATATCAATACAATGTTATACATATCATACAGCAGACAACATCAAAGTATATCAATACAATGTTATACATATCATACAGCAGACAACAGCAAAGTATATCAATACAATGTTATACATATCACACAGCAGACAACATCAAAGTATATCAATACAATGTTATACATATCATACAGCAGACAACATCAAAGTATATCAATACAATGTTATACATATCACACAGCAGACAACATCAAAGTATATCAATACAATGTTATACATATCATACAGCAGACAACATCAAAGTATATCAATACAATGTTATACATATCATACAGCAGACAACATCAAAGTATATCAATACAATGTTATACATATCATACAGCAGACAACATCAAAGTATATCAATACAATGTTATACATATCATACAGCAGACAACAGCAAAGTATATCAATACAATGTTATACATATCACACAGCAGACAACATCAAAGTATATCAATACAATGTTATACATATCATACAGCAGACAACATCAAAGTATATCAATACAATGTTATACATATCACACAGCAGACAACATCAAAGTATATCAATACAATGTTATACATATCATACAGCAGACAACATCAAAGTATATCAATACAATGTTATACATATCATACAGCAGACAACATCAAAGTATATCAATACAATGTTATACATATCATACAGCAGACAACATCAAAGTATATCAATACAATGTTATACATATCATACAGCAGACAACATCAAAGTATATCAATACAATGTTATACATATCATACAGCAGACATCAGCAAAGTATATCAATACAATGTTATACATATCATACAGCAGACAACAGCAAAGTATATCAATATTATTTTAAGGGCTTTATACCTTAGCAGGTGAATAATGATAGTTTTAGGTATTCTAAACGAAACGAAATGTTCGACCATTGTAAGGAAAACAAATGTCTGAAGAAAACAAAGAACCCGTCATACCCCAAGCAATCATATGTATAACGAAACACGATGCAATCTGTGATCGGACTTCAATATTTGAACATTGTAAGGTAACACAATATATTAAGGGAACAGATGCTATCTCGGTTCACATACAGTTATATATATAACAGTACAATATAAATGTATTTCATGAAGAAAACGACAGGTTTCATTAAGGAATACAAACATTTGAAAGAGAAGTTGACATACATATATACAAACATACATATTTGATAGGGAGAAGGAACACTATAACACAGCTACAGTAGAACAAACAGAAATGACTTTGTAATACAACACACATGTGATGGAGAAGAAAAATCAGTTACAATCAATTTAAATAAACCTTAATACACACATAAACATATATGTATATATAAAGGAAAGAAAATATCATCACTTATTACCTCATTTATGGTAACAAATGTACAAGTATCGATAGTGTTCAACTGTATATAACTACATGTACGAGTATATGTAATTTAATATGTGTATTTATTGTTAATCAATCAAAAGTGAATATCTATATAGCAACAGCGATGTAATTGAGTATTGAATGACTTACCGGTAGACTGATGCTGGTTTGTCTGTTTTTTAAACACATATTGACAGATACGTTACTGGATCTAATTGAAATCTGAACTTGTAAATAAATGCATATATGGCTACAAACATGATGCGATGAGAATTGATTCACTCCTGCAGATAATGTAATTAGACAGAGTACTTATGTTAGAACCTATCTACCACGCGTCGTATTACACAATGATATCAATTAACAAGTCGTATTACACAATGATATCCAGTAACAACGCGTCGTATTACACAATGATATCAAGTAACAACGCGTCGTATTACACAATGATATCCAGTAACAACGCGTCGTATTACACAATGATATCCAGTAACAACGCGTCGTATTACACAATGATATCAAGTAACAACGCGTCGTATTACACAATGATATCCAGTAACAACGCGTCGTATTACACAATGATATCCAGTAACAACGCGTCTTATTACACAATGATATCCAGTTACAACGCGTCGTATTACACAATGATAGCAAGTAACAACGCGTCGTATTACACAATGATATCAAGTAACAACGCGTCGTATTACACAATGATATCCAGTAACAACGCGTCGTATTACACAAAGATATCAAGTGACAACGCGTCGTATTACACAATGATATCAAGTAACAACGCGTCGTATTACACAATGATATCAAGTAACAACGCGTCGTATTACACAATGATATCAAGTAACAACGCGTCGTATTACACAATGATAGCAAGTAACAACGCGTCTAATTACATAATGATAGCAAGTAACAACGTGTCATATTACACAATGATATCAAGTGACAACGCGTCGTATTACACAATGATATCCAGTAACAACGCGTCGTATTACACAATGATATCAAGTAACAACGCGTCGTATTACACAATGATATCAAGTAACAACGCGTCGTATTACACAATGATATCCAGTAACAACGCGTCGTATTACACAATGATATCCAGTAACAACGCGTCGTATTACACAATGATATCAAGTAACAACGCGTCGTATTACACAATGATATCAAGTAACAACGCGTCGTATTACACAATGATATCAAGTAACAACGCGTCGTATTACACAATGATATCAAGTAACAACCGCGAATTATGAAACATTACATCAAGTTCAGGGAACAAAAGCAAAGTTAACATCCTGAGGCGCACTCCATGACAGGTTGATACTCGCTTTGAGCAAATGTGTCGGGTTGTACGACCCACCAACATAGCTAGCCATACGGGGCCGGTAGAGACAGGTAGCCGATATAGTGTTACCACACTGTGATGTAGCTCCGTAAACATATGACTGTCTACCACAGTAGGTGACAATAACCTCAGACCTATAATACCGTAAACATATGACTGTCTACCACAGTAGGTGACAATAACTTCACACCTATAATGCCGTAAACATATGACTGTCTACCACAGTAGGTGACAATAACTTCACATCTATAATACCGTAAACATATGACTGTCTACCACAGTAGGTGACCATAACCTCACACCTATAATACCGTAAACATATGACTGTCTACCACAGTAGGTGACAATAACCTCACACCTATAATACCGTAAACATATGACTGTCTACCACAGTAGGTGACAATAACCTCAGACCTATAATACCGTAAACATATGACTGTCTACCACAGTAGGTGACAATAACCTCACACCTATAATACCGTAAACATATGACTGTCTACCACAGTAGGTGACAATAACCTCACACCTATAATACCGTAAACATATGACTGTCTACCACAGTAGGTGACAATAACCTCACACCTATAATGCCGTAAACATATGACTGTCTACCACAGTAGGTGACAATAACCTCACACCTATAATACCGTAAACATATGACTGTCTACCACAGTAGGTGACAATAACCTCACACCTATAATACCGTAAACATATGACTGTCTACCACAGTAGGTGACAATAACCTCACACCTATAATACCGTAAACATATGACTGTCTACCACAGTAGGTGACAATAACTTCACACCTATAATGCCGTAAACATGTACCACTTTAACAAGAATGGCCACTGATCGACCCAGACACATATCGCACCAGGGGCGGACGCTGTACTACGGTAACATTCACTTTGAGAACAGACCAGTATATATTTTTGATTACAGGAATGTGCCACCAGACACTTACTGAATTTCGACCAGAATATGACACAGATACGTTTATCTGCTTATAAATCTAAAGGCATTGACTTCAATAACGGTATTACACTGTGACCGTTCAGCAAATATTTACCCTCAGAGAAAACATTCTGCGTTATTGGAGACAATTTCACAAAAGACAGGAGTGTTATGAAAATAATCAGGAGAGAAAAATACATTTAAATGTTATCACGAGACAACAGCCTTGGACTAAAAAATATTTTATCCTAGAAATAATTGCGTTTTTGTATGAGGCTGTCACCAAGAAACAATTTAATTGGACAAACTAGAAAATGTTTCTTTAAAACTCGATTAAGCTAAAATGGTTCCACTTTAAGAAGACAAAACGCACTGTTGCTAATTACCTTGCTAGTAATTATAATAACAAAAATTACACGTTCAACATGGATTCTGTTTTTAGACTGTCGGCCGCAGGCTTTAGTACCGCAAATCCAAAACGAGCATCGAAAGATCTACTTTATTGACACGGCCAATTTAACCGTTCATACGCGTTTTAGTGGCTACTGTAAAGGTTGAAATTGCGGTGATCACTAATTACCGACGGAAGTCAAACAGGGCGTTTAATCGTAAAAACTTGACGAGATTTAGTCTGTTATATTTTTAATTACCCGGTAAGGTTTTTGTGATCTGCTGCTAACCATGGCACATGAGTCCGTCTGACTTTATCTTAGCACATGTGTCCGCCTAACGTTATCATGGTACATGTGTCCGTCTGACTTTATCTTAGCACATGTGTCCGCCTAACGTTATCATGGTACATGTGTCCATCTGACGTTACCATCACACATGCGTCCATCTGACTTAACCATGACACATGTGTCCGTCTGACTTAACCATGACACATGTGTCCGTCTGACTTAACCATAACACATGTGTCCGTCTGACTTAACCATGACACATGTGTCCGTCTGACTTAACCATGACACATGTGTCCGTCTGACTTAACCATGACACATGTGTCCGTCTGACTTAACCATGACACATGTGTCCGTCTGACTTAACCATGACACATGTGTCCGTCTGACTTAACCATGACACATGTGTCCGTCTGACTTAACCATGACACATGCGTCCATCTGACTTAACCATGACACATGTGTCCGTCTGACTTAACCATGACACATGTGTCCGTCTGACTTAACCATGACACATGTGTCCACTTAACCATGACACATGTGTCCACTTAACCATGACACATGCGTCCGTCTGACTTAACCATGACACATGTGTCCGTCTGACTTAACCATGACACATGTGTCCGTCTGACTTAACCATGACACATGTGTCCGTCTGACTTAACCATGACATATGCGTCCGTCTGACTTAACCATGACACATGTGTCCGTCTAAATTAACAATGACACATGTGTCCGTCTGACTTAACCATGACACATGCGTCCATCTGACTTAACCATGACACATGTGTCCGTCTGACTTAACCATGACACATGTGTCCGTCTGACTTAACCATGACACATGTGTCCGTCTGACTTAACCATGACACATGTGTCCACTTAACCATGACACATGCGTCCGTCTGACTTAACCATGACACATGTGTCCGTCTGACTTAACCATGACACATGTGTCCGTCTGACTTAACCATGACACATGTGTCCGTCTGACTTAACCATGACATATGCGTCCGTCTGACTTAACCATGACACATGTGTCCGTCTAAATTAACCATGACACATGTGTCCGTCTGACTTAACCATGACACATGTGTCAGTCTGAATTAACCATGACACATGTGTCCGCCTGAATTAACCATGAAGCATGCGTCCGCCTGAATAAACCATGACAGCTGTGTCAGTCTGACTTAACCATGACACATGCGTCCGCCTGAATTAACCATGACACATGTGTCCGTCTGACTTAACCATGACACATGTGTCCGTCTGACTTAACCATGACACATGCGTCCGTCTGACTTAACCATGACACATGCGTCCGTCTGACTTAACCATGACACATGCGTCCGTCTGACTTAACCATGACACATGTGTCCGTCTGACTTAACCATGACACATGCGTCCGTCTGACTTAACCATGACACATGTGTCCGTCTGACTTAACCATGACACATGCGTCCGTCTGACTTAACCATGACACATGTGTCCGTCTGACTTAACCATGACACATGCGTCCGTCTGACTTAACCATGACACATGCGTCCGTCTGACTTAACCATGACACATGTGTCTATTTAACCATGACACATGCGTCCGTCTGACTTAACCATGACACATGCGTTCGTCTGACGTTACCATGACACATGCGTCTGTCTGACTTAACCATGACATATCCGTCCGTCTGACTTAACCATGCCACATTTGTCTGTCTGATTAAATATGCAACATTTGGTTTGTTGTTCATTGAATCATCAAAATGTTGCACTTTCCAATTTTGACACTTGATGTCGATGTTGTTGGGTTTCATATTTGACATTACGAACGTTGCGTGTTGGAGCTGATATTGGTGGGTTTCATATTTGACATTACGAATGTTGCGTGTTGGAGCTGATATTGGTGGGTTTCATATTTGACATTACGAATGTTGCGTGTTGGAGCTGATATTGGTGGGTTTCATATTTGACATTACGAATGTTGCGTGTTGGAGCTGATATTGGTGGGTTTCATATTTGACATTACGAATGTTGCGTGTTGGAGCTGATATTGGTGGGTTTCATATTTGACATTACGAATGTTGCGTGTTGGAGCTGATATTGGTGGGTTTCATATTTGACATTACGAATGTTGCGTGTTGGAGCTGATATTTTATATTTTGTGTTTCGTCTAGTAAATAATTTACAATGTGTATAGGTATCACACCACGGAGACAATGTATATACCATGTAATCATGTTTGTGACTTCTTGTTTGTAAAGTAACGAGCCCATCAATCAATTGAAGTAAGTGAACACTGACATAAAATCGCCGAGGTTCAGATTATGTTTCACCATGAGTTAATAAATTCACCATTTACTCCAATAATTGGTGACATTGTGTTGTTTCTCTACTACTGTAGATGTCCATCAGGAGTTCGTTGTCATGGTTATTTCGCTCTCTTCACGTGTTAGCGTGTGTTCATTTCATGCAGTATTTTGTTATCAATCAAGTTGAGAATGTTTATCATTGTGTGGAACTATGTAAGTCTTCAAGCATGTGTTTGAACTGACCTGAGTATTGTACTTTATAGTGATGTAAACTGATGGCAAACAACCGGTCGCGTCAATTACAGGATACATGTACATGTAAATGAACATATGAGTTAAATATTAGGGACTATAGATAGTAATCGCAAATGGAACCGTAACTCCGCTGTATAGCCGCATATATCTCACGCCGTATATAGCTCACAAGTGTTGTACGTACGTACATAACTCCCACAAAGGTAATCCCTATACGGGGCAAGGCATGGTCAAACCGCATATACACTAAATGTGCTATATCTCTTCATAAATGTGTCCGAATGTGTTTGATTGGACTACTTGTGTGACCGTGTTTGTTTTTTCAAACATAGATTAAGGTGGGGCAAAATGTCCCTACGAGGTAAAAGGCATACGCGTACAAATTCTGATATCGTTAGATTTACCGGTCCGCGCGATATTCTTTTTGTGACGTCTTCCGCAGATGTGAATACCGCGAAAAATTTAAACATGTATCTTCAAATGTAAGTTTTAATTCTCATTTTTGTAATTTTACACTATTTTGGTTTAACGCTGATTAGTTAATAGTTTAGTATTGTCTCGTACACCTTTGTATTCTCGATGTTTGCCATTCTTGCATTTGTTTGACGGTAGTTATGCAGTGCTTAAATTGTACTACATTTCACCAGAAGTTATTTATAGATATATTATGTTTAGAGGTTATTGCCCCTTATCAAGATGCGTTATGCCCCATACATGGGAGAAAAGGGCAAAACTCAATAAAGTTGTGTTGAATTTATTGAGCTTTGTCTCATTTCGTATCTCGCGTTTTAAATATGTTATAAATGTATAGATCTAGTGCAAACTTGTACGCATAGCCAGTTATGTCTTAATCGAACTCATGGTTGTTATTGTATCGTAAAATATTGCTTAATATGGGCGTTTTGCCCCACCTTACGCTACTATAAAGCATCTTCCACTGGCTTCCGGTACGGATACAAATATCCGGAATGAGGGTTTCTGTTTTCGGCGGGAACGAGGCTCTGCTATAAGATTTTTCCAGCACCGGTGTAAACGCGGGATATCCCCGTCTGGTATGCCAGAAAGATAGACAGATTTATATAGATTGATTTCCACATAAAATGTACAATTTACATAGCAATATAAAATTAAGACATAGACCTACATTAGTATAAACAATATGTATGAATTAATAAAGCCATATCAATCAACATTATAGGTTAAGGATAACACGAAAAAGGGATTAAGTAAAAACTTTTATGTCCATTGTGTTACATAGGAAGAATTTTAAGCAACATGTTAAGTTATCACAGTAAGTTTATCAAAGAAAGACATAGAGTTACATAAAATATAAATACATAGATAAAACGATGAACAATATCTGAAGGAATAATAAATGAAAAAGCTAAATAAATGAACTTAATAATGCAGATTAAGTTGCAAATTATTTACATCACAGATGAAAATTGCCATGAAAAAAGCTGTCATTAAAATCAGAAGCTAGCAATGTAATTGAACTAATCTATCTATGAATGGAATAGTTGAACTCTGTAATTGAACTAATCTATCTATGAATGGAATAGTTGAACTCTGTAATTGAACTAATCTATCTATGAATGGAATAGTTGAACTCTGTAATTGAACTAATCTATCTATGAATGGAATAGTTGAACTCTGTAAGTGAACTAATATATCTATGAATGGAATAGTTGAACTCTGTAATTGAACTAATCTATCTGTGAATGGAATAGTTGAACTCTGTAATTGAACTAATCTATCTATGAATGGAATAGTTGAACTCTGTAAGTGAACTAATCTATCTATGAATGGAATAGTTGAACTCTGTAAGTGCACTAATCTATCTATGAATGGAATAGTTGAACTCTGTAAGTGAACTAATCTATCTATGAATGGAATAGTTGAACTCTGTAAGTGAACTAATCTATCTATGAATGGAATAGATGAACTCTGTAATTGAACTAATCTATCTATGAATGGAATAGTTGAACTCTGTAAGTGAACTAATCTATCTATGAATGGAATAGTTGAACTCTGTAAGTGAACTAATCTATCTATGAATGGAATAGATGAACTCTGTAATTGAACTAATCTATCTATGAATGGAATAGTTGAACTCTGTAATTGAACTAATCTATATATGACTGGAATAGTTTAACTATGTATTGAACTAATATATCTATGAATGGAATAGTTGAACTCTGTAATTGAACTAATCTATCTATGAATGGAATAGTTGAACTCTCATAAAAAACTGTTAAAAAGGAAAGACAAAAAATAATTAAGATCAGTTTAAAGTGTATTTTAACCTTCCATTTAAAAGAAGAAATACTTTTGGCATCCCTCACATATTGTGGCAGACTGTTCCAAAGGCAACAACCATTTAAAGCAATATATTTAGCCTTAACCAACTTGCTTATACTATCAAACGGCTATTCCTTTTAAATGTAATCTTTGTATTGAAACTATATGTGTGTTTGACATTTTGTATGATACAATAAGTTTCGCTGAATTCTTAGTTCACGGCAAATGTGAATATTGAATTGAAATAAATAACATTGTTATCTGCCTATTTGTCGTCAGATATCCACGACTGATGTTTCCATTCCACTGCATTCATTATCCGTAGGTTAATTGGCTAGCTTTCTATCGTTTTACAGAATTTAGCTTCGATCATATATCGACCAATCAAGTATTTCTTACAATTGCAATTACCTTCAGCGTGAAGACACGAAATCTGCACAAGTAATCCATATATTTTTAATGACGTCACGTGACCCCAAAATGACTGAAATTGGTAATTATTATGCATTTTTTATATTTTTCATGACAAATAATAAATGGTTTCCATGGTAATAAAAATGATATTTTTAAAATAAAACTTATCAAAACGTGTGCAGAGGGTTTGTACATTTCAATGATTCCATTCATATCAGTTAAAAAGTTCAAACTGTGTCGTTCCCGGTTGTTTGAAGTACGTAGATTTTGATTGGACAATGATTTGACGAAGATATTTGGACCAATCGCTACGTTCTGAAAACATTGTTCCATTCTTCAAAATTACGGCTGGCATGCAATTGTTTATTTTGCTAGTAAAAAGTTGATAATTATAACGACATTCTAAAACTAACTTAATGATAATATCATTTTTATTACCATGGCAACCATTAATTATTTACACTGAAATGTTCATTTGAAATAGACAAAAGTTGTTTCACAGTAAAAAATTGTAAATGTGAATTACCAATTTCAGCCATTTTGGGGTCACGTGACGTCATTAAAAATGTATGGATTATTGTAAACGTAATTTACTGCATTTACTGAGATTTGGGGCCAAAAACTCTTATCATACCTGTCACTTGTAGTCGCAGGATTATCAAACATAACGTTGTTAAAATGTAGCTTCGCGTGTCATATCTACATATTGTATTATGTTATGATTGATACTCCTATATATGATGTCAGTGATACCATACAACATTGTTCGTAGGCACTATTTTCGGAAAAAACATTTACAAATTGCGTAATTGATGATATAGTGGACATAACAAAATAAAGTGATTCAACCCAATAGGACAATTGAAAGTTGCTGAATAAATATTTGTCTTAGTATCTTTAACTGCACCTTATATCCTCTACAGTACGACTGATCTGTTTTTTCTGAGTTTTCTTGCTTTCCTGAAGTCTTCTGTGACACGTAGCAATCTTCTTAAATTGATAAATAAATATATTGTATGAACTAGTTCATTCTTTTAATATCATTTTTTTTGTCCTGCCCACTAATGGTGTGTATACAGTCTATACAGAAGACGTACACCCGGTGCTGTAATGGTGTGTATACAGTCTATACAGTAGACGTACACCCCGGTGCTGTAATGGTGTGTATACAGTCTATACAGAAGACGTACACCCCGGTGCTGTAATGGTGTATACAGTCTATACAGAAGACGTACACCCCGGTGCTGTAATGGTGTGTATACAGTCTATACAGAAGACGTACACCCCGGTGCTGTAATGGTGTGTATACAGTCTATACAGAAGACGTACACCCCGGTGCTGTAATGGTGTATACAGTCTATACAGAAGACGTACACCCCGGTGCTGTAATGGTGTATACAGTCTATACAGAAGACGTACACCCCGGTGCTGTAATGGTGTATACAGTCTATACAGAAGACGTACACCCCGGTGCTGTAATGGTGTGTATACAGTCTATACAGAAGACGTACACCCCGGTGCTGTAATGGTGTGTATACAGTCTATACAGAAGACGTACACCCCGGTGCTGTAATGGTGTGTATACAGTCTATACAGAAGACGTACACCCCGGTGCTGTAATGGTGTATACAGTCTATACAGAAGACGTACACCCCGGTGCTGTAATGGAAACCTAAAGACAACAATGAATATCCCGAACCTGGCTACACGGAGACAATATTGTATGGGATCCGTAATGAAATCAGGATTCA
The DNA here is from genome assembly GCA_032209605.1 of Mactromeris polynyma. NCBI lineage: Eukaryota > Metazoa > Mollusca > Bivalvia > Venerida > Mactridae > Mactromeris > Mactromeris polynyma. The sequence continues at coordinate 3,349,548 of JASFXZ010000023.1, forward strand.
AGTTTGGCTTTTCTGGGCAAATGTTATTGATTTTGCGAGGATCAACGTCCACATTATTCGTAGCTTATCAGGAATTATGGTCTCATTTATCTTCCATTCTAGGTGGAGAATCAGAAATGAAATATACAGCCTGTATGAGTTATTACCAGAAATGCAAACCAATCAGTTCTAGTTTGAATGCGAAACGAAACTACTCAGTTCTCGTTTTGAATGAAAATTATAAAAGTTTCAACGTTCCTTGTCTGTCTATGATTGACTGCTCGTATTTTGCTTTTATTTTATGTCATGTCGGTTTTACAAATGATGTTTTCTGTGTTCTAAAGTAGGCGTCATCTCTCAATTACATTTCATGACTACATATAAAGACATATAAGTGCCGGTCTGCATTGACTTCAACACAATGACAACAAAAGCATAAATTTGTCTGAAATATAGTTTAATGAAACCTGAAAAGTTTTTTTATTACGCAGTAGTTTTAAAAAAATAACGGCTGTGCGACTTTAGATACTCTGTTAATTCAAATATATATTCACGAAATTAGCAATAAGTATTTAAAGTTCACAATAGATCTGCATAATAGATGCATCAAAGACAATTTCATATTGTTATTTGTTCTTGTTACGCAAAGTGTTCCAAAAAGGTTGTTAACCCAAATAGTTACCTTTCTTTAAGTTGTAGCTTTACTTCTCCATGTGAAATAAATGCACATTTATCCTATTTGCAAAATGACTTCAAATTTACGTTTTTTATCAACATCAAATGTTTCCAACCAAAAGTGGCTGAATCTAGTCAACAAAACGAATGTAGAGGAAATCAGGATCTTTTAATTCATCGTTTTGTAACAAACATGGAATGACATTAGCTTTCATAGTCATACATATTTTCATGTCAGCAAAAGTATGCATTGACTGTACACCTTATATCACCCGTCATGTATGTGTGTGTGTGTCTCTTCACCTTTGGTATTGTAACATGTACTGACGTATTCTCATACATACTGGGAGGTTGTGGTGTGGCTGTGTACGTTGTGTGTAACATGTACTGACGTATTCTCATACATACTGGAGGTTGTGGTGTGGCTGTGCACGTTGTGTGTAACATGTACTGAAGTATTCTCATACATACTGGAGGTTGTGGTGTGGCTGTGCACGTTGTGTGTAACATGTACTGATGTATTCTCATACATACTGGAGGTTGTGGTGTGGCTGTGTACGTAGTGTGTAACATGTACTGACGTATTCTCATACATACTGGAGGTTGTGGTGTGGCTGTGCACGTTGTGTGTAACATGTACTGACGTATTCTCATACATACTGGAGGTTGTGGTGTGGCTGTGCACGTTGTGTGTAACATGTACTGATGTATTCTCATACATACTGGAGGTTGTGGTGTGGCTGTGCACGTTGTGTGTAACATGTACTGACGTATTCTCATACATTCTGGAGGTTGTGGTGTGGCTGTGTACGTTGTGTGTAACATGTACTGACGTATTCTCATACATACTGGAGGTTGTGGTGTGGCTGTGCACGTTGTGTGTAACATGTACTGCTCCATTTCAATATTCATGTTTTGAGAATTTAACACGAGCGGCAAGATCAGTAACGTTGGAAGATATGAGTATCGGATTCAGAGACCTACAGCTTATAACTTTCATCACCATACCTGACATCTCCTTATCTTTGAAAGTACATTCGATGTAGAAGTTTTATTCGGCAGTTTTAAGGACGTTTGTCTTGACCAGGAAGCAACAAGTTTATTTCGCTCATGTCAACCAAAAAACAAATTGAAAATGATAAATGTTGCGAAAATTATCAAAGTAGGAATACTAATAAAATTATAAAAAGTCCAGTAACAAACATAAGCATGAGTTAAATATTGAATCTTTGTATAGAAAAAAGAGACAGTTTGTTTATCCTAGGATTAACATGAGCCTAGAATCGACCGAACAGTGCTGTATGAACTGGTCACTGATCACTGTATTATACTTGTAGCAATAGAGTTACATTACCCACCGGATAGGGGTTTCCCTTCTCTAACATTGTTCCGTCACCTCTTCCATTCAATCATTCCTTGTATTCACTGTATGATAACATTTCGTCAATAACTAAATTCTCTCCTAGGTTTGTATGAGTAGGAGTCATTTGTGTGTTACAACAACAAAGTGCTTCCTATATCTGTATATACTTGACATGATTGAATCCTTGCTGTTACAACAACACAGTGCTTCCTATATCTGTATATACTTGACCTGATTGAATCCTTGCTGTTACAACAACACAGTGCTTCCTATATCTGTATATACTTGACCTGATTGAATCCTCGCTGTTACAACAACACAGTGCTTCCTATATCTATATATACTTGACCTGATTGAATCCTCGCTGTTACAACAACACAGTGCTTCCTATATCTGTATATACTTGACCTGATTGAATCCTCGCTGTTACAACAACACAGTGCTTGCTATATCTGTATATACTTGACCTGATTGAATCCTCGCTGTTACAACAACACAGTGCTTGCTTTATTTGTATATACTTGACCTGATTGAATCCTCGCTGTTACAACAACACAGTGCTTGCTATATCTGTATATACTTGACCTGATTGAATCCTCGCTGTTACAACAACACAGTGCTTGCTATATCTATATATACTTGACCTGATTGAATCCTCGCTGTAACAACAACACAGTGCTTCCTATATCTGTATATACTTGACCTGATTGAATCCTCGCTGTTACAACAACACAGTGCTTCCTATATCTGTATATACTTGACCTGATTGAATCCTCGCTGTAACAACAACACAGTGCTTCCTATATCTGTATATACTTGACCTGAGTGAATGCTACGAGCGAAAAATATTGATCTCCGCGTCTGTATGTCGATTTGTAAGATGTTTGATATTGCAATATACTTTTTTAAATGTTTCTTATTGAAATCTAAAGTCGTTCGTCAGGAGAATAGCGATTTATAGTAGTTTTGTTCTGAAAATACCGACTCGGTCTAACGGTAGGAAGTTGTCCGACCTAGCCATTCTTGATGTTCGACAAAAAAAAACGTCTATTCTGTTTGTGAATAGTTTTTGAGTATATACACTGTCGACGTAGTATTATTTGTATAATCTGTCTGAGCTCTGTTTACTCTACATGTATATTGGCTGGAAACTCCAATATGGTGTAATAAAGTCTGAAATAAAGTTATCAATTATAAGTATGTATCCTTTATTATTTTTATTGCTCAGTATTCTTTTTCAAAATATAAACAAGCAAAAATAAGTGATAATATTTGTTTATGTTTTGAAACTGTTTATTTTCTGGTTCTGGTTCAGCATATCTACTATAAGTATGAACGACAAATATCATCTGGACTATCTACTATAAGTATGAACGACAAATATCATCTGGACTATCTACTATAAGTATGAATGACAAATATCATCTGGACTATCTACTATAAGTATGAATGACAAATATCATCTGGACTTTTTACAAGAATAAATCTATCATTTATTGTTACTAGTGAAAACTTTCTACTTTGTATTGGGTAATTTGCCTTTGATATGTGCGCATACGTCACACCGTCAAACATTCTGAGGATCACAATAGAAGTTAGATATCATACGTCATACCGTCAAACATTCTGAGGATCACAATAGAAGTTAGATATCATACGTCACACCGTCAAACATTCTGAGGATCACAATAGAAGTAAGATATCATACGTCACACCGTCAAACATTCTGAGGATCACAATAGAAGTAAGATATCATACGTCATACCGTCAAACATTCTGAGGATCACAATGGAAGTAAGATCTGAACAATATCTGCTTGTGTCATGCTTGCATACATATAATGTAGAAGATATGGATAATCTTTATATGTGTACATACGTATATGTGTTATGTTTGTAAGTGTACATATATATGTTGTGTGTATAACTATTTGTACTTTTAATAAGTTCCCATGAAAGTTACATTACGAAATAAAGTTATCTACCTATAAAAGAATTATCAATTAGAAATGGTTGCACACAAAATAAGAACACAAATATATTGAGAGTCTTTATATATCAGTTTTAATGAGGTCTTTCTCTTGTGGATATTTGTTCCACCAAGCATAATTCTACACATCGTTGCTAGCCAAATGTATACTAGAGCTAGTTTTTATAAAACATTTTGTAGTTTTCAATTTCAACCATATTTAAAGCTTCTTAATATCAAATCATATAGAAGTGCATTTGCCAAACTACGAGTATCCTCTCACAGATTAAACATCGAAACTGGCCTTTGGAGTAGAACACCGCAAGAACTTAGACACTGTCCTGCATGTAACAAGTTAGAAGATGAATTTCACTTTCTTTTTGAATGTACACTATACGAGTCTAGCAGACATACTTACATCAAACCTTACTATCGTGTGAAGCCAAATATGTTTAAAACCATTGAACTTTTAACCACTAACAATTGTCAAGTACTTAAGTGGTTTAAGTGGAGAAAAGTTTTGATGTCAGGAAAAAATATGTTTTAATGAATTAATCAATGTAGTAAAATATATTAAGCAGAATGTTTTTAGTTGCGATATTTATATAATATCGCGTATAAGATAATTTGGAGTTTCGCTATTGTTGCTATTGTGAAATATAACCCTGCTGATGTCCTTGTATTTCGTTTCGATAAGGAATCGGCGTTAGGGTTGATTGTTTAAATATGGTACTCCAATAATTATTATATATAATATTGAGAACATATCCATTAATATTATATTATGCAATTGTACATAGTTACTTAGCTTTCGTCCTTATATATTGTGCATGTAAGGATACAGCGTTAGAGTTAATGCTTAAAATATGAATATTAAAATATATAATGTGTTATAACTGAAATATTGTAGAACTTGCATTTTAGCATATTATACTAAACAAGCATATGCATTTATAGCATAAAGCTTATTTCAACAAGGTATATCGATATCTGTATTTTAAAACGATCATTTTTACTATTTTCTTTATTTCCTCTCTGTCATCTTTTGATGAGCAAATTTGAATTAAAGTATATCTAAGTATCCATGTTAAGCTGACTGTCGCTTACTATGTTGTACATATGTTTATTTTGAACATGGACTATTACAGTCTATTTCAAACGTGTATTGTATATAACTATGTTGTGAACTAAACCTTCTTCTATACTACAAACAACGAAACATGCTCCATTGATGTTTTTATGCAAATCGAAGAAACTATAATTCAAAGAACAAAACATGATAGTTTTAGTTTAAAAGCATCCAATCACGCCCAGCTAAACTTTAACAATGCATTGTGTCTGCATTTTGTCACAACTCATTGCAATCTTATGATTTGGCACTAAAAGATCTCGAGCGGAACTTGATCGCATTAGCAAGCTTTACGGTTCCCTCATTCATATTGGGAAATCATTGTGATCGTTTTAATTAGCTGTGTTCACCACGTGACCAGTGTATTCATATTCAATAAAGTTATTGATATCTGGCTTGTCTTCCTATACGCAGATGCTGACGATATCAAACGGCTCTTACTTTTCACTGAACAGGTAAATAGTCAAATCACTTAGAAACCAATTACCAACTGTAGATTCCAGACTTGAATTTATCAATAATGAATGTCAGTTCTTTCCATGATAGTGTTTGCTCCGAATATTTATCTTTTCTATTATAAATATACAAACTACTTACGCGATGATTGTGATTATATTCCACGCCGTACTGAAGATCTAAGATGGTATCCCCATGGAGACACACTAAATTTGAATTACGAACACTTATTACCAAGTAGATGACAGAATAGTAATAAGACGCATTAACTCTCATTATTCAGTTGTGTGATTTATTAATTGTGTATATACATGCCTGATAGTGATGTTCATTTGTTCTGATAAGTGAGATGATAATTCAGCTTAGTTTCAAACAAAAAATGTCTAGAAAAAGATGGTCAGCGCAATTTGAAGGTTAAGATTTGTTGTGCAACATAAAAAATGTCGAGATGTTACGATTACTGGTCACGCCATTTCCGAAATGGATTTTGGTAAGGTAACGTCGCGAAGTCACACGTCGGATAGTTACACGTCGGGAAGTAAAACGTCGGGAAGTTACACGTCGGGAAGTAACACGTTGGGAAGTCACACGTTGGGAAGTTACACGTCGGGAAGTTACACGTCGGGAATTAACCAGTCGGGAAGTTACACGTCGGGAAGTAACACATCGGGAAGTAACACGTCGGGAAGAAACACGTCGGGAAGAAACACGTCGAGAACTAACACGTCTGGAAGAAACACGTTGGGAAGAAACACGTCGGGAACTATCACGTCGTGAAGTTATACGTCGGGAAGTAACACGTGGGAAGTAACACGTCGGGAAGTAACACATCGGGAAGTAACACGTCGGGAAGAAACACGTCGGGAAGAAACACGTCGAGAACTAACACGTCTGGAAGAAACACGTTGGGAAGAAACACGTCGGGAACTATCACGTCGTGAAGTTATACGTCGGAAAGTAACACGTGGGAAGTAACACGTCGGGAAGTAACACGTCGGGAAGTAACACGTCGTGAAGTTACACGTCGGGAAGTAACACGTCGGGAAGTTACACGTCGGGAAGTAACACGTCGGGAAGTTACACGTCGGGAAGTAACACGTGGGAAGTTACACGTCGGGAAGTAACACGTCGGGAAGTAACACGTCGGGAAGTAACACATCGAGAAGTAACACGTCGGGAAGTAACACGTGGGAAGTAACACGTCGGGAAGTAACACGTCGGAAAGTAACACGTCGGGAGGTAACACGTCGAAAGGAACATTTCAGGAAGTAATACGTTGGGAAGTAATGCGTCGCTAGAGGGAGAACAGATGAAAACAGTGGTTATGTTAACTGTATGTGGTATTTAACTGGTACTTTGTTAAAAACGGTGTAAAACGTCACAACAACATTGTAGTTTGTATAAATAAGTAAATATATTTTGTGATATAAGTCCGTCATTCTCTGGAATCAATCTGTATTCTCATTAATGTAACAACATGTACGTTTATAGTCCCGGAAGACATGATGAGACTATCTTGGTTTGTTTAGACACTTTATTAAGATTACCCATATAGACATATGTCAGCAGTAATAAATGTCTACCACATAGATATAACCAAGAACTCTCACAGACGAAGACTTATTGAGACGAAATTGTACCTTACCATTTTCTAGAACAAAGTCACCCACGCCATGCCATAAACTACACTTAGGCTGCATTTCTTCTGTACATCGCGACCAACTAGGCAAATATATGCGGTCTAAATGTGGTGGAAGTCAAACTAGATGTAGAGGATACGTATCTAAATGTGGTGGAAGTCAAACTAGATGTAGAGGATACGTATCTAAATGTGGTGGAAGTCAAACTAGATGTAGAGGATACGTATCTAAATGTGGTGGAAGTCAAACTAGATGTAGAGGATACGTATCTAAATGTGGTGGAAGTCAAACTAGATGAAGAGGATACGTATCTAAATGTGGTGGAAGTCAAACTAGATGTAGTGGATACGTATCTAAATGTGGTGGAAGTCAAACTAGATGTAGAGGATACGTATCTAAATGTGGTGGAAGTCAAACTAGATGTAGAGGATACGTATCTAAATGTGGTGGAAGTCAAACTAGATGTAGAGGATACGTATCTAAATGTGGTGGAAGTCAAACTAGATGAAGAGGATACGTATCTAAATGTGGTGGAAGTCAAACTAGATGTAGTGGATACGTATCTAAATGTGGTGGAAGTCAAACTAGATGTAGAGGATACGTATCTAAATGTGATGGAAGTCAAACTAGATGTAGAGGATACGTATCTAAATAGATATCGACAGGATCCAGTTAGTAAAAGTTTCTGTTTTTGTCTTGTTTATGTATTTTTTTCTGCTTAAACACATATGTTTATAATTCATAGACACATTCCTACACACACGCACACGCACGCAAACGCGCACACACACGATACGTAATTTGGGATCAGACAAAGTGTAATTATTACTAAAAAGACTTGAGTAATATCACAAACAATTTTGTGTTATATAATGTCAGTAAAGTAACCACGGTCAGCCTTTATAGAAGCCAACGATCAAGGATTTAACCCAAAGTATGTAAGTAACCACGGTCAGCCTTTATAGAAGCCAACGATCAAGGATTTAACCCAAAGTATGTAAGAAACCACGGTCAGCCTTTATAGAAGCCAACGATCAAGGATTTAACCCAAAGTATGTAAGTAACCACGGTCAGCCTTTATAGAAGCCAACGATCAAGGATTTAACCCAAAGTATGTAAGAAACCACGGTCAGCCTTTATAGAAGCCAACGATCAAGGATTTAACCCAAAGTATGTAAGTAACCACGGTCAGCCTTTATAGAAGCCAACGATCAAGGATTTAACCCAAAGTATGTAAGAAACCACGGTCAGCCTTTATAGAAGCCAACGATCAAGGATTTAACCCAAAGTATGTAAGTAACCACGGTCAGCCTTTATAGAAGCCAACGATCAAGGATTTAACCCAAAGTATGTAAGAAACCACGGTCAGCCTTTATAGAAGCCAACGATCAAGGATTTAACCCAAAGTATGTAAGTAACCACGGTCAGCCTTTATAGAAGCCAACGATCAAGGATTTAACCCAAAGTATGTAAGAAACCACGGTCAGCCTTTATAGAAGCCAACGATCAAGGATTTAACCCAAAGTATGTAAGAAACCACGGTCAGTTCAAAGAGGCGAACAAAGAGTTAATACAATAAGGTGAAGTAATACTTAAACTGATGCTAGAGTATACCAATCAGCCAAACTGATGCTAGAGTATACCAATCAGCCAAACTGATGCTAGAGTATACCAATCAGCCAAACTGATGCTAGAGTATACCAATCAGCCAAACTGATGCTAGAGTATACCAATCAGCCAAACAGATGCTAGAGTATACCAATCAGCCAAACTGATGCTAGAGTATACCAATCAGCCAAACTGATGCTAGAGTATACCAATCAGCCAAACAGATGCTAGAGTATACCAATCAGCCAAACAGATGCTAGAGTATACCAATCAGCCAAACTGATGTTAGAGTATACCAATCAGCCAAACTGATGCTAGAGTATACCAATCAGCCAAACTGATGCTAGAGTATACCAATCAGCCAAACTGATGCCAGAGTATACCAATCAGCCAAACTGATGCTAGAGTATACCAATCAGCCAAACAGATGCTAGAGTATACCAATCAGCCAAACTGATGCTAGAGTATACCAATCAGCCAAACTGATGCTAGAGTATACCAATCAGCCAAACTGATGCTAGAGTATACCAATACATACGGACAGCGTGAGACCAATGTGACCACATACGGACAGCGTGAGACCAATGTGACCACATACGGACAGCGTGAGACCAATGTGACCACATACGGACAGCGTGAGACCAATGTGACCACATACGGACAGCGTGAGGCCAATTTGACCACATACGGACAGCGTGAGACCAATGTGACCACATACGGACAGCGTGAGACCAATGTGACCACATACGGACAGCGTGAGACCAATGTGACCACATACGGACAGCGTGAGACCAATGTGACCACATACGGACAGCGTGAGACCAATGTGACCACATACGGACAGCGTGAGACCAATGTGACATGTGATGCAGAATATTGATTATGCAAACCAGTAGTATCCTTAAAGAATGAAATCTACAATACCATCTTTACCAGATGATGCATTAAATTGATTATGTTGAATTCCTTATACATGTACAAGCTTTCTCCATTAGTAGAGCTGTTTCCCTATCTTCCGTCTATAGAGAAATACGTATCAGAATGTATTAGGAAGAAGAAGAAGAACTTTTATTTGTACTAAAACACATAAAAGGTTATTGACAAAACATCAATATAACATAGAAAATAATACATAGCAATACGTGACAAGAAGATACAATGAAATGGTAAATAAATGCGTAGTTATTTACATACTGTTATATATAATAATAGGATGTTATTTTTGTATATTTGAGACGTATATGATTGGATCCTTGATCAGACATTGTATACAATAGTTGTTAAATATGATGTTCATCTCTGTTGGGGGAGGCAGAATAATTTAAATGATAAATACATGTTAAAAACAAAGCATCCAATTCATGTACCAAGCTTCATATCCACAATTACATAATTATATAAAATAATATAACGTCAATGGTAACTCCTAGAACATCTAAATGGATCATCAAGGAAATGGCCCTTACAAAGAGCGCATAACCTATAATGATCGAGCAATTTTAAAATGGACAGTCACCAATTGCATGTGTGCTCTACCGAAACGAAATTGTAAAGCATCGCACGGTGATCATGTTCATGAAACAATCATTAAATATACATATAATGTACATATTAGTAGTTTCCATCGACGTTATCACTTATATGAAACAAAGAATTATATATACACATTTACATACATTCACATTAATACATTTCTTATATTATAATAATTATACAATTTTAAATATAACAGACAGTAGTATATTCAATATCGGCAATTTTGCTGTAACCATTTAAAAAAATTTAAACCAAATTACTAATACTATTACAACTCGTTATGAAGTTGTTGGCGCTTAATAAATCCATGATGTGCAAATAAACTTAAATTTCGTATTTCTGATGCATTTTTTGTGGTCATTAATGCGATGAAATTAAAAGTACTGGGACGGTTCCAATAATATGATTTTATGTATTTTATGCGCAATTCTCTCAAAATGGTATTCATCCTCTAGGATGTTACAGAATGGACATATACGTTCATTTAACGGGACACTTAAAGGTTTTCTCCATCTACCAGATTCAACGGCTAATCTATGTGATGACATTCTCAAGCGTGATAATGCTATTCTGTATTTACGGATTGTGATAACATCTAGAATTTGCTAAAATTTGTACTAACTATTGTTCTAAAGAATAAAGCTGTCGTGGAATCTTCTAACCTATTGTTATAATCGATAAACCATATATCTCTTATTCTTTGCTTTAAAAGTAAAAGAAAATATTCCTTGTTTTCAACACCTTGGTTTAGCCACACGTGTTCGAAACCTAGTTTAGTCAGAAGTGTTTTAACATTTGTTACCCAGTTAATTTTAGTTGGTCTACTTACAATGTCATTTTGCAGCATTAAGTATGCATGTTTAATATATTTTGATTCTACACATGTACAGATTTTTAACCAGTATTTTATTATATTATTTTTTTTGTGTGAATCAATACTTTGTTTCCCTAGTTCACCATATACAAAATCATTTTGAGTGGTTGCTTTAACGCCCAATGGTCTCTTACAAAAACTTAAATAAGTCTGTTCTGTTTGAAGAGCCTTATGGAAGCCCCAAACTTCTGAAGAGTAGGTTAAAATTGGCATGATTAATTTATCAAATAGTTCTAATGTATGTTTAGGTGACAGATCAGTGAACTTATACAGATATTTATTCATTTTAAAAATCGCCTTTAAAGCTTGTCCAGCTAATAACTTGTCATGCTCATAAAACGAACCCCCTGAAGTAAATAATACACCCAAATATTTAAAGCTTGTAACAATTTCTAACTCATGATCATTATACATAAAACATAAATTGTGTGGCAATCTACCAGCTTTTCTGAAAACCATAACTTTCGTTTTACTTGGATTAACTCTAAGTTTCCATCTATTGCTGTAATCTGATAAAATATTTAAAGAATGTTGCAATTCATCTGCACTTTTCGCAAAAAATATAATATCATCTGCATATAATAAAAGACATATCTTTATCATTCCCATATCAATACCTTCTATTCCTTTATCAATAAAAGTTTGTTCCAAATCGTTTAAATATATGCTAAAAAGAAAAAGTGAGAGACTTTCGCCTTGTCGTACTCCTAAATTACAAGAAAATGAGTCACTTAAATTATTCTTACTTTTCATTTGTGATTTAACATTATTATACATAGATTTAATTACGTCTAATATATTTACTCTTACTCCGCATTGCAATAATTTAAACCATAAAACATCTCTAACCACAAAATCGAAAGCTTTTTGAAAATCAACGAACGCACAATACAGTTTATGATTATTGTTTAAACAATGAGTTATCAGACTATTTAGAACAAAAATGTTATCGGTCGTACCCATGTTTTTCCTAAAACCTGTCTGGGCCTCAATGTAAACGGAGTATTGCTCAGCCCAATTATCGAGTCTGTTGTTTAAAATTCGGGTGAAAAGTTTTCCCAAAGTACTAAGTAGTGTAATGCCACGATAATTAGCTGGGTCGTTTGTAGACCCTGACTTATGAATTGGAACAACAAAACCCTGGCTCCACTGCTCAGGGAAATAACCTTTGTTTAAACAACTATTGAATAAAACATAAAAATAACTGTTTAGTTGGTCTGCACCATGTAAGAAAAATTCGTTCAGAAACAAATCTGGACCGCTAGCGGTATTACATTTTACCTGCTTAGTAGCTTTCTTAATTTCTAAAAGTGAAATTTCTTCGTTCAATTCATTGGACATAATTTGTATATCTCCGTTTAAATATCGTTCATTAAAATACAACACATCATCATCAGCTTGATAAAATTGACTATCTTGATTGTTAATTGCTTTAAAATAATGAGCAAATGTATCAACACTTATATTTGGCGGACTAGTATTGCAGACAGAGTCCTTGAGCATCTTCCAGTATAATTTTGCGTTTTTATACCTAGCATTTACGATTTTTTCAGTATTGGTTTTTCTATGTAAATATTTTTTACTTCTAATCATATGTTTATAATCTTTCCTAGAATGTGCTATCTTGTTACAATTATTATCTGTTTTATTTTGGTTATAAATATTTACATCGATGTAAAACTGTTTCCTTCTATCCGTACATTCACTATCAAACCATGGTTTATTCAGAGTTTTATTCTTCGAAACAGGATTATCAAAAATACACTTACCAAATAAAGGTGAACAAACAGTACTCATAACATCAGAAAATTTCTCAACATTCAAATCAATGTCTGCTGGGTTACATGTAATGTCTAAATCATTTTGCAAAGATTGTATCGACGTTAGAAAAATACATCATTTAACGTTTGTTTATATATATCTGCTTTGTTGGGTCCCATTTGTAAACGAAGTTAACTTTACTTCTACTATCGTTAGTGGTATACTGATCCGTCAGGTTACCGTTACATTTTAAACTGAAAGAAACAGTACAATGATCAGACAACAAATTAAGCCGTCTCTACAACAAAATGTTGAAACATAGGTAAACTTTATTTACTGATGATCCTTTAAATGTTGCTTAAACCTGATTTGCATGAACAGGTGAATCTCAGTGATCTGTTTGTGTCCCTCCTTGGTCGGTTTGTGGCCCTCAGAGATCGGCTTGTGACCCTCAGTGATCTGTTTGTGTCCCTCATTGGTCGGTTTGTGGCCCTCAGAGATCGGTTTGTGACCCTCAGGGATCGTTTTGCGACCCTCAGTGATCGGTCTGTGTCCCTCAGTGATCGGTTTGTGACCATCAGTGATCGGTTTGTGACCCTCGATTTGTGACCCACAGGGATCGGTTTGTAACCCACACGGATCGGTTTGTGACCCTCGATTTGTGACCCACAGGGATCGGTTTGTGACCCTCGGTTTGTGGTCCACAGGGATCGGTTTGTGACCCACAGGGATCGGTTTGTGACCCTCGGTTTGTGACCCACAGGGATAGGTTTGTGACCCACAGGGATCGGTTTGTGACCCTCAGGGATCGCTTTGTGAACCTCGGTTTGTCACCCACAGGGATAGGTTTGTGACCCACAGGGATTGGTTTGTGACTCTCGGTTTGTTACCCATAGGAATCGGTTTGTGACCCAAGGGATCGGTTTGTGACCCTCGGTTTGTGACCCACAGGGATCGTTTTGTGACCCTCGGTTTGTGACCCACAGAGATTGGTTTGTGACCCTCGGTTTGTCATCCACAGGGATAGGTTTGTGACCCACAGGGATCGGTTTGTGACCCTCAGGGATCGGTTTGTGACCCACAGTGATCGGTTTGTGACCCTCAGGGATAGGTTTGTGACCCACAGGGATCGGTTTGTGACCCACATGGATCGGTTGTTTTAAAATATAAAACACAAATACCTCATTTCACTCTTACTATGAATAGCGATTTAGGACCAAGTTTGCCTTGTTTCTTGAATTGACTCATGTTTGTATGATGCCATTTTTACACCTTTTGTTACTTAAATATGTTTTTTTCATTTATTTATTAACAGTATCTTCCTTTATCTCGTCAATAACTTCAGTATGTGAGACTAGCTCAGTGTTCTTGTTCTTGTGCATTTGTCGTATAGATTAGGTGTGTAAGAAAAATTCAATGTTGGTAACACTTTATAGTAGGGAGGTCAACGAATGACAAGTATGGTATTCGAATATTCGACTTTGTTATTTAGTTCTTATACATTTGAAATTCGAAGTTTAACTTTATGCTTATCAACTTTTTGTTTTAGACTGATCATTTAAGCTGTAAAAATCCCCACGATTACTAACATGTTAGGGGCCTAAGTGTCATCGAAGGAGTGTTATATCGCTTTTGCAACCAAATATACAATATGACATGTCAATTAATACAATGTAGACATTATTTTCACACGTAAAATGTCATTCAATGCGAGAATTGAAACTTAATACACTTATTCGGCTTTTATATTGAAAATATATATTTTATCAAATATTCGAATGCCGAATCAGTATTCGAATATCCGAATCGTTGACATCCCTACTTTATAGAGAGGTTAGCATGCTTCAAACTGGAGTCCAAGCAAATTGTACTCATAGTTTAAAGTAAGTAAAGCCGATGTATAGCTAAGCTTACCATCGTGTTTATATTATAGTTACCTATTCCCTTCTTTCCGGTTTAATCTTTATAAATACATTTGAGCTGCGCTGTATTATTTCCAACCTCTTCTTTAAGTGACGTCATTTCCAGAAAACGTCACATGTGACGTCACTATGTAACTACAGTTCCTATATTTGCCCCATATGGCAATATTTAAACGAAGTGACCATATGGAGTAAATAGTGTTTCCTGCTTGGAAATAGTGACATCACATGTTGCGTTTTCTTACAGAAGAGATGGTAAATATCATAGCAGCGCTCATTTCTACTTTCCATATTACATGGAATTTCTATTCCATATTCACAATTTGAGATTTTTTATTTTCTTCTTTTAAGCTTTCTGTTTTTATGTTTCCCTCCGTCCAGTTTATTCTTTTACATGTATTTCAAATGTATGTATTGTTAGACAGGCCGTGTTTGTGTATTGTTAGACAGGCCGTGTTTGTGTATTGTTAGACAGGCCGTGATTTGTGTATTGATTGACAGGCCGTGATTTGTGTATTGATTGACAGGCTGTGATTTGTGTATTAATAGACAGGCCGTGATTTGTGTATTATTAGACAGGCCGTGATTTGTGTATTGATTGACAGGCCGTGATTTGTGTATTGATTGACAGGCCGTGATTTGTGTATTGTTAGACAGGCCGTGATTTGTGTATTGTTAGACAGACCGGGATTTGTGTATTGTTAGACAGGCCGTGATTTGTGTATTGTTTGACAGGCCGTGATTTGTGTATTGTTTGACAGGCCGTGATTTGTGCATTGTTTGACAGGCCGTGATTTGTGTATTGTTTGACAGGCCGTGATGTGTGTATTGTTAGACAGGCCGTGATTTGTGTATTGTTAGACAGGCCGTGATTTGTGTATTGTTTGACAGGCCGTGATTTGTGTATTATTAGACAGGCCGTGATTTGAGTATTGTTTGACAGGCCGTGATTTGTGTATTGTTAGACAGGCCGTGATTTGTGTATTGTTAGACAGGCCGTGATTTGTGTATTGTTTGACAGGCCGTGATTTGTGTATTATTAGACAGGCCGTGATTTGAGTATTGTTTGACAGGCCGTGATTTATGAATTGTTAGACAGGCCGTGATTTGTGTATTGTTAGACAGGTCGTGATTTGTGTATTGTTAGACAGGCCGTGATTTATGTATTGTTAGACAGGCCGTGATTTGTGTATTATTAGACATGCCGTGATTTGTGTATTATTAGACAGGCCGTGATTTGTGTATTGTTAGACAGGCCGTGATTTGTGTATTGTTAGACAGGCCGTGATTTGTGTATTATTAGACATGCCGTGATTTGTGTATTATTAGACAGGCCGTGATTTGTGTATTGTTAGACAGGCCGTGTTTTGTGTATTGTTAGACAGGCCGTGATTTGTGTATTGTTTGACAGGCCGTGATTTGTGTATTGTTAGACAGGCCGTGATTTGTGTATTGTTAGACAGGCCGTGATTTGTGTATTATTAGACAGGCCGTGATTTGTGTATTGTTAGACAGGCCGTGATTTGTGTATTGTTAGACAGGCCGTGATTTGTGTATTGTTTGACAGGCCGTGATTTATGTATTGTTAGACAGGCCGTGATTTGTATATTGTTAGACAGATCGTGATTTGTGTATTGATTGACAGGCCGTGATTTGTGTATTGTTTGACAGGCCGTGATTTGTGTATTGTTAGACAGGCCGTGATTTGTGTATTGTTTGACAGGCCGTGATTTGTGTATTGTTAGACAGGCCGTGATTTATGTATTGTTAGACAGGCCGTGATTTGTGTATTGTTAGACAGGCCGTGATTTGTGTATTGTTTGACAGGCCGTGATTTGTGTATTGTTAGACAGGCCGTGATTTGTGTATTGTTAGACAGGCCGTGATTTGTGTATTGTCTGACAGGCCGTGATTTGTGTATTGTTAGACAGGCCGTGATTTGTGTATTGTTAGACAGGCCGTCATTTGTGTATTATTAGACAGGCCGTGATTTGTGTATTGTTAGACAGGCCGTGATTTATGTATTGTTAGACAGGCCGTGATTTGTGTATTGTTAGACAGGCCGAGATTTGTGTATTGTTTGACAGGCCGTGATTTGTGTATTGTTAGACAGGCCGTGATTTGTGTATTATTAGACAGGCCGTGATTTGTGTATATAGCTTTCACTTACCAATACCCAGTCATATAACAAAACAACTACTTGATCTGATTTTTATTCAGAAAATATTCTCCCGAAGCTACAAGTCAATATTTGCAATTTCTTCTAATAATGAACGAGCAATGGCTTCTTGTCGTGGATTACAGGCGATTGTGACTAGCACTTTATATTATGTCTACAAACCACGAAACAAATTGTTCACAATTATCGAAACTATTTTATAAATGTGGCAGCCCAAACGCACTTAGCCTCGTTTCTACGAAAAACGCAATAAAGCTGACGTCATGTGTTCACATTAATTGCAACAGCTAGTTGAAACATTTCAGTAACAGATTTATGATTCAGCGGCGAGCAGAAGCAAAACAATTATTGGTAAACATTGAGACGGCCCCTTTTCTTAAGAAAAAGAATAATCTACATTAATTTGTATAATATTACTGTATCTAAAAATATATTTGCTGCATTACATTTGTGAAACTCAGAATTCTTGATGACCACAAGAAAAGTGGTGTAATTTTCTAAAAAATGTCGTTTTACAATAATTTTTGTTTTGTAGTGACCTACAAATATTCCTGCATTTAGAAATGCTAATAACTCAATTTCGCCCAGATATGTCATTTTGGCCAAAATTCTTAGAGAACGAGACAAATGGTTTTATTGGGAGATATACATTCTGTATCTGGTTATACTGAAATCATTGTCAAAACAACACTCACAATCTGAACAACATGTACATGACTAAACTGAATAGTTGAAGAATCGTACATTTTGTATAAAAGTGCAATGTGTTTGTTATATCCAGAATTACACGGAAAGTGCTCAGGATGATTAGGGCGTCTAGACCAAGGATATTTTTTCATTAAGATTATATTAAATAATGATAATTTTCAATATCAACTTCTAGTGTTATATAATTCGGAACACTCTATCAATGTTCAATAAACTTCTTTCCATTAACATTGAAATGTTCCATGCAAATGCGAAATTGCCATTTGGAAGGAAAGAGCACATACATATTGGACATTATGCTCATTTTTTGTTAATTTGCTTAACAATAAACATAATAACATAAACAATATATTCCCTATAGTTGAAGCATCAATAAACATGCATTAACAAAGACTGAACTCATAATATACTGATCCGTATTTGTTGAAGAAAGATTTTTGTACATCATGAAATTGAAAAAAAACTTTCAGTTCTTTTAAACAATCAGGCTGTTTTACAAGTTTTGTCTGTCAGTAATATGGTTAAAAAATATATTTTCTATCAATTATACTATGTCATTGCAATAGTTCTTAATAGAGATGTTTTAGCCAATATAACAACAATACTGATTGAAGCCAATTCCAACATTTTTATGTTCAGATGAGCCAGATATATCTTTAATAATCCTGCTATAGTTATGTTCTACAACTTCTACTGCTCGATGATCAAAGATTTCTCTGGACGATCTGAATGGTGGCAGTTAATATATCCTCTACTAAGTTCAGTAACCTTTGGTGTAATTCGTTTTTGTTCACGAGTCAATAGAAACTTGAACAAACTGAATTATGTATTCATCATTGATCACAGCGGACTGACAATGACGTAGGGACGTTACAAACAGATTACAGGAAAATAATGTCAGGAGGAAAACTGCAAGAGTACAGAATGTTGATATGGTTTGTAAAGTATAAAATGTAACACATGATCATTTTGAAAATTGAAAGGCAAATGGCGCGTGTTCATGTTTTATTTCAGTGTTAATATGGCATTTTCATTAGCATACTACTTAAATTACAGTCTCAAACAACTGATATATTCGGGCGAATTTGCCCATAACCCCATACCCCCTAAACCTTCAGTTTTTATTGTTTTTTTTTGGAACTTTCATTTTTTCACTTTTTCTGACGAATTGTACGCATTGGCGTACGTGCGTATGCCTGGATACGCGCCTGACATTCATGGACCGTAGCCCTTATATGTATTGATGAACGCAAGTAAATATATGGTCCATGATTCTGAATGCATTTTTTAATACAAAAGACAATGGAAGTATTTAGTTCCAAGTGTTCTTAAAACAGCTTTTGTCTTATACTGAGCAACATCTGAATCTGGTTACCGTTTATACAAAATGTCCGAATGATTTCACTTCAAAATGGCATTTGAATGTTTAATAAGCGCAATTCGTTCGTAAATGTTCAGATATTTTGTTTTTTAATTCTTTTAAAAATAGCATTTTTTTTGAAAATTTAAAGTTTGCATTAATACATCTAGATGGAAAGTGGACAGGCCTTTGGGCGACATGATCTTCGTGTCAGAATATAAACCTTGTTGAGAGGTTCCATGAGAAACCCTATCTTAGTGACGTCCGTGATGACGTGAAGTATTTCCCTTTCATAGTTCTGACGTCATGACTTAGGCGCTTTGTTAGAATGTGTTTTTGGAGGCTTACTTGTGATTTATAGAATTAAACGAACGTGAATATAGGTGTAAGTATTGCATAATTTGTTTTTTCGGCGCAGCCGTACTAACGTGGTTCTGCTATTTGCATATCAGTGCTGTGTAAACCAATCAAATCTTACGTTAACCACCAAGGCAATTTCTCTTCAACCGAACAACGATTGTAACATTGACGCGGATTGGTTAACCTTTCGATAAAGGGTACGTTACCTCACCGAAATCCACTGAATGTCGGTGAATTTACCGAAATCAATTTTGGATCTGGAGTGACCAGCAATTGTAACATCTCGACATTTTTTTATGTAGCACAACAAATCTTAACCTTCAAATTGTACCGACCATATTTTTTCGAGATATTTCTTGTTTACATTTTTAGCTTGGGTTTGGATCTTTTTCTTAATGTTGCAATTGCTATAAATAGAAAAGTAGGCGTCCGATTTTAATGTGTTGGTATTAAAAGAAAGTTTATAAATATATCTGTAAGAAAAAGAGAAAAATACTGAAAATGGACATTTTGGTCACTAAAACATATTTGCCGTAGCACATCTCCTTTGTTTGTCATTAAGGCTCGGACATTGGTTTTCTCTCTCTATTAGGTAAAACGCTAAACTTGAAAATGTTGCGTAAGATGTTTTGCGATGTATATTATTCTATCAATAATGATGAATACTATAGTTATCAGTACGTTGCATGATTGGCTGCGACATCACTCCATAAATAAAAGCACTTGAACCAACCGAACCAGACCTCATTACAATTAACCAAACCTCGCGTACAGAACCGATCCAAATCATTCAGATATAATACTCACAGTGCCAAACTGAGTCTTGCCTACCATATCGAACCAAACCCTACGTTCTACGATATCGAAAGAATCCTACTGCAACAAGGCAATACTCATAAATACTTACCCTCACCACACAAAACCAATACTTCCCCTCACCACACTGAACCAATACCTACCCTCACCACACTGAACCAATACTTCCCCTCACCACACTGAACCAATACTTCCCCTCACCACACTGAACCAATACTTCCCCTCACCACACTGAACCAATACTTCCCCTCACCACACTGAACCAATACTTCCCCTCACCACACTGAACCAATACTTACCCTCACCACACTGAACCAATACTTACCCTCACCACACAAAACCAATACTTACCCTCACCACACTGAACCAATACTTACCCTCACCACACTGAACCAATACTTACCCTCACCACACAGAACCAATACTTACCCTCACCACACTGAACCAATACTTACCCTCACCACACTGAACCAATACTTACCCTCACCACACAGAACCAATACTTACCCTCACCACACAGAACCAATACTTACCCTCACCACACTGAACCAATACTTACCCTCACCACACAGAACCAATACTTACCCTCACCACACTGAACCAATACTTACCCTCACCACACTGAACCAATACTTCCCCTCACCACACTGAACCAATACTTCCCCTCACCACACTGAACCAACACTTACCCTCACCACACTGAACCCATACCTACCCTCACCACACTGAACCAATACTTCCCCTCACCACACTGAACCAATACTTCCCCTCACCACACTGAACCAATACTTACCCTCACCACACTGAACCAATACTTCCCCTCACCACACTGAACCAATACTTACCCTCACCACACAGAACCAATACTTACCCTCCCCACACGGAACCAATACTTACCCTCACCACACGGAACCAATACTTACCCTCACCACACTGAACCGATACTTACCCTCACCACACGGAACCAATACTTACCCTCACCACACGGAACCAATACTTACCCTCACCACACGGAACCAACACTTACCCTCACCACACTGAACCAATACTTACCCTCACCATACTGAACCAATACTAACCCTCACTACACTGAACCAATACTTACCCTCACCACACAGAACCAATACTTACCCTCACCACACAGAACCAATACTTACCCTCACCACACAGAACCAATACTTATCCTCACTTCACAGAACCAATACTTACCCTAACCACACTGAACCAATACTTCCCCTCACCACACTGAACCAATACCTACCCTCACCACACAGAACCAATACTTACCCTCACCACACAGAACCTATACTTACCCTCACTACACAGAACCAATACTTACCCTCACTACACAGAACCAATACTTACCCTCACTACACAGAACCAATACTTACCCTCACTACACAGAACCAATACTTACCCTCACTACACAGAACCAATACTTACCCTCACTACACAGAACCAATACTTACCCTCACTACACAGAACCAATACTTACCCTCACTACACAGAACCAATACTTACCCTCACTACACAGAACCAATACTTACCCTCACCACACAGAACCCATACTCACCCTCACCACACAGAACCAATACCTACCCTCACTACACTGAACCCATACCTACCCTCACTACACTGAACGCATACTTACCCTCACCACACAGAACCCATACCTACCCTCACTACACTGAACCAATACTTACCCTCACCACACAAAACCCATACTTACCCTCACTACACTGAACCAATACTTACCCTCACCACACAAAACCCATACTTACCCTCACCACACTGAACCCATACCTACCCTCACTACACAGAACCAATACTTACCCTCACCACACTGAACCCATACTTACCCTCACTACACTGAACCAATACCTACCCTCACTACACTGAACCCATACTTACCCTCACCACACAGAACCAATACCTACCCTCACTACACTGAACCAATACCTACCCTCACTACACTGAACCAATACTTACCCTCACCACACTGAACCCATACTTACCCTCACCACACTGAACCAATACTTACCCTCACCACACAGAACCAATACCTACCCTCACTACACTGAACCAATACTTACCCTCACCACACAGAACCAATACCTACCCTCACCACACAGAACCAATACCTACCCTCACCACACAGAACCAATACTTACCCTCACCACACTGAACCAATACTTACCCTCACCACACTGAACCAATACTTACCCTCACCACACTGAACCAATACTTACCATACTGAATCCTTCCCCACCAAAACAATTCTTAACGTACAGAACCTAATAGAACTAAACCTTACCGCATCGATCCATTGTTTGGATTGTGATATGTTTTAGATAAAAGTGAAGGCTGAGAGACTCAAACATAATTTCCTTTTGCTGCTTTAACAGAACTTGTCAGTACTCAACAACGATTAGAATTTTAAGGGCATGAACAATCCTCTTATCTGACACAAACATTTTTAGTGTCCACAGTTGTGTTTTGTACTCATTAATTGCGTTCTCAGGTCACTATAAACTTGATCATTATCGACTGCATTAAACGCACTACATCAAGGCATCAGATTGATTAAGTACATTTTTTATGAACGCAATCATTTTACTGAATAACGCGATGAATCAGAGGCTTGTTCAATTAGTGTCAACAATTTCATGATGGGGATTGGGCTTCATGTACTGATCCCGTATTTATTTCAAATTAAGTCATCAACGAAGAAGACTGTCAATGCGTGTGAATGATACTTGTCAATACAATCCGCGAATTCCTCTTAACACCGTAATCCGCCATTTTACGCACAGTGAAATAATAATGAAATCGATAGAAGAAACACGTTTTATATGATGTAATTTGGCTCTTTGAGTAGAGGAAAATAGAATCTGCCGTGATATTGAAACCTTTGGATCCAGGGATCAACTTAATTGGTTTTGACTTGCAAATGTCGTTACGATGCCTAATTTAGCTTTTTGGAGACGTAACTTTGGTTATTTTATAACTTGGCAATATTGTGTGATTCGTTGTCTAGAAATGGGGAATTAGATACAATGTTAGAATAGATTGCCAATATCAACGTGTTAGAAAACTACCGTAACTGTACCGCAAACAACCTACACCATTACAGATAACAGTAGATATATATCGTATCAATATACGTTCAGCAAACACCTACACCATAACAGGGAACAGTAGATATATATCGTATCAATATACGTTCAGCAAACACCCACCATTACAGGGAACAATAGATATATATCGTATCAATATACGTTCAGCGAACACCCACCATTACAGGGAACAATAGATATATATCGTATCAATATACGTTCAGCGAACACCCACCATAACAGGGAACAGTAGATATATATCGTATCAATATACGTTCAGCAAACACCCACCATTACAGGGAACAATAGATATATATCGAATCAATATACGTTCAGCAAACACCCACCATTACAGGGAACAATAGATATATATCGTATCAATATACGTTCAGCAAACACCTACACCATTACAGGGAACAATAGATATATATCGAATCAATATACGTTCAGCAAACACCCACCATTACAGGAACAGTAGATATATATCGTATCAATATACGTTCAGCGAACACCTACACCATTACAGGAACAGTAGATATATATCGTATCAATATACGTTCAGCGAACACCTACACCATTACAGGAACAGTAGATATATATCGTATCAATATACGTTCAGCAAACACCCACCATTACAGGAACAATAGATATATATCGTATCAATATACGTTCAGCGAACACCTACACCATTACAGGGAACAATAGATATATATCGTATCAATATACGTTCAGCAAACACCCTACATTACAGGGAACAATAGATATATATCGTATCAATATACGTTCAGCAAACACCCTACATTACAGGGAACAATAGATATATATCGTATCAATATACGTTCAGCAAACACCCTACATTACAGGGAACAATAGATATATATCGAATCAATATACGTTCAGCAAACACCCACCATTACAGGAACAATAGATATATATCGTATCAATATACGTTCAGCAAACACCTACACCATTACAGGGGACAATAGATATATATCGTATCAATATACGTTCAGCGAACACCCACCATTACAGGAACAATAGATATATATCGTATCAATGTACGTTCAGCAAACACCCACCATTACAGGGAACAATAGATATATATCGTATCAATATACGTTCAGCAAACACCCACCATTACAGGGAACAATAGATATATATCGTATCAATATACGTTCAGCAAACACCCACCATTACAGGGAACAATAGATATATATCGTATCAATATACGTTCAGCAAACACCCACCATTACAGGGAACAATAGATATATATCGTATCAATATACGTTCAGCAAACACCTACGCCATTACAGGGAACAGTAGATATATATCGTATCAATATACGTTCAGCAAACACCTACACCATTACAGGGAACAGTAGATATATATCGTATCAATATACGTTCAGCAAACACCTACACCATTACAGGGAACAATAGATATATATCGTATCAATATACGTTCAGCAAACACCCACCATTACAGGGAACAATAGATATATATCGTATCAATATACGTTCAGCAAACACCTACACCATTACAGGGAACAGTAGATATATATCGTATCAATATACGTTCAGCAAACACCCACCATTACAGGGAACAATAGATATATATCGTATCAATATACGTTCAGCAAACACCTACGCCATTACAGGGAACAGTAGATATATATCGTATCAATATACGTTCAGCAAACACCTACACCATTACAGGGAACAATAGATATATATCGTATCAATATACGTTCAGCAAACACCCACCATTACAGGGAACAATAGATATATATCGTATCAATATACGTTCAGCGAACACCCACCATTACAGGAACAATAGATATATATCGTATCAATATACGTTCAGCAAACACCCACCATTACAGGGAACAATAGATATATATCGTATCAATATACGTTCAGCGAACACCTACACCATTACAGGGAACAGTAGATATATATCGTATCAATATACGTTCAGCGAACACCTACACCATTACAGGGAACAGTAGATATATATCGTATCAATATACGTTCAGCAAACACCTACACCATTACAGGGAACAGTAGATATATATCGTATCAATATACGTTCAGCAAACACCCACCATTACAGGGAACAATAGATATATATCGTATCAATATACGTTCAGCGAACACCTACACCATTACCCGGAACAATAGATATATATCGTATCAATATACGTTCAGCAAACACCTACACCATTACAGGGAACAATAGATATATATCGTATCAATATACGTTCAGCGAACACCTACACCATTACAGGGAACAATAGATATATATCGTATCAATATACGTTCAGCGAACACCTACACCATTACAGGGAACAATAGATATATATCGTATCAATATACGTTCAGCAAACACCTACACCATTACAGGGAACAATAGATATATATCGTATCAATATACGTTCAGCGAACACCTACACCATTACAGGGAACAATAGATATATATCGTATCAATATACGTTCAGCAAACACCCACCATTACAGGGAACAATAGATATATATCGAATCAATATACGTTCAGCAAACACCCACCATTACAGGGAACAATAGATATATATCGAATCAATATACGTTCAGCAAACACCCACCATTACAGGAACAATAGATATATATCGAATCAATATACGTTCAGCAAACACCCACCATTACAGGGAACAATAGATATATATCGTATCAATATACGTTCAGCAAACACCCACCATTACAGGAACAATAGATATATATCGTATCAATATACGTTCAGCGAACACCCACCATTACAGGGAACAGTAGATATATATCGTATCAATATACGTTCAGCAAACACCTACACCATTACAGGGAACAGTAGATATATATCGTATCAATATACGTTCAGCAAACACCCACCATTACAGGGAACAATAGATATATATCGTATCAATATACGTTCAGCAAACACCCACCATTACAGGGAACAGTAGATATATATCGTATCAATATACGTTCAGCAAACACCCACCATTACAGGGAACAGTAGATATATATCGTATCAATATACGTTCAGCAAACACCCACCATTACAGGGAACAGTAGATATATATCGTATCAATATACGTTCAGCAAACACCTACACCATTACAGGGAACAGTAGATATATATCGTATCAATATACGTTCAGCAAACACCTACACCATTACAGGGAACAGTAGATATATATCGAATCAATATACGTTCAGCAAACACCCACCATTACAGGAACAATAGATATATATCGAATCAATATACGTTCAGCAAACACCCACCATTACAGGGAACAATAGATATATATCGAATCAATATACGTTCAGCAATCACCCACCATTACAGGAACAATAGATATATATCGAATCAATATACGTTCAGCAAACACCCACCATTACAGGGAACAGTAGATATATATCGTATCATTGAGGAGGTATTATCATTGAGGTGGTCTAATGTGAGTAAAAATGTAGAATAAATTGAAAACTTATCTACGCAAATAATGTCTTGTTAACGAGGTGGTTTTAATTACGAGGAGGATTGTCAGATAGGTTTCACAGTAGATTCTGCACATATTGATGCATTGTTCCTTCGATTGTGATGTAAAACACAGCCACATGCTTGCCCAGACGTCAGATGCTCTAGTACAACGCTGTTCTATATGAAGTTTACCTCACGTGCTGCACATGTCATACAACATTGTCATGTGCAAGTAGATGTATGTCCAAGACAGCTACATTTGGCGTACGGAGCGGATTGTTTTAATATTTATTGTGATTTCATTCTATATATAGTCAATTAATGTTTAATTCATTTAAGGTTGTATAACATTTAGTTTAAAATTGATGAGTTTACATCTGTAGTGATATACATGTATAATTTAGCTGCCCCTCTACCTTAGGTACCTACCAATTCTCGTGTCTATTGGTTACCTACCAATTCTCGTGTCTATTGGTTACCTACCAGGTCTCGTGTTTATTGGTTACCTACCAGGTCTCGTGTCTATTGGTTACCTACCAGGTCTCGTGTCTATTGGTTACCTATCAGGTCTCGTGTCTATTGGTTACCTACCAGGTCTCGTGTCTATTGGTTACCTACCAGGTCTCGTGTCTATTGGTTACCTACCAATTCTCGTGTCTATTGGTTACCTACCAGGTCTCATGTCTATTGGTTACCTACCAGGTCTCGTGTCTATTGGTTACCTACCAATTCTCGTGTCTATTGGTTACCTACCAGGTCTCATGTCTATTGGTTACCTACCAGGTCTCGTGTCTATTGGTTACCTACCAGGTCTCGTGCCTATTGGTTACCTACCAGGTCTCGTGTCTATTGGTTACCTACCAGGTCTCGTGTCTATCGGTTACCTACCAGGTCTCGTGTCTATTCAAGAATTGAACCCCGTCCACGATGTTAACAATGTCATCAAACAGAAAATTAAACAGTGATTTACTTGTATTTGAACACAGACATCCATATAGCTATGGTTTACTCGCGCAGTCCATTGATCTAACTCAGTGGTTAAATTATTGAAAAGGCGCAATGGGGAAATATCGAATTTGGAATGAAATTGTAATTTATCATTTATTGCTGAAACGTTTGTTAATATTAAGATGATAAATCTATTTCTTTCAGCTTGCTGTAAGAAAGCAATATCACACGGAGACAAATTCAATAAGTGAATTATATACTGGTGAATCGGTTTGTTATCAGAATTCTGTGGAATGTAATATGTCATTCACTGAATCAAGAAGAGTTTAACATACATGTGTTCTTCTATAGAACGTCTGTTTGAATGGCAGAAAAAATCAAGATTCCAAATATTCAAAAAGTTTGTTTAAGTAAATATTTAAGTTCTTACTTAACTAAGCAAAAACTCTAAATAAGTTTAATATACTATCAAATTATTTTTTTCTTAAAATATATGTTTTGAATTTAGAAAGATAAAGTAAAGATTTCTCGACAGAGCACAATTTGACTAGCTCTATATGTGTCCCTGTTTTAATCAAATATTTTAAGACCGATAAAAGATACTTAAGAATTTACTTATGTACATGTAATTTTTTTCTCTAAAGCTGTTTGCCTGTAGATACTGGTGATACTTTTATATCAACACAACAAATAACTATTTTTTCTCGCTACCAAATTTATGAATCTATCTGTCTGTCAGTGAATTGCTGCTAGAATTACGTTGTTAATTGTGGAAAGATTTGCATGTCAATGAACTAATTGTTGAGGTGTGCCACAAACTCATCTCCTATGTATAAGGTTATAAACTATACACTTATCATATTACCTACTAGGTGTTTAATTCTGTTTACACATTCCCTTTTTAAGCTAAGACATTTATTTTCATTTTAGATATTTTAATTAACCTAAGGTGTTACAAACTGTACTTTGTTACATTTCCTTGTTTTGTTTCTCCTCGATTTTAGCCTCTTTAATGCGAAAAGTCGTTAACCCGTTCTGTTGATTTATTGAACATGTTATTGGCATACTGACTTTATCTTCAAGCTATTTGTGGCCTTTTCCCGACATTTTAGTACGGCGCATGACTGTTCAATTACATTCGTTTAAGTATTTTCGTCTGCACTGTAGCATAAACATATGTGTATTAAGTTTGAGACAAAAATGTCTCAAGAAAAGTAAGCAAACTGTACACGACAATAAACACAGCATTAATCGGTCCATGATGGATTTTAATTGATCGAGTATTGTAGCATTGATCACTGAATCATCACATATTGGTCCATAATGGATTCTAATTGATCGAGTATTGTAGCATTGATCGCTGAATCATCACATATTGGTCCATGATGGATTCTAATTGATCACTGAATCATCACATATTGGTCCATGATGGATTCTACTTGATCGAGTATTGTAGCATCGATCACTGAATCATCACATATTGGTCCATGATGGATTCTAATTGATCGAGTATTGTAGCATTGATCACTGAATCATCACATATTGGTCCATGATGGATTCTAATTGATCGAGTATTGTAGCATCGATCACTGAATCATCACATATTGGTCCATGATGGATTCTAATTGATCGAGTATTGTAGAATTGATCACTGAATCATCACATATTGGTCCATGATGGATTCTAATTGATCGAGTATTGTAGAATTGATCACTGAATCATCACATATTGGTCCATGATGGATTCTAATTGATCGAGTATTGAAGCATTGATCACTGAATCATCACATATTGGTCCATGATGGATTCTAATTGATCGAGTATTGAAGCATTGATCACTGAATCATCACATATTGGTCCATGATGGATTCTAATTGATCGAGTATTGAAGCATTGATCACTGAATCATCACATATTGGTCCATGATGGATTCTAATTGATCGAGTATTGAAGCATTGATCACTGAATCATCACATATTGGTCCATGATGGATTCTAATTGATCGAGTATTGAAGCATTGATCACTGAATCATCACATATTGGTCCATGATGGATTCTAATTGATCGAGTATTGAAGCAATGATCACTGAATCATCACATATTGGTCCATGATGGATTCTAATTGATCGAGTATTGAAGCATTGATCACTGAATCATCACATATTGGTCCATGATGGATTCTAATTGATCGAGTATTGAAGCATTGATCACTGAATCATCACATATTGGTCCATGATGGATTCTAATTGATCGAGTATTGAAGCATTGATCACTGAATCATCACATATTGGTCCATGATGGATTCTAATTGATCGAGTATTGAAGCATTGATCACTGAATCATCACATATTGGTCCATGATGGATTCTAATTGATCGAGTATTGAAGCATTGATCACTGAATCATCACATATTGGTCCATGATGGATTCTAATTGATCGAGTATTGAAGCATTGATCACTGAATCATCACATATTGGTCCATGATGGATTCTAATTGATCGAGTATTGAAGCATTGATCACTGAATCATCACATATTGGTCCATGATGGATTCTAATTGATCGAGTATTGAAGCATTGATCACTGAATCATCACATATTGGTCCATGATGGATTCTAATTGATCGAGTATTGAAGCATTGATCACTGAATCATCACCTGTTAGCAGGAGTAGGAACCAACAGTAAGAAAGTGTTTTACAGGAAAGACCACAATAATTAACAGGAGCTTCTCACACAGGTCCCAAGACAGTTAAGAGTGGGGAAGGAACACATAACATAAGCAAAAAGAGGGGTTTAGGAACCACACCAATCTTGATAGTAAAATAACCATCACGATCTTGGTCACGTGATATTTAATGTTATTACCCGTTTATGAAGACCAATGTGCCGACCAATATATTTATATATTAAATGTGTCCGAACTTTGGATCAATTAGATTCATAATAAATGTTTCGTCTCGTTGCGGTAAGGGTTTTCGTATGTGGGTAGACAGATCCGGCGGGTGGAGCAAATGTCTGCATATAGAAGAGCGAGGCTTGGTTACTTAGGGGATGCAACATTTATAATGTTCTTCCTGATTATGTCACTCAATTCTCCCAAATTCATTGGTCCTAAGTGTAGGACTAAGATCAGGTTAACAATCCAGTTTCTTGTGTATGTAATGTACTCTGACTTATTCGAGAAATGATGAAGTTCATACAATAACACGCAATTATATGACCAATCTTCATGTCTAGTCATTCACTGTACATCAAGTGCTGTAAACTTCACCTCCCGAATCTCCTATAATCTGTTCTAATCCATTACTTGTAAAATTTGTGTCATGATAAAGTAGAATATGATGATTGGTTCATGCAATGAGCGATATACAGACACCAAGTGAAGCATGGTGGCATTACAAACTTAACTGTAACAACGCGCTTGTTAAACATGGCGAGGTTTCCTGCTGAGAACAGAGAGTTCGCTCATTATTGATTTTCACTATTACTATTGTCCCAGATTAGGTTTGTGTCTAAAATAGGAGGTAACGAAATACCAACAAGCTATATCTCTATGAATACATTCAGTCATCTCAGCCGAGTCTATACTCGTACCAGGCAATATATATATTTCATTTTACCAGAGTGTCTAGGGGTAAACATCGACACTAGTCTATCTGTTGTATCTATCATTAACACATAAAGTAGCCGGGGTGTCATTTTGCTCCCCCCCCATCCTCGGTGTTCAGTTTTAAAGATATTTCATAGGTCGTGAACTCGACACGCACATATATAGGTGTTTCATGATAAAGGTCACAGTCCCTTCATTTGGTGTCAGTTACTGGCTTGTAATACAGGAAGCAGCCATCGAGACTGGTTAGTATAAGAGGGCGAACCTGTTAAACAATGCTTGTTAGCGGATCCGTGGTTCAGTGGTAACGCGCTTGATTAGTAATCCAGGGATCGCAGGTTTGATCCACCGCTCCATCACTGACAATACTAACAGTCTTTCGAACGTGAGGTCCAGTGTACGATGCTTTACATTAAAAGAACCAGACGTGCTCCTGGAACTAAGGCATATTCTGTATCATGCACTATCCTCCAAATATCTAAAATGACTAAAATTCGTCCGGAGGCGTCGCCCATATGGGAAACCGGTGGCGACGATAAATAAACGCAAATACAAACAAACAACAAACAAGTTGTGTACGAATACATACACATTTAAAGTGTCTGATTCAATGATATTGTTGTCATGTAACGCAATGATCGGCGGGATTTGCTTAATAATCGTTATTAAATAAAAAAAATCCCTGTTGATAAATGTTTTAAATGTAGTTGTTGTTGATATATTCCTGAAATAGAATACCTCTAAATTCTGAATGATCGCTCAAACTCTAAAACTATTCTGTCAATACAATAAATTATCTACAACATTTCCACATTTCTACAATAGTACATCCAAGTGATGTCTTAAATTGTGAGACAAATGATAAGAGTTTTATCTCAACATCAAACGGTGGATACATTGTTTGATAGATTTCACTGACTGTAACTTGTTTAGTTATTATATCCTACTAGTAATACATCAGATCTAGATATAGCTATATATACATGTATAATCTTTTTTTGCATTTCACTTAAAGTGTCTTAACTTTGTTAAGGTAAAACTATTGAGTTGTGGTCCTTCTTTCTTGTTTGAACTCATCTTATTCTCAATTACAATTATAACACATATCAGTTTTACCGAGTGCTATTCACACGCTTGTCTTTTGTTTCGCTTAAATCGCGTTTCAGTATGGTGTATTGTTAGGCTAAAATACTATTGATTGTTTTCAGATATGAATGTGTACATCATTTACACGTGTTTCTCATACTGTGTACGGATTTCCATACTTTTGTCAACATTCCTTAGAATTTACCTGTTTATCTTAAATTCTTCACTGCATTCTGACTCAAGATGATTTGTTGATGATTTGTATTGTTTAACTTTGTACATATTGTTCTCATCTCTATGCATGGAGGAAATAAAAGTATCTATCTATGTCTTAAACATTCCTCTCCGATGGTAA
Organism: Mactromeris polynyma; assembly: GCA_032209605.1. NCBI lineage: Eukaryota > Metazoa > Mollusca > Bivalvia > Venerida > Mactridae > Mactromeris > Mactromeris polynyma. Next base: position 3,382,490 of record JASFXZ010000023.1, read on the forward strand.
TTGTCGAAACTGATTTTTGTCGTGTATTTTGAAAACACGAAATATCTTTGAAGATGGTCGGAGCAATCTAAATTAAGCAAAGTTGTTGCAATCTGAAGGTTAAGATTCGCTGTGCCACTACATGAAGACAAAACAAACCAAGACAAGACAATAGCAAAGTTTATTTTTCGTCTATCCGTTTATCTATCTGAATCAAGTTCATATCGGAAATGCCATATTAACTGTTAACAATTATGTAAAAAGTTATGTTAAGACGGTTTTTGTAGAAAGTTAAAGTAAAAGTACTGGATAACTGAATTGGTTCTTTTATCTTTGAAGTAAAAACCTTTTTGATAATAACCATAAATGGTGATATAATAAAAGCAAAAGATGTTGATTGTTTTCCTAAAATGTCAAAAATGGCGGTGATCAGGTAACCAATGGCCATGTTCAAAGGTGAAACAATGAATGTCTGAGATATCGTGATAAAATGCATTACTCTAAAACATTGTTTTAATATTAAATATATTAACTGTTACATCACGGAGTCTGTTTTGATATATTGACTGTTAGATTACGGAGTCAGTTTTGATATTTTGACTGTTAGATCACGGAGTCAGTTTTGATATTTTGACTTTTAAATCACGGAGTCTGTTTTGATATTTTGACTTTTAAATCACGGAGTCTGTTTTGATATTTTGACTGTTAGATCACGGAGTCAGTTTTGATATTTTGACTTTTAAATCACGGAGTCTGTTTTGATATATTGTCTGTTAGATAACGGAGTCTGTTTTGATATATTGACTGTTAAATCACGTAGTCTGTTTTGATATATTGTCTGTTAGATCACGGAATCTGTTTTGATATTTTGACTGTTAGATCACGGAATCTGTTTTGATATTTTGACTGTTAGATTACGGAGTCAGTTTTGATATTTTGACTGTTAGATTACGGAGTCAGTTTTGATATTTTGACTGTTAGATCACGGAGTCAGTTTTGATATTTTGACTTTTAAATCACGGAGTCTGTTTTGATATTTTGACTTTTAAATCACGGAGTCTGTTTTGATATTTTGACTGTTAGATCACGGAGTCAGTTTTGATATATTGACTGTTAGATTACGGAGTCAGTTTTGATATTTTGACTGTTAGATCACGGAGTCAGTTTTGATATTTTGACTTTTAAATCACGGAGTCTGTTTTGATATTTTGACTTTTAAATCACGGAGTCTGTTTTGATATTTTGACTGTTAGATCACGGAGTCAGTTTTGATATATTGACTGTTAGATTACGGAGTCAGTTTTGATATTTTGACTGTTAGATTACGGAGTCAGTTTTGATATATTGACTGTTAGATTACGGAGTCAGTTTTGATATTTTGACTGTTAGATCACGGAGTCAGTTTTGATATTTTGACTTTTAAATCACGGAGTCTGTTTTGATATTTTGACTTTTAAATCACGGAGTCTGTTTTGATATTTTGACTGTTAGATTACGGAGTCAGTTTTGATATATTGACTGTTAGATTACGGAGTCAGTTTTGATATTTTGACTGTTAGATCACGGAGTCAGTTTTGATATTTTGACTTTTAAATCACGGAGTCTGTTTTGATATTTTGACTTTTAAATCACGGAGTCTGTTTTGATATTTTGACTGTTAGATCACGGAGTCAGTTTTGATATTTTGACTTTTAAATCACGGAGTCTGTTTTGATATATTGTCTGTTAGATAACGGAGTCTGTTTTGATATATTGACTGTTAAATCACGTAGTCTGTTTTGATATATTGTCTGTTAGATCACGGAATCTGTTTTGATATTTTGACTGTTAGATCACGGAATCTGTTTTGATATTTTGACTGTTAGATCACGGAGTCTGTTTTGATATTTTGACTGTTAGATCACGGAATCTGTTTTGATATTTTGACTGTTAGATCACGGAATCTGTTTTGATATATTGACTGTAAGATCACGGAATCTGTTTTGATATTTTGACTGTTAGATCACGGAATCCGTTTTGATAAATTGTCTGTTAGATCACGGAATCTGTTTTGATATATTGTCTGTTAGATTACGGAGTCAGTTTTGATATTTTGACTGTTAGATCACGGAATCTGTTTTGATATATTGTCTGTTAGATTACGGAGTCAGTTTTGATATTTTGACTGTTAGATCACGGAGTCTGTTTTGATATTTTGACTTTTCAATCACGGAGTCTGTTTTGATATTTTGACTGTTAGATTACGGAGTCAGTTTTGATATTTTGACTGTTAGATCACGGAGTCTGTTTTGATATTTTGACTGTTAGATTACGGAGTCAGTTTTGATATTTTGACTGTTAGATCACGGAGTCTGTTTTGGTATATTGTATGTTAGATTACGGAGTCAGTTTTGATATTTTGACTGTTAGATCACGGAGTCTGTTTTGATATTTTGACTTTTCAATCACGGAGTCTGTTTTGATATTTTGACTGTTAGATTACGGAGTCAGTTTTGATATTTTGACTGTTAGATCACGGAGTCTGTTTTGGTATATTGTCTGTTAGATTACGGAGTCAGTTTTGATATTTTGACTGTTAGATCACGGAGTTTGTTTTGATATTTTGACTTTTCAATCACGGAGTCTGTTTTGATATTTTGACTGTTAGATTACGGAGTCAGTTTTGATATTTTGACTGTTAGATCACGGAGTCTGTTTTGATATTTTGACTGTTAGATTACGGAGTCAGTTTTGATATTTTGACTGTTAGATCACGGAGTCTGTTTTGGTATATTGTCTGTTAGATTACGGAGTCAGTTTTGATATTTTGACTGTTAGATCACGGAGTCTGTTTTGATATTTTGACTTTTCAATCACGGAGTCTGTTTTGATATTTTGACTGTTAGATTACGGAGTCAGTTTTGATATTTTGACTGTTAGATCACGGAGTCTGTTTTGGTATATTGTCTGTTAAATCACGGAGTCTGTTTTGATATATTGTCTGTTAGATTACGGAGTCAGTTTTGATATTTTGACTGTTAGATCACGGAGTCTGTTTTGATATTTTGACTGTTAGATTACGGAGTCAGTTTTGATATATTGACTGTTAGATTACGGAGTCAGTTTTGATATTTTGACTGTTAGATCACGGAGTCTGTTTTGGTATATTGTCTGTTAGATTACGGAGTCAGTTTTGATATTTTGACTGTTAGATCACGGAGTCTGTTTTGGTATATTGTCTGTTAGATTACGGAGTCAGTTTTGATATTTTGACTGTTAGATCACGGAGTCTGTTTTGATATTTTGACTTTTCAATCACGGAGTCTGTTTTGATATTTTGACTTTTCAATCACGGATTCTGTTGTGATATTTTGACTTTTCAATCAGGAATCTGTTTTGATATTTTGACTTTTCAATCACGGATTCTGTTGTGATATTTTGACTTTTCAATCACGGATTCTGTTGTGATATTTTGACTTTTCAATCACGGAGTCTGTTTTGATATTTTGACTTTTCAATCACGGATTCTGTTGTGATATTTTGACTTTTCAATCACGGATTCTGTTGTGATATTTTGACTTTTCAATCACGGAATCTGTTGTGATATTTTGACTTTTCAATCACGGAGTCTGTTGTGATATATTGACTTTTAGACCACGGAGGTTTTTCCACTGTATAAATGTGTCATTGCAAGTTGTTTTAAAACAATGGCCTTACTGTTTCCGATTTGTCTCGGATGAAAACAACATGTCTAGGATAAATAGTCAAATATATCATTACATTAAACAACCTCCTACATTACATGGATTTTGATGGCGTTTATAAATCAAGTTAACGATTACAACACCTAGTTGTTTCACAGATTGTATCAATTTTATACAGGAATACAGGCAATGATTCAACTTCAACAATCACATAAAGTCTCTCCCACTTATTCGTATGCTATTAAGTATTTAATGTGTTATTTATAAGTAATGAATACAGACTTAGTGTTTCAAGTATGGTTTTTAGAATGAAGAATTAATGTTACAATTATGTATTGCTGAAGTTTCTAAAAAGGACTCTGCATTGAACCCCATGCAATAAATATTGATAGAAAATGTACCCAGTGAAATAATTTGGAGAAATAAAATGGCTTAGCTACGAAGCCCCTAAAGTGACATTCCTCATTCTTTTTTATTTCGTAAAAACGTTAAATTATTTCGTAAAAACGAATTAATATTTACGAATTAGTTTGTCGTCTGTTTAACTGGCTTTGCCATGAGATTTTTGTTCCAAATGTGGTATCTGGGCAAAAGTCAGCTATTTGCAGTTTACAGCGACTTCTGTAGAATTACCAGAAATGTTCAATTTACGTAAAAGCCCATTTATTATTGAAAGTTTATGGATTTTAGTAACATCACCAACAAATTGCAGAATATTTCAGTCTTTATTGTCATTTACTGATATAATTAATGTAACTTATATCCTTAACACAACCGTTTTTACTGAATTATTTGTTTTTAATCTGCAATCCGTTAAATGTGTCTGTGACCTTAATACAAAAAAGGTTACCATGAAAACCAACAATATATAAGTTACATAATTATGCCCGCAAAAATATTTCTGTCGAGGTACTAATAAGAAACAATGTTTTCAACGGTTTGAATGAAAGGGAATGTAAGAATATCTGGTGCCATGAATGGTTTGAATGAAAGGGAATGTAAGAATATCTGGTGCCATGAATGGTTTGAATGAAAGGGAATGTATGAATATCTGGTGCCATGAATGGTTTGAATGAAAGGGAATGTAAGAATATCTGGTGCCATGAACGGTTTGAATGAAAGGGAATGTAAGAATATCTGGTGCCATGAATGGTTTGAATGAAAGGGAATGTATGCATATCTGGTGCCATGAACGGTTTGAATGAAAGGGAATGTAAGAATATCTGGTGCCATGAACGGTTTGAATGAAAGGGAATGTAAGAATATCTGGTGCCATGAACGGTTTGAATGAAAGGGAATGTAAGAATATCTGGTGCCATGAACGGTTTGAATGAAAGTGAATGTAAGAATATCTGGTGCCATGAATGGTTTGAATGAAAGGGAATGTAAGAATATCTGGTGCCATGAACGGTTTGAATGAAAGTGAATGTAAGAATATCTGGTGCCATGAATGGTTTGAATGAAAGGGAATGTAAGAATATCTGGTGCCATGAACGGTTTGAATGAAAGTGAATGTAAGAATATCTGGTGCCATGAATGGTTTGAATGAAAGGGAATGTAAGAATATCTGGTGCCATGAACGGTTTGAATGAAAGTGAATGTAAGAATATCTGGTGCCATGAATGGTTTGAATGAAAGGGAATGTAAGAATATCTGGTGCCATGAACGGTTTGAATGAAAGGGAATGTATGAATATCTGGTGCCATGAATGGTTTGAATGAAAGGGAATGTAAGAATATCTGGTGCCAATGAATGGTTTGAATGAAAGGGAATGTATGAATATCTGGTGCCATGAATGGTTTGAATGAAAGGGAATGTAAGAATATCTGGTGCCATGAATGGTTTGAATGAAAGGGAATGTATGAATATCTGGTGCCATGAACGGTTTGAATGAAAGGGAATGTATGAATATCTGGTGCCATGAACGGTTTGAATGAAAGGGAATGTATGAATATCTGGTGCCATGAATGGTTTGAATGAAAGGGAATGTATGAATATCTGGTGCCATGAATGGTTTGAATGAAAGGGAATGTAAGAATATCTGGTGCCATGAATGGTTTGAATGAAAGGGAATGTATGAATATCTGGTGCCATGAATGGTTTGAATGAAAGGGAATGTAAGAATATCTGGTGCCATGAACGGTTTGAATGAAAGGGAATGTATGAATATCTGGTGCCATGAATGGTTTGAATGAAAGGGAATGTAAGAATATCTGGTGCCATGAATGGTTTGAATGAAAGGGAATGTAAGAATATCTGGTGCCATGAATGGTTTGAATGAAAGGGAATGTATGAATATCTGGTGCCATGAACGGTTTGAATGAAAGGGAATGTAAGAATATCTGGTGCCATGAACGGTTTGAATGAAAGGGAATGTAAGAATATCTGGTGCCATGAATGGTTTGAATGAAAGGGAATGTAAGAATATCTGGTGCCATGAACGGTTTGAATGAAAGGGAATGTATGAATATCTGGTGCCATGAACGGTTTGAATGAAAGGGAATGTATGAATATCTGGTGCCATGAATGGTTTGAATGAAAGGGAATGTAAGAATATCTGGTGCCATGAATGGTTTGAATGAAAGGGAATGTAAGAATATCTGGTGCCATGAATGGTTTGAATGAAAGGGAATGTATGAATATCTGGTGCCATGAACGGTTTGAATGAAAGGGAATGTAAGAATATCTGGTGCCATGAATGGTTTGAATGAAAGGGAATGTAAGAATATCTGGTGCCATGAATGGTTTGAATGAAAGTGAATGTAAGAATATCTGGTGCCATGAACGGTTTGAATGAAAGGGAATGTAAGAATATCTGGTGCCATGAATGGTTTGAATGAAAGGGAATGTAAGAATATCTGGTGCCATGAACGGTTTGAATGAAAGGGAATGTAAGAATATCTGGTGCCATGAACGGTTTGAATGAAAGGGAATGTAAGAATATCTGGTGCCATGAATGGTTTGAATGAAAGGGAATGTAAGAATATCTGGTGCCATGAACGGTTTGAATGAAAGTGAATGTAAGAATATCTGGTGCCATGAATGGTTTGAATGAAAGGGAATGTATGAATATCTGGTGCCAATGAATGGTTTGAATGAAAGGGAATGTAAGAATATCTGGTGCCATGAACGGTTTGAATGAAAGGGAATGTAAGAATATCTGGTGCCATGAACGGTTTGAATGAAAGGGAATGTAAGAATATCTGGTGCCATGAATGGTTTGAATGAAAGGGAATGTAAGAATATCTGGTGCCATGAATGGTTTGAATGAAAGGGAATGTATGAATATCTGGTGCCAATGAATGGTTTGAATGAAAGGGAATGTAAGAATATCTGGTGCCATGAATGGTTTGAATGAAAGGGAATGTATGAATATCTGGTGCCATGAACGGTTTGAATGAAAGGGAATGTATGAATATCTGGTGCCATGAACGGTTTGAATGAAAGGGAATGTAAGAATATCTGGTGCCATGAACGGTTTGAATGAAAGGGAATGTAAGAATATCTGGTGCCATGAACGGTTTGAATGAAAGGGAATGTAAGAATATCTGGTGCCATGAACGGTTTGAATGAAAGGGAATGTAAGAATATCTGGTGCCATGAACGGTTTGAATGAAAGGGAATGTAAGAATATCTGGTGCCATGAACGGTTTGAATGAAAGGGAATGTAAGAATATCTGGTGCCATGAATGGTTTGAATGAAAGGGAATGTAAGAATATCTGGTGCCATGAATGGTTTGAATGAAAGGGAATGTAAGAATATCTGGTGCCATGAATGGTTTGAATGAAAGGGAATGTAAGAATATCTGGTGCCATGAACGGTTTGAATGAAAGGGAATGTAAGAATATCTGGTGCCATGAACGGTTTGAATGAAAGGGAATGTAAGAATATCTGGTGCCATGAACGGTTTGAATGAAAGGGAATGTAAGAATATCTGGTGCCATGAATGGTTTGAATGAAAGGGAATGTAAGAATATCTGGTGCCATGAATGGTTTGAATGAAAGGGAATGTAAGAATATCTGGTGCCATGAACGGTTTGAATGAAAGGGAATGTATGAATATCTGGTGCCATGAACGGTTTGAATGAAAGGGAATGTAAGAATATCTGGTGCCATGAACGGTTTGAATGAAAGGGAATGTAAGAATATCTGGTGCCATGAATGGTTTGAATGAAAGGGAATGTAAGAATATCTGGTGCCATGAACGGTTTGAATGAAAGGGAATGTAAGAATATCTGGTGCCATGAATGGTTTGAATGAAAGGGAATGTAAGAATATCTGGTGCCATGAATGGTTTGAATGAAAGGGAATGTAAGAATATCTGGTGCCATGAACGGTTTGAATGAAAGGGAATGTAAGAATATCTGGTGCCATGAACGGTTTGAATGAAAGGGAATGTAAGAATATCTGGTGCCATGAACGGTTTGAATGAAAGGGAATGTAAGAATATCTGGTGCCATGAACGGTTTGAATGAAAGGGAATGTAAGAATATCTGGTGCCATGAATGGTTTGAATGAAAGGGAATGTAAGAATATCTGGTGCCATGAACGGTTTGAATGAAAGGGAATGTATGAATATCTGGTGCCATGAACGGTTTGAATGAAAGGGAATGTATGAATATCTGGTGCCATGAATGGTTTGAATGAAAGGGAATGTAAGAATATCTGGTGCCATGAATGGTTTGAATGAAAGGGAATGTAAGAATATCTGGTGCCATGAATGGTTTGAATGAAAGGGAATGTAAGAATATCTGGTGCCATGAACGGTTTGAATGAAAGGGAATGTAAGAATATCTGGTGCCATGAACGGTTTGAATGAAAGGGAATGTAAGAATATATGGTGCCATGTCTTCCCTCTGATTCACAAGATATTATTTCGTTTTTAAGAAATAATAATTCGTATTTACGATACAAAAAAAGAAGAATATGGAATGTCACTTTAGTGGCTCCGTACATAGCCAAATGTACGTCCACATAGAATTGGAGAAGAATGTGTTTCTGCTGTGCGTGTTTATCACCACTGTCTGCTGCAATATATTTCCATATTTAATTCAAGAATTACACACTAGACGCATGCTGTAAATACCAATTAGAAATAATAAATCTCATTTCGTGTCTACAATATTGTGTTTCTGTCATAACAACGTTCGGAATTAAACGTGCACATTATCTTGAAATTGAAGTTTACAATGAAAATAGATTGACTTATATCCCCAGAGGTTATAACCACTTTGCCAATTATTATTTATATCCATCCATTCCTGACAAAGTTTTCTCATTACATTGGACATCACAACAATCAGGCCATAAATCACAACATCGTCCAACTTTCTCAGTTATCCTGAGAGCATGGATTGACCACAACTGTTTATTGGGAGAATGGACACAACACGATAGGTCACTTGTATGTACACAATATATAAAGATACATGCACTTTCGTTATTTTGACATTTGAAGTAAGATACTTGCTATTGTGTTCAATTATGCTACAATACACTCAAATGCTTTTCTAATTGGTCGCTTCTTGAATTGTCATATTTTTCCAAACACATACACAAAACTATAAATTCACTCAATCTGTGTTACTTCACTCTTGCACACACCTCAATCTTATGAAAGCACAAGTCAACGTAGGATTGTACAAAAAGTATCCTTATAAATCAACTTTCTATCAAGTTTTATAATTAGCAGAAATGTACGGTGACCAATCAGAACAGTGTTTCAGTGCAGAATATGCTGGGTACAAAAGCGTAGACTGGGAATATTAAACTTTAGTAAGAAGATCTGTCTTACAGTGCAGCTTTTCATTGGTCAATTTTAAAACTCTCTAGAAAAACAACCAATGATATGCTTCAGTTTTGAAAATGATGCTAAACTCTGATGTATGACCTTAGGAGCCTAGAAATTTATATATATATATACACTCAGATGTATGACCACAGAGCCCAGAAATTGATGTATACACTCAGGTGTATGACCACAGAGTCCAGAAATTGATGTATACACTCAGGTGTATGACCACAGAGCCCAGAAATTGATGTATACACTCAGGTGTATGACCACAGAGCCCAGAAATTGATGTATACACTCAGATGTATGACCACAGAGTCCAGAAATTGATGTATACACTCAGGTGTATGACCCATAGAGTCCAGAAATTGATGTATACACTCAGATGTATGACCACAGAGTCCAGATATTGATGTTTACACTCAGATGTATGACCCATAGAGTCCAGAAATTGATGTATACACTCAGATGTATGACCACAGAGTCCAGATATTGATGTTTACACTCAGGTGTATGACCCATAGAGTCCAGAAATTGATGTATACACTCAGGTGTATGACCCGTAGAGTCCAGATATTGATGTATACACTCAGGTGTATGACCACAGAGTCCAGAAATTGATGTATACACTCAGGTGTATGACCACAGAGTCCAGAAATTGATGTATACACTCAGGTGTATGACCACAGAGCCCAGAAATTGATGTATACACTCAGGTGTATGACCACAGAGTCCAGAAATTGATGTTTACACTCAGGTGTATGACCCATAGAGTCCAGATATTGATGTATACACTCAGGTGTATGACCCATAGAGTCCAGATATTGATGTATACACTCAGGTGTATGACCACAGAGTCCAGATATTGATGTATACACTCAGGTGTATGACCCATATAGTCCAGAAATTGATGTATACACTCAGGTGTATGACCACAGAGTCCAGATATTGATGTATACACTCAGGTGTATGACCCATAGAGTCCAGATATTGATGTATACACTCAGGTGTATGACCCATAGAGTCCAGAAATTGATGTATACACTCAGATGTATGACCCATAGAGTCCAGATATTGATGTATACACTCAGGTGTATGACCCATAGAGTCCAGATATTGATGTATACACTCAGATGTATGACCCATAGAGTCCTGAAATTGATGTATACACTCAGATGTATGACCCATAGAGTCCAGATATTGATGTATACACTCAGATGTATGACCCATAGAGTCCAGATATTGATGTATACACTCAGGTGTATGACCCATAGAGTCCAGATATTGATGTATACACTCAGGTGTATGACCCATAGAGTCCAGAAATTGATGTATACACTCAGATGTATGACCCATAGAGTCCAGATATTGATGTTTACACTCAGGTGTATGACCACAGAGTCCAGAAATTGATGTATACACTCAGGTGTATGACCACAGAGTCCAGAAATTGATGTATACACTCAGGTGTATGACCACAGAGTCCAGAAATTGATGTATACACTCAGGTGTATGACCACAGAGTCCAGAAATTGATGTATACACTCAGGTGTATGACCACAGAGTCCAGAAATTGATGTATACACTCAGGTGTATGACCACAGAGTCCAGAAATTGATGTATACACTCAGGTGTATGACCACAGAGTCCAGAAATTGATGTATACACTCAGGTGTATGACCCACAGAGTCCAGAAATTGATGTATACACTCAGGTGTATGACCACAGAGTCCAGAAATTGATGTTTACACTCAGGTGTATGACCACAGAGTCCAGAAATTGATGTATACACTCAGGTGTATGACCACAGAGTCCAGAAATTGATGTATACACTCAGATGTATGACCACAGAGTCCAGAAATTGATGTTTACACTCAGGTGTATGACCACAGAGTCCAGAAATTGATGTTTACACTCAGGTGTATGACCACAGAGTCCAGAAATTGATGTATACACTCAGATGTATGACCACAGAGTCCAGAAATTGATGTTTACACTCAGGTGTATGACCACAGAGTCCAGAAATTGATGTTTACACTCAGGTGTATGACCACAGAGTCCAGAAATTGATGTATACACTCAGATGTATGACCACAGAGTCCAGAAATTGATGTTTACACTCAGGTGTATGACCACAGACTCCAGAAATTGATGTTTACACTCAGGTGTATGACCACAGAGTCCAGAAATTGATGTTTACACTCAGGTGTATGACCACAGAGTCCAGAAATTGATGTTTACACTCAGGTGTATGACCACAGAGTCCAGAAATTGATGTATACACTCAGGTGTATGACCACAGAGTCCAGATATTGATGTTTACACTCAGGTGTATGACCACAGAGTCCAGAAATTGATGTATACACTCAGGTGTATGACCACAGAGTCCAGAAATTGATGTATACACTCATGTGTATGACCCACTCTTTGGGAAATATTTCTTTATACTTGTATACAGTTTCTGTATCATATTAGTCTAGTTCCCTAGAAATTAGACTGGAGTAAAACCAGGGCCTCATGTCAATCAAGCTTTTGGTAATTGGTATCAACTGAAATTAGGGTCACAGACTTGCCAAACAATGGGGAGTATAATTGAATATAGCAGTAAACAAGAATGGATCTACATACAATGACTGACATTGGCAGGAACTCGCATTTACTATAACTTTACGTTACTGCTTTATTGATTGGCGAATTTATTGGACATGAAATGATGAAATAAAAAATGACATTAACTCACCTCCCGTACTTTTAATCATTAGTGCGTTCAACCAGCGGACTGAAAGCTTGGACATTCAGTAAATCGTGAACGGATTGAATTACATGATTTCTATAGTTTCATTTTAAGAACAGAATGAGTTCACACCTTATTTTAATTAAAAGTTAATTAAATATGACTGCACTAATATATACGAGATCTTTGCACTTATATATCACTCCTTATCATCGATTCGTACGTTGACAATCTTTAGAAACATTGGATCATTCATTGACATTTCTCGTTCACTGATCTTTGTTACATCATTCCGATCAGATATTGATATTTCATTCGCGTATTGTGACTTAAATGGAAGCGTCGTTCTAGTATGTACCGATTTATGTGTTTGTTGTACGACGTTAAATTAAACTTAATTATTTCCCATGACTTGTGAAGCCAGTTATTACAACTCGATGTCGGCTCTAGTATCCGCAGTCTTGTATTGTATCACACTCGATGTCGGCTCCAGTACCCGCAGTCAGGTATTGTATCACACTCGATGTCGGCTCCAGTACCCGCAGTCAGGTATTGTATCACACTCGATGTCGGCTCCAGTACCCGCAGTCAGGTATTGTATCACACTCGATGTCGGCTCCAGTACCCGCAGTCAGGTATTGTATCAGACTCGATGTCGGCTCCAGTACCCGCAGTCAGGTATTGTATCACACTCGATGTCGGCTCCAGTACCCGCAGTTTGGTATTGTATCACACTCGATGTCGGCTCCAGTACCCACAGTCAGGTATTGTATCACACTCGATGTCGGCTCTAGTACCCGCAGTCAGGTATTGTATCACACTCGATGTCGGCTCCAGTACCCGCAGTTTGGTATTGTTAAGTTTGTGGTTGAACCTCCCCACTACATTGCGTGTATTGAAGAGTTTGCTAGAAATGTAAATTAGTGAAGTCGTCAAATGTACAAAATACTCTTTATTATTTCTTAAAAAAATTTAAAATTTCTTTTACCTGAAAAAGTAACTAAGTTATTACTCGAAACAAATGCGTTACAAATCTGAATCTGAATTCTGCTGAAACTGGAAGGAAAACGGGAAACCAATAAAGTGTTAAAATACGCATAAAAAATAATGTTCTAAAATTCACACGATTTATAATTGTCATAAAATGGTACTCAGTGGTATAAATGGTAAATGTCTGATGTTATATTTCGTGAACATACAAGTATTGATTAAAGATTTGTACAGTTGACAGCAGATGAACGGACAAATACCATGAACTGAAACACACGTGTTCAAACAAATCACAAATCTACATACTTAGTACGATAGAATGTACGAGACCTCAGATGCCATCACACAGATTATGTTCATGTGATGTAAGCCTTGTACACCAGACATGCCTTCACATCACATCGCGGGCAGTGGCATCTTCAAGTCATTTTTGATGAATGTTTACACTACTGTTTTAAGGACACAAACGTGAAAATCAAGTACTGTAAATTGTAAAGCTAATGATGTCAAGGTTAATTTTTACAATTAAATTGTTTAAATTGTTATATGTGAAATCTTTTTTTTTAAATACAGACATTTAAATCCTTCACTTGTTGGAGCGACCAGGCATCCACTGATAGATACTAGCTTGGAGCGACCAGGCATCCACTGATAGATACTAGCTTGGAGCGACCAGGCATCCACTGATAGATACTAGCTTGGAGCGACCAGGCATCCACTGATAGATACTAGCTTGGAGCGACCAGGCATCCACTGATAGATACTAGCTTGGAGCGACCAGGCATCCACTGATAGATACTAGCTTGGAGCGACCAGGCATCCACTGATAGATACTAGCTTGGAGCGACCAGGCATCCACTGATAGATACTAGCTTGGAGCGACCAGGCATCCACTGATAGATACTAGCTTGGAGCGACCAGACATCCACTGCTAGATACTAGCTTGGAGCGACCAGGCATCCACTGATAGATACTAGCTTGGAGCGACCAGGCATCCACTGATAGATACTAGCTTGGAGCGACCAGGCATCCACTGATATATACTAGCTTGGAGCGACCAGGCATCCACTGATAGATACTAGCTTGGAGCGACCAGGCATCCACTGATAGATACTAGCTTGGAGCGACCAGGCATCCACTGATAGATACTAGCTTGGAGCGACCAGGCATCCACTGATAGATACTAGCTTGGAGCGACCAGGCATCCACTGATAGATACTAGCTTGGAGCGACCAGGCATCCACTGATAGATACTAGCTTGGAGCGACCAGGCATCCACTGATAGATACTAGCTTGGAGCGACCAGGCATCCACTGATAGATACTAGCTTGGAGCGACCAGGCATCCACTGATAGATACTAGCTTGGAGCGACCAGGCATCCACTGATAGATACTAGCTTGGAGCGACCAGGCATCCACTGATATATACTAGCTTGGAGCGACCAGGCATCCACTGATAGATACTAGCTTGGAGCGACCAGGCATCCACTGATATATACTAGCTTGGAGCGACCAGGCATCCACTGATAGATACTAGCTTGGAGCGACCAGGCATCCACTGATAGATACTAGCTTGGAGCGACCAGGCATCCACTGATAGATACTAGCTTGGAGCGACCAGGCATCCACTGATAGATACTAGCTTGGAGCGACCAGGCATCCACTGATAGATACTAGCTTGGAGCGACCAGGCATCCACTGATAGATACTAGCTTGGCCTCACTTATTTCCTGCTACTGTCATATATACGGATTATCTGATGAAGGAGCAACTGCTAACATGTATCACGTATTTTGGCGAGGTCAGAGACCGATCACACCACCTCCCGCACTTAAAGCCGACATTCTACTTATATGGCTATTAGGATGGTTAAAATTAAGACCTGTCTACGTCACAGTTACTGCGTTATACCTTAACAAGTTGGGTCGTTTTTATTTCGCTTTAACTACTGCAGTTTCCGTAACTCGATGTGAAATCTTAATCATCAAATACAAACACTATATAGATTGGTGCTTACACAATTATTCATCAATCAGTCTCCGTGTTTCTTTCCTTGTTATGACAAAATAATATCCAATTATTGACTCATTTTGTCAGACAGGACATTGTTATGGAAATATTATCATATTAATCAACAAAGAACTCATTATTTTGGCCAAAGTTCTTTCTCAAATAACCATTCACGGTTTTATGTTGTTTTTATGAAAACATCCAGACTGCTAAATACGTTGTCATGTCGACCGCAACTCATAAATTGAAGTGTATATTGTTATATTGCTTTCAGCGACCAGTTCAGTATTATGTAGCGTGGTACAGACAGACAAGACTGGGAGACATATGATGAAATCTCCCCACTAATTGGCATTAGCGGGTAGACGTAGTCTGTGTTTATTGAATATTTATAGACACATTGATGATTTCTTGGTTCTCTGATAATTTATATCCTTATTACCTTGATTTAAAGTTGACGACTGTGACATTAATGTAAGTTTTGTGTGTGGCGTTGTCTATGATTGGTCGTACGTGAAGCGATAACCAGCAAGTGGCAACAATGCAATGAAGTAGTTATAATTAAATTGCTATTCACCCAAAGCTTTGTGATGCAGATGGTTATATCAGCCATCTATCTGAGTTTCAATGCAATATTGATGTAACGAGGTATGGAAATAAAGCACTTATAACGGCAGTTACGTTAGTATAGCACGAGGTATGGAAATAAAGCACTTATAACGGCAGTTGCATTAGTATAGCACGAGGTAGGGAAATAAAGCACTTATAACGGCAGCTACATTAGTATAGCACGAGGTATGGAAATAAAGCACTTATAACGGCAGTTACATTAGTATAGCACGAGGTAGGGAAATAAAGCACTTATGACGGCAGTTACATTAGTATAGCACGAGGTATGGAAATAAAGCACTTATGACGGCAGTTACATTAGTATAGCACGAGGTAGGGAAATAAAGCACTTATAACGGCAGTTACATTAGTATAGCACGAGGTAGGGAAATAAAGCACTTATAACGGCAGTTACATTAGTATAGCACGAGGTATGGAAATAAAGCACTTATGACGGCAGTTACATTAGTATAGCACGAGGTAGGGAAATAAAGCACTTATAACGGCAGTTACATTAGTATAGCACGAGGTAGGGAAATAAAGCACTTATGACGGCAGTTACATTAGTATAGCACGAGGTAGGGAAATAAAGCACTTATAACGGCAGTTACATTAGTATAGCACGAGGTAGGGAAATAAAGCACTTATAACGGCAGTTACATTAGTATAGCACGAGGTAGGGAAATAAAGCACTTATAACGGCAGTTACATTAGTATAGCACGAGGTAGGGAAATAAAGCACTTATGACGGCAGTTACATTAGTATAGCACGAGGTATGGAAATAAAGCACTTATGACGGCAGTTACATTAGTATAGCACGAGGTAGGGAAATAAAGCACTTATAACGGCAGTTACATTAGTATAGCACGAGGTAGGGAAATAAAGCACTTATGACGGCAGTTACATTAGTATAGCACGAGGTATGGAAATAAAGCATTTATGACGGCAGTTACATTAGTATAGCACGAGGTAGGGAAATAAAGCACTTATAACGGCAGTTACATTAGTATAGCACGAGGTATGGAAATAAAGCACTTATGACGGCAGTTACATTAGTATAGCACGAGGTAGGGAAATAAAGCACTTATAACGGCAGTTACATTAGTATAGCACGAGGTTGGGAAATAAAGCACTTATAACGGCAGTTACATTAGTATAGCACGAGGTAGGGAAATAAAGCACTTATAACGGCAGTTACATTAGTATAGCACGAGGTTGGGAAATAAAGCACTTATAACGGCAGTTACATTAGTATAGCACGAGGTAGGGAAATAAAGCACTTATAACGGCAGTTACATTAGTATAGCACGAGGTAGGGAAATAAAGCACTTATAACGGCAGTTACATTAGTATAGCACGAGGTAGGGAAATAAAGCACTTATAACGGCAGTTACATTAGTATAGCACGAGGTAGGGAAATAAAGCACTTATAACGGCAGTTACATTAGTATAGCACGAGGTAGGGAAATAAAGCACTTATGACGGCAGTTACATTAGTATAGCACGAGGTAGGGAAATAAAGCACTTATAACGACAGTTACATTAGTATAGCACGAGGTAGGGAAATAAAGCACTTATAACGACAGTTACATTAGTATAGCACGAGGTTTCCATGTGTGGTTTCTGTGTTCGAGCATTTCTTGATGCCATGCTTCCTAACGTTGTGAGACTTGTGCAAACTAAGATTGATTATAACAAGCGAATGTGTTCATGAAAGTCGTGTTTTTACTTTGTTAAACAAATTGTCAAAGAAATGTTCATGAACAGAAAGGTCTATATTGCTGGTTATATATACACTGAACACGTTGTCCGTCTTGGCAAAATATTGAAACGAATGAGAACCATTTATGTTATATTCTATCAATATCCATTACCCTGTAAATAGATTTGTATGGCCATTTGAACGAAGAAGCTCTGTTAATTGCACCCCCGGTGGTATGAATCAACTAACTATATCTCCTATAACTTAATAATCACAAGGAATGTTTTACGTGTAATCCACTTTCATTCCGTATTCTCCTGACTGCCTGCTGGCAACATTCATTTAGCATCCATATTTAGTTGGTTCAAGCAATACAACGATGTTTTGCTGTCGTAGTTATCAACTTGATTAATTGGGTACTGGGACGCACTCGAAGTGGAGGTCGGTGTTGTATGCACAAAACAACGACAACAATAACCTTCATTTAAGTCAGGTCACGTCATCAGTGCAGATTTCTATTTGCTGATAGCGAATTCTCCTTAATTTTCTTTGGTAGGAGCGAAATACTTTGTCCTTCAACATAATTTTAATTTTGATTCATATACGGCAGTCAGTCGGTGAGCGGAGCTCAGTTTGAAGAGCGTTAGGCTATCAACTAGGAGGTCTGTTACGATTCTCTGACAGGGCAGGCTATGTCTTTCTGTGACATTTTGCTACGGTCACTTGTCCTCAACCTCTGATTCATGTGGGAAGTTTTCTGCTGTTTGTGGAAGTGAAGGTAGAGATGGTTAATAATCAAATCCCGGTTCTGGTTAACTGACCAGCATTTACAACTGTTGGACAAAGGCGGTAACCCAGCAAACAAACATATACGTCGGTCCGTAAACTTATCCCAGCCTTCCTAGGTGCCAACTAGTACTGATTTCTTATTGTGTAAATGATTGACACCTTCTACACAACGGCGAGAGAGTAAAACCAATAACTAGATTTATTATATTTAATCAAATAAGCACATAACTGTAACCTGAGCCGACAGTTTGGACGCTCCAGTCTTTGCCTAGACCCACCATGGTTACCGTCATGTGAAGTGGCTTGATGTAAGTTGATGGTTCGTGTCTAATGATCTGCCAGTTCAGGAATAATACCCAACTTTATCCTGGTATGTGGAGGATGTAATTATAATGCAGTATGTCGTTATTGTTAATGATTGGTATATAAGAGACCTTGTTAGACTAAATATACAGTTGTATTCATCAGCAATAATAATTCTATGTTTTCTACGTTAACGTCACGTGCAACCAGACGTACGGGTATTTTTGTAGTTGATTTTTAGATCACTTTTACACTGCTCACAGACACTCGAGAATAACGTACACTTATCATGTGTATATAGTGCGTTTTTATTAACCTCGAACGTCTGAATGAATATATTACTTGGATTATGACATTTCAAAATAGGTGTATTGAAATGTTCGTGTTTGTCCGTAAGGCCGCGATTCTGTTTCGATAGAAAAGTAATCCAAACAGCAGTTATAGCTTTACACATGAGTGAATTTTCTTACCTAAATTGGCATGGATTGGTCCTGAAATGTCATACACATGCTCGCGGTCAGTGTAACAGCACTATATCAAGTTCTAAAATAGCCAATGAGTTATATAACGTATGACTGTATACAGTTAAAAGATATAATTACATTTATTATCCATGGTATGATTTGTTAAATGCTCTTTGAAAAGAAGCACGCACAAATGCATATCGTTTGTGTAAACGATATTGTTTTAGGGTTTTTAACATTTTATATTATGACGTGTTTAGGGAAATCAGAAATCGAGAAATTAGAAATGGTCCTAACAGTATTAGTGTTATGTCCAATTCCATTAACTCACTGTGTAAGTTACGTTTATTCATTAGGAAGACTCGTTTATAAAGCGTATACACAGTTGATGTTTATATTTTGATTACGGATTAAAGTCAGTGATCGTGACACCATCAAATGGACACACTAACACATACTACACACCATGAACCATTGGACACACTCACACATACTACACACCACGAACCATTGGACACACTCACACATACTACATACATGAACCATTGGACACACTCACACATACTACACACCATGAACCATTGGACACACTCACACATACTACACACCATGGACCATTGGACACACTCACACATACTACACACCATGAACCATTGGACACACTCACACATACTACACACCATGAACCATTGGACACACTCACACATACTACACACCATGAACCATTGGACACACTAACACATACTACATACATGAACCATTGGACACACTAACACATACTACATACATGAACCATTGGACACACTCACACATACTACACACCATGAACCATTGGACATACTCACACATACTACACACCATGAACCATTGGACACACTCACACATACTACACACCATGAACCATTGGACACACTCACACATACTACACACCATGAACCATTGGACACACTCACACATACTACACACCATGAACCATTGGACACACGAACATATACTACACACCATGAACCATTGGACACACTCACACATACTACACACCATGAACCATTGGACACACTCACACATACTACACACCTTGAACCATTGGACACACTCACACATACTACACACCATGAACCATTGGACACACTAACACATACTACATACATGAACCATTGGACACACTCACACATACTACACACCATGAACCATTGGACACACTCACACATACTACACACCATGAACCATTGGACATACTCACACATACTACATACCATGAACCATTGGATACACTCACACATACTACACACCATGAACCATTGGATACACTCACACATACTACACACCATGAACCATTGGACACACTAACACATACTACACACCATGAACCATTGGACACACTCACACATACTACACACCATGAACCATTGGACACACTCACACATACTACACACCATGAACCATTGGACACACTAACACATACTACACACCATGAACATTTGGACACACTCACACATACTACACACCATGAACCATTGGACACACTCACACATACTACACACCATGAACCATTGGACACACTAACACATACTACACACCATGAACCATTGGACACACTCACACATACTACACACCATGAACCATTGGACACACGCACACATACTACATACCATGAACCATTGGACACACTCACACATACTACACACCATGAACCATTGGACACACTAACACATACTACACACCATGAACCATTGGACACACTCACACATACTACACACCATGAACCATTGGACACACTCACACATACTACACACCATGAACCATTGGACACACTAACACATGCTACACACCATGAACCATTGGACACACTCACACATACTACACACCATGAACCATTGGACACACTTACACATACTACACACCATGAACCATTGGACACACTCACACATACTACACACCATGAACCATTGGACACACTCACACATACTACACACCATGAACCATTGGACACACTCACACATACTACACACCATGAACCATTGGACACACTTACACATACTACACACCATGAACCATTGGACACACTCACACATACTACACACCATGAACCATTGGACACACTCACACATACTACACACCATGAACCATTGGACACACTTACACATACTACACACCATGAACCATTGGACACACTCACACATACTACACACCATGAACCATTGGACACACTCACACATACTACACACCATGAACCATTGGACACACTCACACATACTACACACCATGAACCATTGGACACACTTACACATACTACACACCATGAACCATTGGACACACTCACACATACTACACACCATGAACCATTGGACACACTCACACATACTACACACCATGAACCATTGGACACACTCACACATACTACACACCATGAACCATTGGACACACTCACACATACTACATACATGAACCATTGGACACACTCACACATACTACACACCATGAACCATTGGACACACTCACACATACTACACACCATGAACCATTGGACACACTCACACATACTATACACCATGAACCATTGGACACACTCACACATACTACACACCATAAACCATTGGACACACTCACACATACTACACACCATGAACCATTGGACACACTCACACATACTACACACCATGAACCATTGGACACACTCACACATACTACACACCATAAACCATTGGACACTAAATATATAAAGAAATCACAATCAAGAAAGAAAAATGAGAAAAGTTTAGTTGATCGAGTTTGGATTATATTGACTTACTAGGTGGACATTACAATTGTATATTTATGTACATTTGCTTGCTGCGTGTTTGATGCTTATTATGAGTGCGAGTGGAAGTGTATAGCTAAAGTGTCGACCCCTCAAGTCTGACACCGTGGGTTCAAACACCACCACCAACTGTGTAAGATACTTGTACATATTTCCTTCACGAAGCGGGAGTCGATAGTGATTAAAATATGCATCACAGCCACAATGAAAAATGTTTACAATATAAACATTGTTCCTACTTGGATTTAGCCATTACTAACATTGTATACTTTCAGTGTATGCCAGATTTACCCATTACTAACATTGTATACTTTCAGTGTATGCCAGATTTACCCGTTACTAACATTGTATACTTTCAGTGTATGCCAGATTTACCCATTACTAACATTGTATACTTTCAGTGTATGCCAGATTTACCCATTACTAACATTGTATACTTTCAGTGTATGCCAGATTTACCCATTACTAACATTGTATACTTTCAGTGTATGCCAGATTTACCCATTACTAACATTGTATACTTTCAGTGTATGCCAGATTTACCCATTACTTACATTGTATACTTTCAGTGTATGCCAGATTTACCCATTTCTAACATTGTATACTTTCAGTGTATGCCAGATTTACCCATTACTTACATTGTATACTTTCAGTGTATGCCAGATTTACCCGTTACTTACATTGTATACTTTCAGTGTATGCCAGATTTACCCATTACTAACATTGTATACTTTCAGTGTATGCCAGATTTACCCATTACTAACATTGTATACTTTCAGTGTATGCCAGATTTACCCATTACTTACATTGTATACTTTCAGTGTATGCCAGATTTACCCATTACTTACATTGTATACTTTCAGTGTATGCCAGATTTACCCATTACTTACATTGTATACTTTCAGTGTATGCCAGATTTACCCATTACTTACATTGTATACTTTCAGTGTATGCCAGATTTACCCATTACTAACATTGTATACTTTCAGTGTATGCCAGATTTACCCATTACTTACATTGTATACTTTCAGTGTATGCCAGATTTACCCATTACTAACATTGTATACTTTCAGTGTATGCCAGATTTACCCATTACTTACATTGTATACTTTCAGTGTATGCCAGATTTACCCATTACTTACATTGTATACTTTCAGTGTATGCCAGATTTACCCATTACTAACATTGTATACTTTCAGTGTATGCCAGATTTACCCATTACTAACATTGTATACTTTCAGTGTATGCCAGATTTACCCATTACTTACATTGTATACTTTCAGTGTATGTCAGATTTACCCATTACTAACATTGTATACTTTCAGTGTATGTCAGATTTACCCATTACTAACATTGTATACTTTCAGTGTATGCCAGATTTACCCATTACTAACATTGTATACTTTCAGTGTATGCCAGATTTACCCATTACTTACATTGTATACTTTCAGTGTATGTCAGATTTACCCATTACTAACATTGTATACTTTCAGTGTATGTCAGATTTACCCATTACTAACATTGTATACTTTCAGTGTATGCCAGATTTACCCATTACTAACATTGTATACTTTCAGTGTATGCCAGATTTACCCATTACTTACATTGTATACTTTCAGTGTATGCCAGATTTACCCATTACTAACATTGTATACTTTCAGTGTATGTCAGATTTACCCATTACTAACATTGTATACTTTCAGTGTATGCCAGATTTACCCATTACTTACATTGTATACTTTCAGTGTATGCCAGATTTACCCATTACTAACATTGTATACTTTCAGTGTATGCCAGATTTACCCATTACTTACATTGTATACTTTCAGTGAATGCCAGATTTACCCATTACTTACATTGTATACTTTCAGTGTATGCCAGATTTACCCATTACTAACATTGTATACTTTCAGTGTATGCCAGATTTACCCATTACTTACATTGTATACTTTCAGTGTATGCCAGATTTACCCATTACTTACATTGTATACTTTCAGTGTATGCCAGATTTACCCATTACTTACATTGTATACTTTCAGTGTATGCCAGATTTACCCATTACTTACATTGTATACTTTCAGTGTATGCCAGATTTACCCATTACTAACATTGTATACTTTCAGTGTATGCCAGATTTACCCATTACTTACATTGTATACTTTCAGTGTATGCCAGATTTACCCATTACTAACATTGTATACTTTCAGTGTATGCCAGATTTACCCATTACTAACATTGTATACTTTCAGTGTATGCCAGGATTAGGCACCAAAGTTCTGTATGAATTGTTATACACACATCCCAAGAAGCTGATTGTTCTCACAGGATGTAGTATTGTATCCACGTTCGTGGCTCAAGCTGCCAAAATGTGGAAACTTATTGTGGTAAGTTTATGATTTATATATTTTCTGTAAGGAAGTTTAGACAATAGCAACATACAGACGTCTACCGTACGTCTTGATAGAATCATCTCCAGTAAACTGTTCATAGTTCCCACATCTGCAATATTTACCTCCCTTGTTCATCGGCCATCTTGATGATATGTGATAATTGAGAAAATACCAAGAGAATTTGCATGTGACAACCACTTTTTCTTCAACTTACTGAGACAAGTGCCCATATGAGCATAATGAATAAGTTATTTTTTATATCGGATTAGTTTATCATCGTTTACATTATATTCCCAATAAAATTTAAGGAAATTTGTCTATCAAAATGGCCGACAATTCAGAATAAGGGAGGTAAATATTGTAAATGTGAGAACTATATATTCACCCACATCTACTGAAGAGCAGAACAAAGTTCAGCATTCCATTGTGATTGACTGTACATCATAAATTTGCTGTATTCATATTTGTTGTTATATCTGGGTGTAATTCTCGGAGATGTTTGGCCTAAATGCCATATCTGGGTGTAATTCTCGGAGATGTTTGGCCTAAATGCCATATCTGGGTGTAATTCTCGGAGATGTTTGGCCTAAATGCCATATCTGGGTGTAATTCTCGGAGATGTTTGGCCTAAATGCCATATCTGGGTGTAATTCTCGGAGATGTTTGGCCTAAATGACATATCTGGGTGTAATTCTCGGAGATGTTTGGCCTAAATGACATATCTGGGTGTAATTCTCGGAGATGTTTGGCTTAAATGCCATATCTGGGTGTAATTCTCGGAGATGTTTGGCCTAAATGCCATATCTGGGTGTAATACTCGGAGTTGTTTGGCCTAAATGCCATATCTGGGTGTAATACTCGGAGTTGTTTGGCCTAAATGCCATATCTGGGTGTAATTCTCGGAGATGTTTGGCCTAAATGCCATATCTGGGTGTAATTCTCGGAGATGTTTGGCCTAAATGCCATATCTGGGTGTAATTCTCGGAGATGTTTGGCCTAAATGCCATATCTGGGTGTAATTCTCGGAGATGTTTGGCCTAAATGCCATATCTGGGTGTAATTCTCGGAGATGTTTGGCCTAAATGCCATATCTGGGTGTAATTCTCGGAGATGTTTGGCCTAAATGCCATATCTGGGTGTAATTCTCGGAGATGTTTGGCCTAAATGCCACATCTGGGTGTAATTCTCGGAGATGTTTGGCCTAAATGCCATATCTGGGTGTAATTCTCGGAGATGTTTGGCCTAAATGCCATATCTGGGTGTAATTCTCGGAGATGTTTGGCCTAAATGCCATATCTGGGTGTAATTCTCGGAGATGTTTGGCCTAAATGCCATATCTGGGTGTAATTCTCGGAGTTGTTTGGCCTAAATGACATATCTGGGTGTAATACTCGGAGTTGTTTGGCTAAATGCCATATCTGGGTGTAATTCTCGGAGATGTTTGGCCTAAATGACATATCTGGGTGGTGTAATTCTCGGAGATGTTTGGCCTAAATGCCATATCTGGGTGTAATTCTCGGAGATGTTTGGCCTAAATGCCATATCTGGGTGTAATTCTCGGAGATGTTTGGCCTAAATGCCATATCTGGGTGTAATTCTCGGAGATGTTTGGCCTAAATGCCATATCTGGGTGTAATTCTCGGAGTTGTTTGGCCTAAATGCCATATCTTGGTGTAATTCTCGGAGATGTTTGGCCTAAATGACATATCTGGGTGTAATACTCGGAGATGTTTGGCCTAAATGCCATATCTGGGTGTAATTCTCGTAGATGTTTGGCCTAAATTACATATATGGGTGTAATTATGTTATTAACATTTCTTAATGCGGGGATATTTGTAGGTCACTACAAAACAAAAAATATTGCAAAGCGACATTTTTAGGGAATTACAGCACTTTTAATATGGTCATCAACACTAAATCTACACAATTTTCCGAGTTTCACATATTTAAAACAGCAAATAATGTTTTCAGATAAAATAATATTTTACAAATATATGTTTATTATTCTTTTTCATAAGAAAAGTGGCCGTCTCATTGTTTAATGATAATTGTTTTTCTTCTCCTCGCGCTGAATCGTAAATATTTTACGGCAATGTTTCAACTAGCTGTTGCAATTAATGCAAGTGAAAACATGATGCCATAATGTAAAAACATGACATCTTTATTTTGTTTCTCTCAGAAACGAGACAAAATCTCAGAGACTGCCACTGTATTTGCGTTTATTTATCGTCGCCACCGGTTTCCCACATTTTAGATGTTTGGAGGATAGTGCATGATACAGGAGATGCCCCAGTTCCAGAAACACCTCTGGTTCTTTTACGTGCCCGATATAAAGCATCGTACACGGGACATCGGTTTTTCAAAGTCTCGTCCAAAAAAATGTTAGTATTGTCTGTGATGGAGCGGGGAATCGAGACCCCTGGATTATTAGTCCAGCGCGTTACCACTGGACCACGGATCCGCTAGGACTGCCGCATACTTGCCATGACGTTTTATATGACAGCAGGTGTAGGTGTGGACACCGACCACCTCGTTATTTATGGATCATTTTACCCTGAAATTTATTTTACCAAACGTTTTAATACTTTCCATGGTAAATATTTGCCGACGGGTTATCGCAGTTTTCGATATAATTTAGGTAATTAATGTGTGTAATTACATGTATATGATGAGAAATGTCATCCTTGCCGACGATAGTGTTTTTTTATTTTGACGAATTTGACAAATTTTACATTGAATAAGAATTAAGTCCTTATTGTCTTAGAACAAACTTTGGTGTCAGCGCCGTTTTTGATGCACATACAGTAATCTACACTTATAACGATATCGCTTACAACGATATACCGCTTACAAAGATATACCACTTACAACGATATACCGCTTACAACAATATACAGCTTACAACGATATACCGCTTACAACGATATACCGCTTACAAAGATATACCACTTACAACGATATACCACTTACAACAATTACAGCTTACAACAATATACAGCTTACAATGATATACCACTTACAACGATATACCACTTACAACGATATACCGCTTACAACGATATACCACTTACAACGATATACCACTTACAACGATATACCGCTTACAACGATATACCACTTACAACGATATACCGCTTACAACAATATACAGCTTACAACGATATACCACTTACAACGATATACCGCTTACAACGATATACCGCTTACAACGATATACCACTTACAACGATACAAGTCTCACGGTGCCAGCCAGTTTGTACTATACTTCTCCTGGTTATACTCCTGATTTAGACGATATCGCATGTTACGATATTTCAGATACAACGCAATGGTTTACAGTCTGAAACTTTTGACACTTTTAACGATACTTATGGCACATATCGGATCTGCAAACTAATTAACAACATTAGCACAATTGGCCCTATTATGTGAAAGCGATGATTCGTTTCAAAGGCGTGCAATGCTTGTACATGTAATTTTAAACAACCGTTAATACTAAATTCCGGCCAAACTTGTGAACACGTTTCAGTCCGTATCTTCTCAAATGCTACGGTGACAAATATTCAAGTCGTGCTTTATGTACAGCTCTTGTGAAAACCAAGTTGTGTCTGTCATAATAGTAAATCCATTACTTTCTATATCTCGCAAATGTTAAACGATTGACGAAAACAACGAATCAGTCTGTGACGAAAGATACGGAACGACTTCCGGTTCGACAACGAAAGTAAGACAGATGGTGACTATGTCACAAATTAAAAAGTAGTTGAGTCTTTTTGTGATCAGATGACGTCCAAAATCATACTTTCGTTTTGATGTCCAAAATCGACTACTTTCGGTTTCGTCAATACCATATTAATATCAGAGTTTCTTTAAATAAAACCAATTGAATATATCTTGATGACATGTTGAAACAAGGCCTTCTACTAATAAAAAATATTAAACCGAATAAATGTCTACATAAATATGAATAATACCTTTATACTGTCATGCACTCATATCAACAAATACTCATGAATATTCAAACATGAACTTTAATCTAACAAAACAAATGCCTATTTCATTTAAAAGTATACTTGTGTGTAAAAAGTATTTCAATAAAGTTGCACTAAGTTTATTGACACTTTTAAGTAGTTGGCCTTTCAGACATCTGTATAAAGTGAATAGTAGCATGTATACTAACCAGTGTGAAGTTGACAGTAACAACCTTAGTATTGTTACTGTTCCTGACAGTTACAGCAGTATGACTTCTATGATATACAGCAGTATTACTTCTATGATATACAGCAGTATGACTTCTATGATATACAGCAGTATGACTTCTATGATATACAGCAGTATTACTTCTATGATATACAGCAGTATTACTTCTATGATATACAGCAGTATGACTTCTATGATATACAGCAGTATGACTTCTATGATATACAGCAGTATGACTTCTATGATATGATATACAGCAGTATGACTTCTATGATATACAGCAGTATTACTTCTATGATATACAGCAGTATGACTTCTATGATATACAGCAGTATGACTTCTATGATATACAGCATTATGACTTCTATGATATACAGCAGTATGACTTCTATGATATACAGCAGTATGACTTCTATGATATACAGCAGTATTACTTCTATGATATACAGCAGTATGACTTCTATGATATACAGCAGTATTACTTCTATGATATACAGCAGTATGACTTCTATGATAAACAGCAGTATGACTTCTATGATATACAGCAGTATGACTTCTCTGATATACAGCAGTATGACTTCTATGATATACAGCAGTATGACTTCTATGATACATTTCTGTTACTAACCTTCTCGATATTTAATGTATGGAACATTTCTGTTACCACCTTCTCCATGTTTAATGTATGGAACATTTCTGTTACCACCTTCTCCATGTTTAATGTATGGAACATTTCTGTTACCACCTTCTCCATGTTTAATGTATGGAACATTTCTGTTACCACCTTCTATTGTTTAATGTATGGAACATTTCTATTACCACCTTCTCCATGTTTAATGTATGGAACATTTCTGTTACCACCTTCTATTGTTTAATGTATGGAACATTTCTATTACCACCTTCTCCATGTTTAATGTATGGAACATTTGTTACCACCTTCTCATGTTTAATGTATGGAACATTTCTATTACAACCTTCTCGATGTTTAATGTATGGAACATTTCTGTTACCACCTTCTCCATGTTAAATGTATGGAACATTTCTGTTACCACCTTCTCCATGTTTAATGTATGGAACATTTCTGTTACCACCTTCTATTGTTTAATGTATGGAACATTTCTATTACCACCTTCTCCATGTTTAATGTATGGAACATTTCTGTTACCACCTTCTCCATGTTTAATGTATGGAACATTTCTGTTACCACCTTCTATTGTTTAATGTATGGAACATTTATATTACCACCTTCTCCATGTTTAATGTATGGAACATTTCTATTACCACCTTCTCCATGTTTAATGTATGGAACTTTTCTGTTACCTCCTTCTCCATGTTTAATGTATGGAACATTTCTGTTACCACCTTCTCGATGTTTAGTGTATGGAACATTTCTATTACCACCTTCTCCACGTTTAATGTATGGAACTTTTCTGTTACCTCCTTCTCCATGTTTAATGTATGGAACATTTATGTTACCACCTACTCGATGTTTAGTGTATGCACATTTATATTACCACCTTCTCCATGTTTAATGTATGGAACATTTCTATTACCACCTTCTATTGTTTAATGTATGGAACATTTCTATTACCACCTTCTCCATGTTCAATGTATGGAATATTTCTATTACCACCTTCTCCATGTTTAATGTATGGAACATTTATGTTACCACCTTCTTTTGTTCAATGTATGGAACATTTCTATTACCACCTTCTCCATGTTCAATGTATGGAATATTTCTATTACCACCTTCTCCATGTTTAATGTATGGAACATTTCTGTTACCACCTTCTATTGTTTAATGTATGGAACATTTCTATTACCACCTTCTCCATGTTCAATGTATGGAATATTTATATTACCACCTTCTCCATGTTTAATGTATGGAACATTTATGTTACCACCTTCTATTGTTCAATGTATGGAACATTTCTATTACCACCTTCTCCATGTTCAATGTATGGAATATTTCTGTTACCACCTTCTATTGTTTAATGTATGGAACATTTCTATTACCACCTTCTCCATGTTTAATGTATGGAATATTTCTGTTACCACCTTCTATTGTTTAATGTATGGAACATTTCTATTACCACCTTCTCCATGTTCAATGTATGGAATATTTCTGTTACCACCTTCTATTGTTTAATGTATGGAACATTTCTATTACCACCTTCTCCATGTTTAATGTATGGAATATTTCTGTTACCACCTTCTATTGTTTAATGTATGGAACATTTCTATTACCACCTTCTCCATGTTTAATGTATGCACATTTATATTACCACCTTCTCCATCATGTTTAATGTATGGAACTTTTCTGTTACCTCCTTCTCCATGTTTAATGTATAGAACATTTCTGTTACCACCTTCTCCATGTTTACTGTATGGAACATTTCTATTACCACCTTCTCCATGTTTAATGTATGGAACATTTGTTACCACCTTCTCCATGTTTAATGTATGGAACATTTCTATTACCACCTTCTCCATGTTTAATGTATGGAACATTTGTTACCACCTTCTCCATATTTAATGTATGGAACATTTCTATTACCACCTTCTCCATGTTTAATGTATGCACATTTATATTACCACCTTCTCATGTTTAATGTATGGAACATTTCTGTTACCACCTTCTCATGTTTAATGTATGGAACATTTCTATTACCACCTTCTCCATGTTTAATGTATGCACATTTATATTACCACCTTCTCATGTTTAATGTATGGAACATTTCTATTACCACCTTCTCCATGTTTAATGTATGCACATTTCTATTACCACCTTCTCCATGTTTAATGTATGGAACATTTCTGTTACCACCTTCTCATGTTTAATGTATGGAACATTTCTATTACAATCTTCTCGATGTTTAATGTATGGAACATTTCTATTACCACCTTCTCCATGTTTAATGTATGGAACATTTCTGTTACCACCTTCTCCATGTTTAATGTATGGAACATTTCTGTTACCACCTTCTATTGTTTAATGTATGGAACATTTATATTACCACCTTCTCCATGTTTAATGTATGGAACATTTCTATTACCACCTTCTCCATGTTTAATGTATGGAACTTTTCTGTTACCTCCTTCTCCATGTTTAATGTATGGAACATTTCTGTTACCACCTTCTCGATGTTTAGTGTATGGAACATTTCTATTACCACCTTCTCCACGTTTAATGTATGGAACTTTTCTGTTACCTCCTTCTCCATGTTTAATGTATGGAACATTTATGTTACCACCTTCTCGATGTTTAGTGTATGCACATTTATATTACCACCTTCTCCATGTTTAATGTATGGAACATTTCTATTACCACCTTCTATTGTTTAATGTATGGAACATTTCTATTACCACCTTCTCCATGTTCAATGTATGGAATATTTCTATTACCACCTTCTCCATGTTTAATGTATGGAACATTTATGTTACCACCTTCTATTGTTTAATGTATGGAACATTTCTGTTACCACCTTCTATTGTTTAATGTATGGAATAT
The DNA here is from genome assembly GCA_032209605.1 of Mactromeris polynyma. Taxonomy (NCBI): domain Eukaryota; kingdom Metazoa; phylum Mollusca; class Bivalvia; order Venerida; family Mactridae; genus Mactromeris; species Mactromeris polynyma. The sequence continues at coordinate 3,414,444 of JASFXZ010000023.1, forward strand.
TTCTATTACCACCTTCTCCATGTTTAATGTATGGAACATTTCTGTTACCACCTTCTATTGTTTAATGTATGGAACATTTCTATTACCACCTTCTCCATGTTTAATGTATGCACATTTATATTACCACCTTCTCCATCATGTTTAATGTATGGAACTTTTCTGTTACCTCCTTCTCCATGTTTAATGTATAGAACATTTCTGTTACCACCTTCTCCATGTTTAATGTATGGACATTTCTATTACCACCTTCTCCATGTTTACTGTATGGAACATTTCTATTACCACCTTCTCCATGTTTAATGTATGGAACATTTGTTACCACCTTCTCCATGTTTAATGTATGGAACATTTCTATTACCACCTTCTCCATGTTTAATGTATGGAACATTTGTTACCACCTTCTCCATATTTAATGTATGGAACATTTCTATTACCACCTTCTCCATGTTTAATGTATGCACATTTATATTACTACCTTCTCATGTTTAATGTATGGAACATTTCTGTTACCACCTTCTCATGTTTAATGTATGGAACATTTCTATTACCACCTTCTCCATGTTTAATGTATGCACATTTATATTACCACCTTCTCATGTTTAATGTATGGAACATTTCTATTACCACCTTCTCCATGTTTAATGTATGCACATTTCTATTACCACCTTCTCCATGTTTAATGTATGGAACATTTCTGTTACCACCTTCTCATGTTTAATGTATGAAACATTTCTATTACAATCTTCTCGATGTTTAATGTATGGAACATTTGTTACCACCTTCTCCATGTTTACTGTATGGAACATTTCTATTACCACCTTCTCCATGTTTAATGTATGAAACATTTGTTACCACCTTCTCATGTTTAATGTATGGAACATTTCTATTACAACCTTCTCGATGTTTAATGTATGGAACATTTGTTACCACCTTCTCCATGTTTACTGTATGGAACATTTCTATTACCACCTTCTCCATGTTTAATGTATGGAACATTTGTTACCACCTTCTCCATGTTTAATGTATGGAACATTTCTATTACCACCTTCTCCATGTTTAATGTATGCACATTTATATTACCACCTTCTCCATGTTTAATGTATGGAACATTTGTTACCACCTTTTCCATGTTTAATGTATGGAACATTTCTATTACCACCTTCTCCATGTTTAAAGTATGCACATTTATATTACCACCTTCTCATGTTTAATGTATGGAACATTTGTTACCACCTTCTCCATGTTTAATGTATGGAACATGTCTATTACCACCTTCTCCATGTTTAATGTATGGAACATTTCTATTATCACCTTCTCCATGTTTAATGTATGCACATTTATATTACCACCTTCTCATGTTTAATTTATGGAACATTTGTTACCACCTTCTCCATGTTTAATGTATGGAACATTTCTGTTACCACCTTCTCCATGTTTAATGTATGGAACATTTCTGTTACCACCTTCTATTGTTTAATGTATGGAACATTTGTATTACCACCTCGATTTTTGTCGCAAATTTTAAAAATATCATCGGAATTTGTGTATAAATGTTTCCTATTTGCATAAAAGGTACTTTTGAAATACCGACAAACTAGCAATTTACTGATTTTTCGAGCATGCTGTGAAGCATCAGTGGGAAGGACGAACAATTGAACTGACTGTCGATTTGTACGTGTCTGCCGACGGTATATTAGCTATCCGAGTGATAATAAAAGAGAGAGAATACGTAACTACAGGGAAAGCCACATACATAAGACAATGCCTCCCCACGCAGATCTCCGGAAAAAACAACAATCCACAAAACTTAAGGCACTAAAGTAGGTCAAACGGTACACATATTAAGGAACTGAGGCGCAAGGAATGGCGCAGCAGACCACAAGGAATAACTAGGAGAATCAAAGCGGACAGTAAGGGAAGGGGAGGTGGGAATTAATGGATGGAAAAGATCACAGGACAAGTCAAGACAACTGGCCTTAATAGGCCAAAAATGGGCAGGAAACAATATGAACACTGTATAAAGTGACAGAATTGCATAGGGGAAAGGGAAATACAAAACACATTCATAACATAAACAGAAACAACAACCATACAGCGAATTACAGCCTTGGAACTGTCAGCAAAACATACTGGGGGTTTAAATCGATTTAACAGCTAGCTAACCTCACCCTTAATCGCTATATGGTCCTTGATTTCCAACATATATACATAAATTGACTAAATAGGCAGTAACTAATCATTAAAAGCAACCAACCATCACGTACACAACAACAGACACTGTAACTAATCCAGTACGAAGGAACAAGCAGCCTCAGTCTGACCTTGCTCCCAGTAACTAAACCAGTAGACATAAGAATGTAAAATAACCCTAAAATTTAAAACTAATAATGCAGTTTAAAGTAAGGTCAACTCGATAATGTAGTTAATAATTAAACAATTCGAAAATATTTGTGATAGGGAATTTAAAACTAAAATAAATATGTCTATTAATCAAACTAAAACGAAAACACAAAATACGTCTGTACCCAAGGAATATTAAGATGTGTTAAAAAACTGCATTGTAGAGAGAAAAGTTTTCTTGGTAGTGCATAAATAAAATATCTATGACGTCATACAATTTGAATGACGTCATAAAGGAGAGAGAATATGCGGCCACAGGGAACGTTACTTACACAAGACTGTGCCTTATGAAACTGATAAATATACAATAGAAAAAATTAAGTAAGTAGTTACAGAGAACATCACAAAAAAACAAAAAACAGGACAACACCAACGTAAATTCGAAAACATATATATTAGACGACACAACACAATCACAAATGGGCTGGTCGATAGTTTTAAGATACTCCATGGAACACATCATATAACTTCATTTAGTCTCAAAACATTAGTGTGCGGCGGGCAGTAAAAACAGGTGTGAAAATCCATCAAGTATTGATTTACTTAAAAACTTATCTGCAGTTGTTCTCATTATGTCAGGAGTATAACCCTTCCTTTTGAACTTGTTAATTAATTTCACAAATAACTGATCAAAGTAACAACTGTTATGAATCTTGCGAATTTTATATAATAGATCTCCATAAAATTTGGGTTTAGTAATTCCTTTCTCTAACATAGATTTTACACTAGTGCCATATTTTAACTTAATATCGGTATATTTATGGCAAAACTTACGAAACGACTTACATACTTTATGATAACGATAGCCTTGTTTTAGCAGTTTACCTGTTAGTAGAATGTTACGCTTATTAAAGTCCTCTAGATTAGTATTACCCCTCATAAATCGAATAAGTTGAGATATGTATATGCCATATGTATTATTTTTCGGTATATCACTAATAAGCCAGGAAAAGTTTATAATCTCAAAGTCATAATCATCTCGTTTATCATATATTTTAGTAGTAATAATACCATTTTCTGTAGAAATGTCCAAGTCAAGAAACGAGGCATGTGTATCCAAGGTGTTAGCTTTCGATAGGTGTAGTTCTGTTGGATATATATTATATATCATGGTTGGGAAAAACTCATTATCAATATTTAAAATATCGTCTAAATAACGGGAGGTATTATTGAAAGCTTCAATTACATCCATCTGATTTTCTTTGGATAAGGATAACATAAAGTCTCTTTCATAACAGAATAAGAATAAGTCGGCTATAAGTGGGGCACAGTTAGTACCCATAGGAATACCAACTTTATGTTGGTACATTGAGTTATCAAATTGAATAAAGATATTATTCAGTAAAAATTAAGAGCTTCACAGACGTCCTCACATGTCCAGATGGTAAAGTTTTTGTAATTATTAGAAGTAAAAAAAGCCCTTTCATCATTGTAGGCCAAATATACATGTTGATTGCTACCAAATGTTTTTTTTTCAATTAAATGTGTAAGTTTGGTTTTAATTAAATCATGAGGAAGTATAAAGGGTGGAGAAATCATAGGTAGAGATACGTGTTGCTCTAAAATATAAAGATTGAAATTTATTTAAAACTTCCGTAAACTTCTCTTAAAACGTTCACTACTTTGGACATCCTCTTAACTTCTTACAACATCCAAACAGAGAATCTGGAGTGAACTCTTAGTAGAATTTGTAATTGGACCACCTACCCATTGTGTGTCTAGTATTTCAAAATAAAATCATCAACTATGAAATTCCATTCATTACATCTGGTGTAACTCAATGACAAACGTCTCCGTGTACTTTGCAATTCTCATTTGACTGACTCCCCTCAGTATTTCGTCACGTAAATGACGGATTAGAACACAATACATATACAATGTACATATGTGACAGTTATTCTAGGGGTACACACTATCAGAGTACATTGTTCATGTCCTATATTACTGATCTGATCCGTATTTTCTAAACGTCTTTTGAAGACAACGTTTTTGATCTTGAATTGTTCTCATATACTGCATAAATAATGATTTATATCATAATGGTTATAAAATAATCTGTGTGTATTGTTCGAGGTAGATTGATACTGTTGGGTGCGTTCCTTCCTTACAGTGTATAACCTCGTACTGTGTGCAGCTTGCCTTGCGTTCAGTAAATGTAACACTCGCTCGCGTTACGAAATTGTGGGCACGTTTTGCTATGAACGCACTGTTTGCCAAATAGTGTGTACGCACTATGCGCCCTGTCGCTAACGCAACTCCGAGATAGCACGCGAATTTGTGAGCCAAACACTGCGTTCAGTTACGGCTAACAGTCGCTCAAGTTTTGTTTTGTATCCCTGGCCCACCGTATCACATTGGCTGCACACGGGAAATTGAAAAATGAACGCAGGGCTGGTTCCCTGTCTTTCCTGTTTTTGAGGCAGGGAACCAGAATAAAAACGAGGCGGGCAATACACTTTGAGCGGCTTGCGTTAGCCGTTACTGAACGCAAGGCGGATATGAAACGGAACTCTCATCACAGACTACAGACGTATTGTGAGTGTGATCCATTGTTAAATACAAATGATAGATATCACTGGAGTTGTCATTTATTCTTCGTATGTGTTACTCACGGGGACGCTAAATTTAGTTTCCAATTCTCTGAGTACATTCTAAATGTCGTCTTTGATTTTTTATCTGACGCATCAAGCAGTCATGGACCATACATCACTGCAAGTTCAATGTCTAGAACGACGAATATTGCCCAACCAAGTATCTCATCAACAATAGCAGCAAAACCAAATCGTTCCTCACTCAGGAGATATTCATTTTTTATATCCAGTCTCTGATTTTATTCAATTTCTTGATTTGTCTGCTACGTGAATTGTCCTTGCTGTGGGTATACATCCTCAGTAACTGACATATCCTAGTGTGGAGGCAAAGTTTCGCCGACGAAGCTTTTTCGAAGTGGAAAAAAAACACCGAAATCATTGTTTCAGACATGGAGGTTGACCAGCATGATTGCGTTTTGTAAAGGCTTACTAAACTGTGCACATGTTTTGCTATTGAACGAACTGTTTGCCAAATATTGTGCGCGCACTAGGCGCCCACTCGCTAACGCAACTCCGATTTAGCACGTGAATTTGTGAGCCGAACACTACGTTCAGTTACGGCTAACAGTCGCTCACGTTTTTTTTTTGTATACCTGGCCCACCGTATCACATTAAATGCACATGGGGAACCAAATTGCAAAATGAACGCAGAAATGTCTGTGAAGCAGTGAGCCAGAATAAAAACTGAGAGCAAACACCAAACCGACCAATTAGCGGATATATATATCAAACATTTATATCTAAGACCACGCTATCACCAATCGGACCAATCAGCGGTCTCTATTTCTAACATTTATATCTAAGACCGCGCTCACACCAAACCTACCAATCAGTGGTCTCTATTTCTTACATAGATATCTAAGACCGCGCTCACACCAAACCTACCAATCAGTGGTCTCTATTTCTTATATAGATATCTAAGACCGCGCTAACACAAATCCGACTAATCAACGGTCTGTATATAAGACATTTATATCTAAGATGGCGCTAACACCAAACCGACCAATCAGCGGTCTCTATTTCTAACATTTATATCTAAGACCCCGCTCACACCAAACCGACCAATCAGCGGTCTCTATTTCTAACATTTATATCTAAGACCGCGCTCACATCAAACCGACTAATCAACGGTCTGTATATCAGATATTTATATCTAAGACCACACCCTCACCAAACCGACCAATCAGCGGTCTCTATTTCTAACATTTATATCTTAGACCACGCTCACAACAAACCGACCAATCAACGGTCTGTATATCAAATATTTATATCTAAGACCGCGCTAACACCAATCCGACCAACCAGTGGTCTCTGTCTAAAACATTTATAGCTAAGACCACGCCCACATAAAACCGACCATTCAGAGGTCTCTATTTCAAACAGTTATATCTAAGACCACGACCACACCAAACTGACCAATCAGCGGTCTCCATAGTAGAAAACGCAACAAATCTTGTAAAACTTGATTAGGACAAAACAGAAAGGGAACATTTATAAATCCGACATACTAATTCGGTCGACGCCGAAATTAAACAATACATTGAGTATATTTATTCCAAAATATAGACGAAAATGGTTAAATTCCGGAATAATGCGTACATAATAAATTTGATACGGATTAGTTGCAGATATTTGTTCTTTAAGATTACTGTGATTGGACGAATATACTTTTTATCGGGAAAGTAGTAGATGGCACAAAGAGAGAATTGATTTCCAGATCTTGACAAATTATCTCGTATGCTCGATTAAATATTTCTTTCAATTAAAACTCCTGATTATGACATTATTTTATCGTTAGGATTGCCTCATAGGGAACTAAATATTTACTCAGGCTTCCGCAAAATAATGATTCACTTGCTCGGGGGTGAATTGAATAATTTAATATCCCTCTCCGTAACTATCTAAATTGCTACCAATTTTGTTTTCTTAAGAATTTAGGATTTTTTTCTACAACATGTAACAAACTGTCATGATTTCTATGAGGGAGATTTAGACTTTATGTTATAAGTATGACAAAACAGCTATGTAGGCAAACGGATTAATTAAACAGTTTGGTACATGCGAACTAAGTTCAGAACAGAACGGAACAGAGCAGAACAGAGCAGAGCAGAACGGAACAGAGCAGAACATAATTTAACAGAACAGAATTTAAAAGAACGGAACGTAACATAAAAGACCAAAACAGAACAGAGCAGAACAGAGCAGAGCAGAGCAGAGCAGAGCAGAGCAGAGCAGAGCAGAGCAGAGCAGAGCAGAGCAGAGCAGAGCAGAGCAGAGCAGAGCAGAGCAGAGCAGAGCAGAGCAGAGCAGAGCAGAGCAGAGCAGAGCAGAGCAGAGCAGAGCAGAGCAGAGCAGAGCAGAGCAGAGCAGAGCAGAGCAGAGCAGAGCAGAGCAGAGCAGAGCAGAGCAGAGCAGAGCAGAGCAGAGCAGAGCAGAGCAGAGCAGAGCAGAGCAGAGCAGAGCAGAGCAGAGCAGAGCAGAGCAGAGCAGAGCAGAGCAGAGCAGAGCAGAGCAGAGCAGAGCAGAGCAGAGCAGAACTTTACGGAGCCTAGCGGAACATAACGTAACGTAACAGAACAGAACAGAACAAGAACTATTTTATAATTTGTTTTATTATGTCCTGTTCATCAATAATGCATACATTTTAATCTATATCACGAGTCAACCATATCGATTTTTGTGCTATGTGTATAGATTGAGGTTATATACACAATATTTTATAATTACATCGATAATTCGAATGATTCGTCGTTGATTATCAGAGTGGGCCGATTACCCCACAGTGTGAATATTTAACATCCACACCGTGTCCTGTATCCAAGTATAAACACTGATTTAATATCTCCCGGTTGCCTTGGTAACATTTTAATTCTGTATTAGAAATTGTCGTTAAGGGCATTCCGGGGTCTTCCCAATTAGCGAATTGATAATTTGAGCCGTATATTCACACTGTGGTTACCGCTGGTGTTCTCATACACAGAACTTGGCTTAGTTTTCTACATTAGCGAAAAAAGGACACATTCTGCCTGAATATATGAATATTTTCTGCATTTCCCTATGTATGTCAGAACGGATTTATTGTGCCGGTACGCTCAGTGAATGTCGCTTATTAGTACGTATACGAATACTTGCCCACCGACGGAGACCACGGCATATATATTACGCCTGTCCCGAAGTATGTCCGTCCGTACGCTCGAACTTATTCCCAATGAAGAAAATTCACTAACATTCTTAGAGGTGCGTAAATACATGAATCGTGTCTCAACAATATAACGCCATCTAGATGCATCAGTTATTTTTAGTTAAATAGGTACTGGCGTGGTGGTAACCATACACGTTGTACTATATCCCTCCCTTCCCTTCTCCCGTCCTGTTCCCTCTCCCGTCCTGCTCCCTCTCCCGTCCTGCTACCTCTCCCGTCCTGCTCCCTCTCCCGTCCTGCTTCCCCTCTCCCGTCCTGCTTCCCCTCTCCCGTCCTGCTCCACTCTTCCGTCGTGCTCCACTCTCCCGTCCTGCTCCACTCTCCCGTCCTGCTCCACTCTCCCGTCCTGCTCCACTCTCCCGTCCTGCTCCACTCTCCCGTCCTGCTCCACTCTCCCGTCCTGCTTCCCCTCTCCCGTCCTGCCTCCCCTCTCCCGTCCTGCCTCCACTCTCCCGTCCTGCTCCACTCTCCCGTCCTGCTCCACTCTCCCGTCCTGCTCCACTCTCCCGTCCTGCTCCACTCTCCCGTCCTGCTCCACTCTCCCGTCCTGCTCCACTCTCCCGTCCTGCTCCACTCTCCCGTCCTGCTTCCCCTCTCCCGTCCTGCTCCACTCTCCCGTCCTGCTCCACTCTCCCGTCCTGCTTCCCCTCTCCCGTCCTGCTTCCCCTCTCCCGTCTTGCTTCCACTCTCCCGTCCTGCTCCACTCTCCCGTCCTGCTCCACTCTCCCGTCCTGCTTCCCCTCTCCCGTCCTGCTTCCCCTCTCCCGTCCTGCTTCCACTCTCCCGTCCTGCTCCACTCTCCCGTCCTGCTCCACTCTCCCGTCCTGCTTCCCCTCTCCCGTCCTGCTCCACTCTCCTGTCCTGCTTCCTCTCCCGTCCTGCTCCACTCTCCTGTCCTGCTTCCCCTCTCCCGTCCTGCTCCACTCTCCTGTCCTGCTTCCTCTCCCGTCCTGCTCCACTCTCCCGTCCTGCTTCCTCTCCCGTCCTGCTCCCCTCTCCCGTCCTGCTCCCTCTCCCGTCCTGCTCCCTCTCCCGTCCTGCTCCACTCTCCCGTCCTGCTCCACTCTCCCGTCCTACTCCACTCTCCCGTCCTGCTCCACTCTCCCGTCCTGCTCCACTCTCCCGTCCTGCTTCCCCTCTCCCGTCCTGCTTTCCCTCTCCCGTCTTGCTTCCACTCTCCCGTCCTGCTCCACTCTCCCGTCCTGCTCCACTCTCCCGTCCTGCTTCCCCTCTCCCGTCCTGCTTCCCCTCTCCCGTCCTGCTTCCACTCTCCCGTCCTGCTCCACTCTCCCGTCCTGCTCCACTCTCCCGTCCTGCTTCCCCTCTCCCGTCCTGCTTCCCCCTCCCGTCCTGCTTCCTCTCCCGTCCTGCTTCCTCTCCCGTCCTGCTCCCCTCTCCCGTCCTGCTCCCTCTCCCGTCCTGCTCCCCTCTCCCGTCCTGCTCCACTCTCCCGTCCTGCTCCCCTCTCCTGTCCTGCTTCCTCTCCCGTCCTGCTCCACTCTCCAGTCCTGCTTCCTCTCCCGTCCTGCTCCCCTCTCCCGTCCTGCTTCCTCTCCCGTCCTGCTCCACTCTCCTGTCCTGCTCCACTCTCCCGTCCTGCTCCCTCTCCCGTCCTGCTCCCTCTCCCGTCCTGCTTCCCCTCTCCCGTCCTGCTCCACTCTCCTGTCCTGCTTCCTCTCCCGTCCTGCTCCACTCTCCTGTCCTGCTTCCCCTCTCCCGTCCTGCTCCACTCTCCTGTCCTGCTTCCTCTCCCGTCCTGCTCCACTCTCCCGTCCTGCTTCCTCTCCCGTCCTGCTCCCCTCTCCCGTCCTGCTCCCTCTCCCGTCCTGTGCTACCTCTCCCGTCCTGCTCCCCTCTCCCGTACTGCTCCCCTCTCCCGTCCTGCTTCCTCTCCCGTCCTGTGCTACCTCTCCCGTCCTGCTCCCCTCTCCCGTCTTGCTTCCTATCCCGTCCTGCTCCCTCTCCCGTCCTGCTCCACTCTCCTGTCCTGCTCCACTCTCCCGTCCAGCTCCCCTCCCCTCTCCAGTCCTGCTCCAGTCCCCCTTTCACGTCCTGATTCCCTCCCCCTCCCCCGTCCTGCTCTCTTCCTCCTCTCCCGACCTGCTCCCCTCCCCCTCTCCATTCCTGCTCCCCTCAACTCTCCCGTCTTGTTCCCTCTTCTCCCCCGCCTGCTCTCCGGTCATGCTCCCATCCCCGCTCCCGTCCTGCTCACCTCTCCGTCCTGCTTCCCTCTCCCGTCCTGCTACCCGCCTCTCTCCCGTCCTGCTCCCCACCCCTCTCCCGTCCTACTCCCCACCCCTATCCCGTCCTGCTCCCCACCCCTCTCCAGTCCTGCTCCCCACCCCTCTCCCGTCCTGCTCCCCTACCCCTCATGCTCCCATCCCCGCTCCCGTCCTGCTCACCTCTCCGTCCTGCTTCCCTCTCCCGTCCTGCTACCCGCCTCTCTCCCGTCCTGCTCCCCACCCCTCTCCCGTCCTGCTCCCCTACCCCTCTCCCGTCCTGCTCCCCTACCCTCTCCAGTCCTGCTCCCCACCCCTCTCCCGTCCTGCTCCCCACCCCTCTCCCGTCCTGCTCCCCACCCCTCTCCCGTCCTGATTCCCTCCCCTCCCCCGTATTGCTCCCTTCCCCCTCTCCCGACCTTCTTCCCTTCCCCCGTCCTGCTCCCTTCCCCCTCTCCCGACCTGCTCCCCTCCCCCGTTCTGCTCCCTCCCCCTCTCCCGACCTGCTCCCATCGCCCGCCTCCTGTTATATAGGGAAGTTCTGATTTATGAATGTGACATTCCCTGTTCTGCATGTTTTGACTTCTGTACAGACAGAGTACAACTGAGTGAGATGCGGAGTAGGTTAGCTCTCCACGCCCTCAAATACCGTCTTATTCAGTTAGAATGGAAGATAGATTAGTTCTAATCCAAGCTATGTCAATAAGTCGCTATAATCATGTATAACAACATGGTAATCTTACCATTTGTATTCTGTTGGTAATTCAAAGTCTCTTAAACCAGGACATGTGATTAATTAAAGAAGGAAATAAATTCAATGAGTCTGACAGAGGAGACCTCAAACAGGAAACTCGTACAGTTGCTTCGTTGTTCGTGTAGCGTTACATTTCTAGAATCTACATCACGTGTATGTGCTCGCTGTAGCTTTCATTCGTTATCCACTTTGTACGGATATGGAACATCAGAATTCGTAAACAAGCATAGGTAATAAGTCGCATGTCGAAATATGCTTAACCAATTAGGATTAATGTGTTATTTTTGTAAATATGTGTATCAATTAATACGTTGAATATTGATTATCTTTAGAAGTATCAGTGTATTGCTGAGATTACTATAGTATCAGTGTATTGCTGAGATTACTATTGTATCAGTGTATTGCTGAGATTACTATTGTATCAGTGTATTGCTGAGATTACTATTGTATCAGTGTATTGCTGAGATTACTATTGTATCAGTGTATTGCTGAGATTACTATAGTATCAGTGTATTGCTGAGATTACTATTGTATCAGTGTATTGCTGAGATTACTATTGTATCAGTGTATTGCTGAGATTACTATTGTATCAGTGTATTGCTGAGATTACTATAGTATCAGTGTATTGCTGAGATTACTATTGTATCAGTGTATTGCTGAGATTACTATTGTATCAGTGTATTGCTGAGATTACTATTGTATCAGTGTATTGCTGAGATTACTATTGTATCAGTGTATTGCTGAGATTACTATTGTATCAGTGTATTGCTGAGATTACTATTGTATCAGTGTATTGCTGAGATTACTATTGTATCAGTGTATTGCTGAGATTACTATTGTATCAGTGTATTGCTGAGATTACTATTGTATCAGTGTATTGCTGAGATTACTATTGTATCAGTGTATTGCTGAGATTACTATTGTATCAGTGTATTGCTGAGATTACTATTGTATCAGTGTATTGCTGAGATTACTATTGTATCAGTGTATTGCTGAGATTACTATTGTATGAGTGTATTGCTGAGATTACTATTGTATCAGTGTATTGCTGAGATTACTATTGTATCAGTGTATTGCTGAGATTACTATTGTATCAGTGTATTGCTGAGATTACTATTGTATCAGTGTATTGCTGAGATTACTATTGTATCAGTGTATTGCTGAGATTACTATAGTATCAGTGTATTGCTGAGATTACTATTGTATCAGTGTATTGCTGAGATTACTATTGTATCAGTGTATTGCTGAGATTACTATTGTATGAGTGTATTGCTGAGATTACTATTGTATCAGTGTATTGCTGAGATTACTATTGTATCAGTGTATTGCTGAGATTACTATTGTATTTCTGACCGTGTTTAATTTTAAATTGACCATTATTTAATGAACAATTAACTGAAAGGTTGAATGAAGAGAATGCTCTTACAAATGAAGTTTAGCAGAAACAAGAAAACCTCAATAATAAGACCACCTTCGGGACTCTTGAAATTAGTCTTCTAATTGAGGTGGTCTTAATATTGAGGTGGTCTTTAGGTGAAGTTTTAATATACTTAGTTACGTGCAATGATGATGGACAATGGTATCGCACACGTCTATACCTGCATATACTACATGTGGTACACGTGGCCATACGATTTATAAGAAATCTAGAACTTTAAATTTTTAACTTTAGATCCATCGAAGTTCAGACAGACATCAAATCGTGTCATAGTTTTCACTGTGATTGGAGCACGACTTTGAAGAATTGTTGGTGTAGCACAGTGAGCGCAACTGATATTAGTAACAACGAAACAATATATGTATTTTACAAATGTAGTAAAATAGTGAAATTCTCAATCATCTGCACAATTTTACTTTAATCTTAGTTGTGTTCCACGCAAATATGTTTTCACTGATATAAGTTCAGGAAGTTCAAGATTTTCCTTTTTCATAATATTATGCTTGTCGTATATAAATCACAATCTTACAGACATTTTTTGTCAATAATTCTGGAATTCTGACATTTTTCCACAAATAATACGAGCTCTGGTTCATTTATAATTATTATCCAATTTGTTTTGCTGTCGTTATAGGAGACCACGTGACCTTGTTATTTAAGGGTCACATGAACTGTGTAGATTCGATGAAAGCGGTCTGACAAGGAGAAATATATAAGCACTGAGTTTCCGTCACAGATTCGTTTATATAACCATCCCAGACAAATAGTATTGATCAACTTATCCCGACAATTCTATTGATTAACATGACGTATATTTGTCACGGATATATTCCCAAATCCTACTTAATTTATTTTTCTTCCTTGCTTAAATTGCAATTGAATTAATTGATTAAAATTGCCGAAATTTGTACTTTTTCATCCAATTAATGTTCTTCGTTGCGATTTTTATACAAGTTGACTAGTATAACACAATAGGTTTATACTCACTGTCTGTTCGCATTCCAATGAATGTTTTAGATTTAATTCCTCTAACTTTATTACGTATAAATGGCGCATTTTTTGTTTGTATATTTGTTTATACAGCTGGTTTTTTCCGTGCCTACTATTAGGGTTTTGCTATTTGCATATCGGTTGTGTGTAAACCAATCAAGTAGTTCGTTAACCACTAAACCAACTTCTCTTCAACCGAACAACGTTTTTTAACATTGACGCGGATTGTTTAACCTTTCGATAAGGGGTACGTTACCTTACTGAAATCCACTGAATTTCGGTATATGTACCGAAATCCATTTTCCCGTACCGAAATTCGAAATAATACCTCTGCACTATATATTGCTAATTTCTTGTTTTGATATTAAATATTAGTTTGATTTATGATAAAAAAGAAAAATTAGGAAAATAGTGCATATTTAGTAAAATGTAGACGGTTACGCTTCCAGTGGATTTGGTAAGGTACCGTTCGATAAGGCCTATAAGCGGCAGTCTTTGGCCAAATTCACTGAGCCTACTTCTGATTGTGCCGACCATCTTTTTTCAAGATATTTCTTGTTGTCTTATGCTTCAGCCGATTATACAATTGACATAATACTAACCACTAGTTACCATTGCCCTTATGTATCTGACATGATATAATACTAACCACTAGTTACCATTGCCCTTGTGTATCTGACATGATATAGTACTGACCACGAGTTAACATTGTCCTTGTGTATCTGACATGATATAATACTGACCACTAGTTACCATTGTCCTTGTGTATCTGACATGATATAATACTAACTACGAGTTAACATTGTCCTTTTGTATCTGACATGATATAATACTGACCATGAGTTACCATTGCCCTTGTGTATCTGACATGATATAATACTGACCACTAGTTACCATTGTCCTTGTGTATCTGACATGATATAATACTGACCACGAGTTACCATTGTCCTTGTGTATCTGACATGATATAATACTGACCACGAGTTAACATTGTCCTTTTGTATCTGACATGATATAATACTGACCATGAGTTACCATTGCCCTTGTGTATCTGACATGATATAATACTGACCACTAGTTACCATTGTCCTTGTGTATCTGACATGATATAATACTGACCACGAGTTACCATTGTCCTTGTGTATCTGACATGATATAATACTGACCACGAGTTACCATTGTCCTTGTGTATCTGACATGATATAATACTGACCACGAGTTACCATTGTCCTTGTGTATCTGACATGATATAATACTGACCACGAGTTACCATTGTCCTTGTGTATCTGACATGATATAGTACTGACCACTAGTTACCATTGTCCTTGTGTATCTGACATGATATAATACTGACCACGAGTTACCATTGTCCTTGTGTATCTGACATGATATAATACTGACCACGAGTTAACATTGTCCTTGTGTATCTAACATGATATAATACTAACCATTAGTTACCATTGTCCTTGTGTATCTAACATGATATAATACTAACCACTAGTTACCATTGTCCTTGTGTATCTGGCATGACATAATACTAACCACGAGTTACAATTGCCCTTGTGTATCTGACATGATATAATACTGACCACTAGTTACCATTGTCCTTGTGTATCTGACATGATATAATACTGACCACTAGTTACCATTGTCCTTGTGTATCTGACATGATATAATACTGACCACGAGTTACACTTGCCCTTGTGTATCTGACATGATATAATACTGACCACGAGTTACAATTGCCCTTGTGTATCTGACATGATATAATACTGACCACTAGTTACCATTGTCCTTGTGTATCTGACATGATATAATACTAACCACTAAATACCATTGTCTTTGTGTATCTGACATGATATAATACTAACCACGAGTTACCATTGTCATTGTGTATCTGACATGATATAATACTAACCACGAGTTAACATTGTCCTTGTGTATCTGACATGATATAATACTGACCACTAGTTACCATTGTCCTTGTGTATCTGACATGATATAATACTGACCACTAGTTACCATTGTCCTTGTGTATCTGACATGATATAATACTGACCACTAGTTACCATTGTCCTTGTGTATCTGACATGATATAATACTAACCACGAGTTACCATTGTCCTTGTGTATCTGACATGATATAATACTGACCACTAGTTACCATTGTCCTTGTGTATCTGACATGATATAATACTGACCACGAGTTACCATTGTCCTTGTGTATCTGACATGATATAATACTGACCACGAGTTACCATTGTCCTTGTGTATCTGACATGATATAATACTGACCACGAGTTACAATTGTCCTTGTGTATCTGACATGATATAATACTGACCACGAGTTACCATTGTCCTTGTGTATCTGACATGATATAATACTGACCACGAGTTACCATTGTCCTTGTGTATCTGACATGATATAATACTGACCACTAGTTACCATTGTCCTTGTGTATCTGACATGATATAATACTAACCACGAGTTTCCATTGTCCTTGTGTATCTGACATGATATAATACTGACCACGAGTTACCATTGTCCTTGTGTATCTGACATGATATAATACTGACCACGAGTTACCATTGTCCTTGTGTATCTGACATGATATAATACTGACCACGAGTTACAATTGTCCTTGTGTATCTGACATGATATAATACTGACCACGAGTTACCATTGTCCTTGTGTATCTGACATGATATAATACTGACCACGAGTTACCATTGTCCTTGTGTATCTGACATGATATAATACTGACCACGAGTTACCATTGTCCTTGTGTATCTGACATGATATAATACTGACCACGAGTTACCATTGTCCTTGTGTAATTGACAAACTTAAGGTATTTAATGCTTAACCCTTTGAATCTTTAGTATAATGCACCTAAAAAACCTAAACTTCGAACCTTGTGAAATCGAGATATCGATCAACTCGAAGGCACGAATCCATGTATGCCTCGAACTTCTGTTGTCTCCAAATCTTTTTGCGCGGCGCAAAAGTTGCAAAATGGGAGTTGAAGTCGTTATGGTGATCACTAATTTTTAAAGTTTATTTCGTTTTTCCTTATTAAATAAAGCTCGTATTTACAAATTCGGATTGACTATTTCCTCCTCTAACAGTAGAATTTAACTTAATACGGGTACACATGTATATAGTTAATATCAGCCAAAGATTGGGGAAAGAAAAGACGGATAGAAGTACTGTAGTCGCCTTCATTCAGTTTATCCAAATCATATTTCCCCATTAACAGCGTTTGTACGAGTCTTCCATTAATAACTCTACTCGCTTAGAAACATACAGTTTAGTCAAACACTCATTTAATTTAGAAAGACGTAATCAAAGATTCTAAATTTAGAATTGCTCTCGCAAGATTTCGGACATCATCTCATGACTAAGCTGTAGAACTTAGACGATATTTAAATCGACATAGAAACGACAGAATTTGTAAAACTGTAATACAAAAATAATAGAAAACGAATATCATTTTCTATTGATTTGCTCAAAAATCTCTGATTTAAGATCAAAGTATATATAAAAAATACTACTATACATGGCCCACGCAACAGAAATTGTCTAATCTTATGACAGCAACATCAAAAATTATTGTCACCAATTGGACCAAATATATATTCTACGCCAATCTTATTAAAAAGTGAATAATTGTATGCTCATAGTTGAATATAATGTATATGCATGCAATGTAACATCCTGTGCTCTATAGCAAGGCTATGCGTTTGGTCACACATTTTTGTATAAGTGCCATAAAAAATGTACTTGTTGTAGTTATAGTTGTATACGTGCCTGTTTCACGAAAACAGTTTATATAATTATCAGGGATGTCAACGAATTGCAATTTTGTTATTCGAACATTCGACCTTCTTATTTAATAATTTAATAATAATACATTTGAAATTCTATGTTTAAATTTTAGTTCATGCTTATCAATTTTGTGTTTTAAACTGATCAATCCCCGAGATTACTAATAATTTCAGGGTCTAAGTGTAATATCTCTCTTACCCCCAATATACAACATGACAATTCAATTAACACCTTTCGACAATGCCCATCCATGAAATTTAATACACTTGCATTCAGCTTTTACATTGAAAATATATATTTTATCGAATATTCTACTGCCGAATCAGTATTCGAATATTCGGACGTACAAACGAATATTCGAATATTCGTTGTATTAATTATACTTGACTTGGTTCATTAGTTCATAGAACATTTCATCTGTTGTTGCTACAGTTATGTTTGTGAAGCTTTGTATGATGGCAGCAAGTAATTGCAAGTCACTGATTATGGTAATTTCAATTCATTTGAATACCTCCCATTGTGGTATGTCCTATACGTGGTGAGCCAGCCTGGTCTGTGGTATGTCCTATACGTGGTGAGCCAGCCTGGTCTGTGGTATGTCCTATACGTGGTGAGCCAGGGTGGTCTGTGGTATGTCCTATACGTGGTGAGCCAGGCTGGTCTGTGGTATGTCCTATACGTGGTGAGCCAGCCTGGTCTGTGGTATGTCCTATACGTGGTGAGCCAGCCTGGTCTGTGGTATGTCCTATACGTGGTGAGCCAGGCTGGTCTGCTGTATGTCCTATACGTGGTGAGCCAGGCTGGTCTGTGGTATGTCCTATACGTGGTGAGCCAGGCTGGTCTGTGGTATGTCCTATACGTGGTGAGCCAGGCTGGTCTGCGGTATGTCCTATACGTGGTGAGCCAGGCTGGTCTGCGGTATGTCCTATACGTGGTGAGCCAGCATGGTCTGTGGTATGTCCTATACGTGGTGAGCCAGGCTGGTCTGTGGTATGTCCTATACGTGGTGAGCCAGCCTGGTCTGTGGTATGTCCTATACGTGGTGAGCCAGGCTGGTCTGTGGTATGTCTTATACGTGGTGAGCCAGGCTGGCCTGCTGTATGTCCTATACGTAGTGAGCCAGGCTGGTCTGCGGTATGTCCTATACGTGGTGAGCCAGCCTGGTCTGCGGTATGTCCTATACGTGGTGAGCCAGCCTGGTCTGTGGTATGTCCTATACGTGGTGAGCCAGGCTGGTCTGCGGTATGTCCTATACGTGGTGAGCCAGCCTGGTCTGCGGTATGTCCTATACGTGGTGAGCCAGGCTGGTCTGTGGTATGTCCTATACGTGGTGAGCCAGCCTGGTCTGTGGTATGTCCTATACGTGGTGAGCCAGGCTGGTCTGTGGTATGTCTTATCCGTGGTGAGCCAGGCTGGCCTGCTGTATGTCCTATACGTAGTGAGCCAGGCTGGTCTGCGGTATGTCCTATACGTGGTGAGCCAGGCTGGTCTGCGGTATGTCCTATACGTGGTGAGCCAGGCTGGTCTGCGGTATGTCCTATACGTGGTGAGCCAGGCTGGTCTGCGGTATGTCCTATACGTAGTGAGCCAGGCTGGTCTGCGGTATGTCCTATACGTGGTGAGCCAGCCTGGTCTGTGGTATGTCCTATACGTGGTGAGCCAGGCTGGTCTGCGGTATGTCCTATACGTGGTGAGCCACGCTGGTCTGCGGTATGTCCTATACGTGGTGAGCCAGGCTGGTCTGCGGTATGTCCTATACGTGGTGAGCCAGGCTGGTCTGCGGTATGTCCTATACGTGGTGAGCCAGGCTGGTCTGCGGTATGTCCTATACGTAGTGCGCCAGGCTGGTCTGCGGTATGTCCTATACGTGGTGAGCCAGGCTGGTCTGCGGTATGTCCTATACGTGGTGAGCCAGGCTTATAAATCAAGTCCCAGTCAAGAGTGAGCTCGATATTTGTGCACAGTAAACACAGTGAAAAGGGTCCAAATCTGACGTCTGACAATCTGAACTAGTGACCTAAATTCATACAAACAATTTGTACTAAGATGAAAACAACCTTGCGGCGATATATTTTCGTCTGTTAAAATCGTCTGATAAGTTAATGGCAAGACTGATGTAGATATTGATGTAACCATTATTCCATATACATGTATCTAACTTATTAGCGTTCCAATATGTTTATTGTTTATATTTTCAGTTAGCCTATGGTTCCAGCTCGCCAGCATTGTCCAATCGGGAACGTTTCCCAACTTTCTTCAGGACACACCCATCAGCAACATTACACAACCCTACACGCGTGAAAATATTCGAGAAGTTTAAATGGAAAAGAATTGCAACAATACAAGAAACACAGGAAGTGTTTACGTCTGTGAGTAATAATATATGAGTGGGTATCAATCAGTGCGTCTGTGAGTAATAATATATGAGTGGGTATCAATCAGTGCGTCTGTGAGTAATAATATATGAGTGGGTATCAATCAGTGCGTCTGTGAGTAATAATATATGAGTGGGTATCAATCAGTGCGTCTGTGAGTAATAATATATGAGTGGATATCAATCAGTGCGTCTGTGAGTAATACTATATGAGTGGGTATCAATCAGTGCGTCTGTGAGTAATAATATATGAGTGGGTATCAATCAGTGCGTAGACTTAGGGTAACATATACTTTTACTGTTAAACCTCGATATTAAGACCACCATTGGTTCTACAGCATTATGTATATTGACTGGCTGGTTTTATTGCAATATCAGAAAATATGAACTCCGTCGATGGAAGCGAATCTATACTTGAAATGAATTTCCTAAATTAAAAAAAATGTGAATACTTGTTTTGCGTAAAGACGAAATTATTTTTGAAAAAAAAAATAGATGTCAGATTAACGTGTACAGTCGCCATCTCTAGCTTCTATCTACTCGTTCAATAACCTTTAAGTACAGGGTTTCAGTTTATTTATTTATTTATTGGTAATTGTACAAGCTCCTGGTAACAACTTAATTCACTCAGCGTAATTACCAAAATAAACATGAACTATGTTTGTTGATAAATTTTCATATTAATATGTAATTTATGTAACAAAATGCCATATAAGGCTAAATTAACAATAATATTTGCTGTTCAATACGCTGATTGCTTCATGTGAGTGTCTTAATTCATACGTGGATCAAGTTAATCTCGTACCAAATACACGCAATCAAAATAAAATAATTGACTTTCAATTTACCATACCAACCTCCACATCTCGCCTTGTAGAAACTATGAACAGTTTTGAGTTTCTCGTATTTACTTTTAGCATGACATTTGGAATCATGATGACCATACAACATATCTAATAATTGATCTCATTGCTAGACCATATTTGAACATACGTGACGATCCATCAAGTCTGTCACAAAGCAGGATATAACGTGTATGTAGGAACATGTCAGGATATAACGTGTATGTAGGAACATGTCAGTAGATCACGTTCCTTCTGATTGATGGGGGTGAGCAAATAGCGGGGGCTAATGAGAACTTGCTCAATCTGGAACTTCTTTGTCGGAAAGAAATATAAAGATTGTATCTCCGTCGTCTAGCAGATCGCATAGAACAGCAAAGACAATACTAACGAGACAACATGTCTTTGTTTCTTAGAGCCCTGTGTATAAGATTCGACATGACAGAAATGTCTGATAACAAAACGATTCGGACTGTTGGGGATATGTATAAATTATAAATACATGCCGAATTTTGATCAATATGTTTATACAAGACATTCATTAGTCAATCTATTGTGTGGTAACATTTCGTTCACTGAAATAAACACTAATAAGGAACTGGACTGGTACATCAATCAACATTTGTATCCAATCAATGTATGGACCTGGGGGATACAACCGAAACAGTAAAATCTTTTCCTTAAAATTACATTTTCCATTACTGGTTTATTTAGCATACAGGCTATTATATTGTCAAATCAAGAGTGTTAAATGAAAAGTATGTTGTTGTCATTACCATTAAAAAGCCGAACAGTTTTGACGGGTTTTGGAATTACATCCATTTGAAGTTTTGAACTTAAGAGAAACTATTTAAGATTCACATAAGATGCTTCTGTAATACTGGCCCAGAAAACCCCTACACGATCTTAGCTACATCATATGTCCGCCTCGTGTACATATCAACATTTGTGAAATTGGAAGCCTGAATATGTTTGACAATACACTATTGCGATTGCCTATAAAGTCTGGCTCAGTACAAAGTGTTCAGCTTGTATAAATGTCAATGACAATACGTCAATATTGTGATGTTTCAGACTGTAGAAGACCTTGAAGAGCGAGTTAAAGCGGCTGGTATAGAAGTGGTTGTCAGACAAAACTTTCTGACTGACCCAACAAATGCTGTCAGAAACTTGAAGGTAAAAGTCAATAATATTCAGTATTCTCCGATGTGTTAGTTGAGGTTGGAAACCATTTGATAGCATATTGCAGTTTGAGTGTGCGATTATTCTGACGTCGGTACATGGTGACGCACGATATTACCTTGTATTGGTTATTACTGGGTGTATTCTGACGTCGGTACATGGTGACGCACGATATTACCTTGTATTGGTTATTACTGGGTGTATTCTTACGTCGGTACATGGTGACGCACGATATTACCTTGTATTGGTTATTACTGGGTGTATTCTGACGTCGGTACATGGTGACGCACGATATTACCTTGTATTGGGTATTACTGGGTGTAATTAGACATAATTATAACATTTTGCTGCATCAACATGGCATTTTAATGTCGGAGGTGTCGAGTTTATTTTTCCAATGAAGGGTAACATGAATTTTTGCAATTAAAATGTGCGTATGTTTTGTATAACATTAGAACGGCAACATGTCCATTCTTGTGTGGTTTCCTGACTTGCTGTTAATCAATTCACTAAAATATAAACTCAGTCTGATGAGGCTAAAGTGTAAATCGTCGGAATCCGAAGGATATATTTAGTAGTAATTAAGTAAGATAAATCTGAAAAGTATGTCTGGGTTCAGAGATGAAGCATTTTGGATTGATAAGAAGATTTGCGTTGGAGAATGCATAAATACATTGGCGAGTGGTTTGGTTTGCTGGATGTTGAAATGATAAGAGATGAGGTCGATGAACACATCTGCTCTTTAAACAGTCCTTCGTCAATCCAAAATGTTGATATCTCCATGTAGTCGTTGTATAAGCGCTATGACATTGTTCCCGTCTCAGATAGCTAAATATTAGTAAAATTGCATTCCGTTTTACACAATGACCTTCTGAACGAAACTAGGGAGTTTTATAAAGTGTTAAGGATGTTTTTAATTCATCATTTTCATTACGAACATTACATAAAACGTTTTTCATTCGTGTTTTCATGTCAGAAATCGTCTCATTCAAAAGTTTATGTTTTGAGTTCTTAATCTACAGCGAAGTATCTTAGAAGAAGTATGGAGTTGTATGTCTTATGTATTGCATATAAGATCAACTTCTGCTACTTGTATCGGCAAGAGTGTTACCCCTGATCAAATATGTAACAATGGTTTCGTATATTAATTGTACATCAATACTTGACGCCGCTTACAGCGTGGCGCTGATGTATGAGTTGTGTATCGTCTTTGTTACCGGAATATCGTTGTCTGTTCACAATTACTGATGCTATTTATTATTCTGTCTGGCAAGAAAGAAGCAATTTCTCCGTAAATTAGTCGTAATGTAGAAGAAAATTGTTTCTGTTGATCAATTAAAACTACGACGTTTAGTTTAATTGATTTGTCATTTAATTTATCTTATAAATTCTAAACTCGTCTAAACTTGACACATTTCCTGTTTAATGCAAACACAATTATAACCGTGAGTCTCAAATAATGTATACAGCAATATTTCCTGTATTGTATACAGAGACAAGATGCCCGGATTATAGTGGGCGTGTTTTATGAAGATATGGCACGGCGTGTGTTCTGTCAGGTAAGTTATTCAGGATGTGTGAACATGTGATGTTTTTGTTTACTACGCGGCACGAAAAGCTGGCGGCCGATCACAAAACGGTACGTATTTCTGCAGTTTTTTTTATTGTTAGAAATAGTTTTTAATAGCCTAAAACCTGGTCATCCAAAATCCGGCTGCATCGACACATAGACCTCTGTAGAGTTGCCGGAATGCGTGCCACAAAATTTAAGCGAGGTAAAATGTTGTCCGATTTTTTGTGATCGGCCGCCAGTTTTTCGTGCCGCGTAGTAAACAAAAAGTCGCGTGTTCACCCACCCTGTTAATATGTATATTTAATTCATTTACATCTAACATACATGTCGAGTATACAACACAACAACAACCCACTTCAATGCTTATTTAGAATTTCAGTATTAACAATTTAGTATTAAACTAATTAACCATGGTTTTATTGCTCCGAATGTTGTAATTATGATAAAGGTGCCATGTTCGGAGTTCAAAGCATTATTTACGAAATCGTATATTTTCAAACCGTTTAAGTTATTGTTGATACTTTTTCTCCTTTCCATGACAAACTTTGCTTGTGGAAAGTCTTCATACTTCGAATATATATGATGCACATTTCATACAGTTAATCTGTTATAAAACCTTATATAGTTGTATCTGTATGGTTTGACTTGTGTCAATAGTTACAGTTGAACATGGGAATGGTGTTCTTCGTGAATCTTTGACTGAAGATAAAACATCCTAATTCCTTCACCTCTCAGTCATGTAGGGAAGCTTGTCAGTTGTATGTGGAAAAACATGTGGCAGTCATGTAGGGAAGTGTGTCAGTTGTATGTGGAAAAACATGTGGCAGTCATGTGGGGAAGTGTGTCAGTTGTATGTGGAAAAACATGTGGCAGTCATGTAGGGAAGTGTGTCAGTTGTCTGTGGAAAAACATGTGGCAGTCATGTAGGGAAGTGTGTCAGTTGTATGTGGAAAAACATGTGGCAGTCATGTGGGGAAGTGTGTCAGTTGTATGTGGAAGAACATGTGGCAGTCATGTGGGGAAGTGTGTCAGTTGTCTGTGGAAAAACATGTGGCAGTCATGTGGGGAAGTGTGTCAGTTGTATGTGGAAAAACATGTGGCAGTCATGTGGGGAAGTGTGTCAGTTGTATGTGGAAAAACATGTGGCAGTCATGTGGGGAAGTGTGTCAGTTGTCTGTGGAAAAACATGTGGCAGTCATGTGGGGAAGTGTGTCAGTTGTCTGTGAAAGAACATGTGGCAGTCATGTGGGGAAGTGTGTCAGTTGTCTGTGGAAGAACATGTGGCAGTCATGTGGGGAAGTGTGTCAGTTGTCTGTGGAAGAACATGTGGCAGTCATGTAGGGAAGCTTGTCAGTTGTCTGTGGAAGAACATGTGGCAGTCATGTGGGGAAGTGTGTCAGTTGTATGTGGAAGAACATGTGGCAGTCATGTGGGGAAGTGTGTCAGTTGTATGTGGAAGAACATGTGGCAGTCATGTGGGGAAGTGTGTCAGTTGTCTGTGGAAGAACATGTGGCAGTCATGTAGGGAAGCTTGTCAGTTGTCTGTGGAAGAACATGTGGCAGTCATGTAGGGAAGCTTGTCAGTTGTCTGTGGAAGAACATGTGGCAGTCATGTAGGGAAGCTTGTCAGTTGTCTGTGGAAGAACATGTGGCAGTCATGTAGGGAAGTGTGTCAGTTGTCTGTGAAAGAACATATTGTTAGTACTGGTCGACAACCCAACAACACTTGTTTGATCAAATAGCCGCCGTATTTGACTGAACTACTATTGAAAAAGACACAAAATGCCCAAAATAACATGGGACACGAGTTTCAGTTACGGATTACATCTTGGTCGTGATTTGACTCCTTATTCCAATATTTGAATGAACGAATATTGTGCATTCCATGGATCATTTCTGCTGAGTGTAACAAACCTCTGACTTTCTATTATTTCCATCCTCGTAAATTGTTCATTTTCTTTGGTTTCAGGCGTACAAGGAGAAGTTGTATGGCAAAAAATATGTCTGGTTTATCATAGGTTTGTATCTTATTTATTTGATTTGAAACTTCTATGGATTTTGCAGTAGCGTTTTGCTATTTTTTTGCAAGATCGGAACTTGCCATTACTTGCGGCAGACTGAGTCAGCGGTATTAGACAATTGTCTACCAGGGCGTCTAATTAGAGCAAACATTGTGTCTAGATTCCCACAGTGGTATATGTCTAATTCAACACTTCCGGGATCTATTAGAATTCCAGCCCTAGTCTATTCCCGGGACCCGGAATCATTCCCATCTGTCTTCTATCTAAAGTTCCGTGTATCCCCGCCACTCTCCCTGTGGCAAACATTGATAAATGTGTTATACTGCGATGGTATATGGATGCTTATACAAACTTGACATGACTATCATTGTGATATTTCAGATTATCTCCCCTCTCTCATAAAATGTATTATTACATATATCAGTAAGACATCATGAAAACATATATACAGTAAAACCTCGATGATAAGGCCACCCTTTGTACTGAAGATAGTCCGTCTTATGTGTGAGGTGGTCTGAAGAAAACTTGAACACTGTTCTGTGACAATACGGTCTTATTATTATGACAGTCTTTATTTCGTCTGAGATTTAACTGTATTGGATTGTTTATGCTAGGTTCCCACTGCCGATCAGATCAACTCGATCAAGCCCGATCAAACGATCGGGAACTGGTCTGGCTCGCTCGGCAGGAGTGGTCGGGTGGTCTACATTGCTCGGCATCGCTCCGGTTTCCTATACAAAAGTTTTTGGCATGTCAAAAAAATTCGAGTAGGGATCGAAAAGCCAAGAACACGAGAAGCGATCTGGTATTAGTCGAGTAGAGGTCGAGTTGATCGGGAAACGATCGTGTAGAGATGTAGTTTGGTCGGGATAATTTTTGTTAAATTGTTTTTACCGATCAGTACCCGATCATTTCGAACTCTACTCGAGTAAAACCCGATTGCTTCCTGATCAACGCGATCCTTGTTCGATCTGTTGTCCATATCAACTCGACCGCTATCCGACCGCACTCGATCACTTCCCGATCGCTACTCGACCGCTAAATCGACCATACACGATCGCAAGTGGCCACGACACGATTAAAAGGGCGCGCATATCTCTCAGGTCGCTCATACACTGCTATGAACACGAAGGGATCACATCTACAGATATACAACTACAAGGATGCCACGAAAAGGCAGAAAGGCCAGGCCTGCTGCTACATTTGTTGATGATGAAGCCAGAACCTCATCGCTTCCAGTCCCCGCTCAGAAGGGAAGGAATGAGAGCCAGCAGTCAGCTTCACCTACACATCATATTGACTCCCCTTCCAAGCATACCAGGAGTCAGGAGCAGGAGCAGCCTTGTTCCCCTGAGAAAGAGGTACAGTTTTTTATTATCAGCGTCTACTCTGAGGAAGTTTCTGTAGGCATTGTGGTCCTCTCTGTTGAGCTCCTGCAGCAGTTGGTCATACTGCCCATACAGTGGTCGCCGTATCAGCCACTGCCTCACACAGATTTCCCTGCGCCGTTGCTGTCTACGCCTTCTTGTGCGTCTTCTACGCTCCTCGACCCCTTCTTCCCCTTCAAGTGCCATCACAGCCATGACCCTGTCTCTCTGGAGCTCTAACCAACAGGTCCACAACTGCAATTGCTCTACATCCATGATATATGATGCTGATGCTGAAAACTATCCTCTAGAACTTCTGAGTGCTGACCACAAAAGTTCGAAGTATTTATACTTAAATTGCCCGTACACGACCAATTCATGACCCCCTACGACCCCGGTACGACCAGGTCGATCTGGTCGGGTCGAGATCGAATAGAGATCGAGTAGACGTCGTGTTGGTTTAGCTGGTCGAGTAGATATCGTGTAGGGATCGTGTATGGGTCGAGATGATCGATTAGAGTTCGGAGTGGTTGTCGGGTTGAAGTCGTGGATGAGTCGTTAGTGGTCGTGTGGGGGTCGTGTATGATCGAGTAGAGTTCGGAGTGGTTGTCGGGTTGAAGTCGTGGAGGAGGAGTGAATGGTCGTGTGGGGGTCGTGTATGATCGAGTAGCGGTCGAGAAGAAGTCGTGTACAAGCCTCATCAAGCAGTTGGTCGCACGTGGTCGGGCAATTTGGGCGATCGGGATGATCGAGTTGATCTGATCGGCAGTGGGAACCTACCATTACTGATACTCGATGGCTCTAAACACAATATGAGCGCCGCTGTACGATTTCCAACCTCTTCTTTAAGTGACGTGTCATTTCCAGAAAACGTTACGTGTGACGTCACCATGAACTGACAGTAAGCAATATTTGTCCCATATGTCAATATGAAAACATAGTGACCATATGGAGTAATTAGTGTTTCCTGCTTACAAATAATGATATCACATGTTGCGTAAACCCCATAGCAGCGCTCATATATGAATGTTTAAATGCTCGTAAATGATGAATATGTCATATAGTTTCAGCATTTTGTCTTAGATTTTATTCCGGCATCCTTGAATGTCATATTTTTGTTGATGTTAATGAATACTCTGTAATTTGTTGTTTTAAACGAAGAAATTATCAATTTTCTTTTAGATAATATCGAAAACGAATTAGCTTTCAAGTTTTGCACTATATCTCTTGAACAAGTTGATGCACTCTTCGTTATTTTGTACATTTATTTTATTTCATATTTTCTTTATTGTGCGTTTTGTCGTGACATGATAAGTTATCATATTTCATTCCATTTCCGTCGTAAATGAAGAAAACAGAGTACATGTATGTCTTACCGAGAACCGAGGCACTCGAGGCACTTGAGAATTTTCTATAAAATGTCTTATATTATTGACACATCGCCTGGTAATAGTTAAATCCAACGAACTGCATTCATCGTGGTAGTAATTTGGTTTTGGCAACATTAAAAATGGAAAATCACTTCTTGATATGATTTATGAGTATATTTCACCATGTCATTACAGATATTTAGTGAAGCAATTATTATACGTAACACGCCGAGCAGATTCAATCACCTAAGTGATATAAAACTAATAAATTGTGGAAATCCAATTACTTACCGTGAATATAGACAATACCAGATTCTATAAATCACTTTAGATAACACTGAAAGCATATATCTCTGCTATATCGATCTAGGCTGTGTCAGAACTTAAAAACAGAAATAGACAATGAACATGTATGACATTGTACTAAAAAAATGTTGATAACAAGACACAGCTCGATACTAGGTATACTATAACAATGGCTTCACTCAAGGTTACACAGAAAGTCAATGCTTTTATATATACTCAATGTGTCCGCACGGC
The DNA here is from genome assembly GCA_032209605.1 of Mactromeris polynyma. Classification (NCBI taxonomy): domain Eukaryota; kingdom Metazoa; phylum Mollusca; class Bivalvia; order Venerida; family Mactridae; genus Mactromeris; species Mactromeris polynyma. The sequence goes on from JASFXZ010000023.1 coordinate 3,443,135, forward strand.
TAGCTCAGTTGGTAGAGCGCTAGTCTGTCACCCGACATATTCGGGTTTGATTCCCAGGTTGGGTAGTTTATGTTCCCCTTGACATTGGCTACGGCCATGTCCTCCTTGACAATGGCTACGGTCATGTCCTCATTTACAATGGCTACGGTCATGTCCTCATTGACATTGGCTACGGTCACGTCCTCATTGACATTGGCTACGGTCATGTCCTCCTTGACAATAGCTACGGTCATGTCCTCATTGACAATGGCTACGGCCATGTCCTCCTTGACAATGGCTACGGTCATGTCCTCATTGACAATGGCTACGGTCATGTCCTCATTGACAATGACTACGGTCATGTTCCCCTTGACATTGGCTACGGTCATGTCCTCCAAAGTTGAAGAAGTTCTTAGTTGCTTGCGGAAGAGCAAGTTGTACTAGTTGTAGTTTATTCCAGAAAACTAGTAAGTGCACCTGGTTGCCTTATATTCCAGTAAGTACACCTGGGTGCCGTATATTCCAGTAAGTACACCTGGTTGCCGTATATTCCAGTAAGTACACCTGGGTGCCGTTTATTCCAGTAAGTACACCTGGTTGCCGTATATTCCAGTAAGTACACCTGGTTGCCGTATATACTTGAAAAGAATGATAAAAAACGGCGTAAAACCCGATGAAAATAAAAGTCAGACTCAAAGACAAAAAAGTAAAACATACCATACATGTAGATATTGCCAAGTTTGTACCTACGTGTTTGGAGAAGACAAAGAGGCCGGTTCAAAGTACCAGCTGTCACGTGCTGGCGTATTTCATCTTTGCGCAATGGAAACTTCATAACATGTTTATAAATTAATGTATGTACAATCTCCTAAAAAAGCTTTGTCACTTATTCGATACGGAGTGACGTCTTGTCGACTTGTTTTTATTTCGCTAAATTTGAAAGCAACTGTGCATTTGATCCCACTGTCTTTGTGTTTGAAAAGCCATTGCTGTCACTGTAGACCTCATACGTTATTGCATGTGACAAAACGATAAATTCGAAAATCATGCTCGATTTGTAACAATTTCTAGTTAAAGAGCCCAAACACCCCTACATTCATTCGATTCGAAATTTGTTATATTCGGTAAAGAAACAACTCAATATAAATCAAACAGATCATTTCGTGAAATCAAATGTAATTCTCTTGGTTTGAAACTATCATACAACCATGAGAGAAGAGGACACGTGACATGCTGATTGGAGCAAGATATAACACATTCACATTCAACATGCATTTGTGTAGTTTTTATTTTTCTGTGTTTAATAATTCATAATGAAACGTGAGAACAAGATTTTATTGTCATATGATGTGATATATAAGGATTCCATTATTGTTTTCATTTCTGGCATGAAGCTTTCAACCGACACATTAACAGCGAAACATAAAATACGAAACATTTCCTGAAAATACTGTGTCACATATAATGACAGTTGGTGTACAGAATGTCACTATTAGACGATTTGGCTTATTCTTGAGCAATTATAGCCAGTTCTGGTATTGACATTTAGCATGAGTCTTTAATTGCTTCAGTAAATGGCAATCAACTAATGAGTTAACTTTTTTCATTATATATGTATGTAATTAAGTACTTAATAATGCATAAAACAATTGTAAGTTTAAAAGTGGAGCTCGACATCATGATGGAACATTGTATTCTATTTACTCGCACAGGTTGGTATCCCAACAACTGGTATAAACGCGTAGATGACAGGAATATCAATTGTACAGCTGAACAATTGAAGGAAGCATTAGAGGGACATATCACCACTGAAGCTGTCATTCTTCATCAGGAAAATACAAAAACTGACACTGACATGGTAGGTTTCTATGTAAATTTGACAGCAGGCCTGAAGTATTGTATGTGTTACCACTGACAGCAGGCCTGAAGTATTGTATGTGTTACCACTGACAGCAGGCCTGAAGTATTGTATGTGTTACCACTGACAGTTGTAGAAGTATTGTATGTGTTACCACTGACAGCAGGCCTGAAGTATTGTATGTGTTACCACTGACAGCAGGCCTGAAGTATTGTATGTGTTACCACTGACAGCAGGCCTGAAGTATTGTATGTGTTACCACTGACAGTTGTAGAAGTATTGTATGTGTTACCACTGACAGTTGTAGAAGTATTGTATGTGTTACCACTGACAGCAGGCCTGAAGTATTGTATGTGTTACCACTGACAGCAGGCCTGAAGTATTGTATGTGTTACCACTGACAGCAGGCCTGAAGTATTGTATGTGTTACCACTGACAGTTGTAGAAGTATTGTATGTGTTACCACTGACAGCAGGCCTGAAGTATTGTATGTGTTACCACTGACAGCAGGCCTGAAGTATTGTATGTGTTACCACTGACAGTTGTAGAAGTATTGTATGTGTTACCACTGACAGCAGGCCTGAAGTATTGTATGTGTTACCACTGACAGCAGGCCTGAAGTATTGTATGTGTTACCACTGACAGCAGGCCTGAAGTATTGTATGTGTTACCACTGACAGCAGGCCTGAAGTATTGTATGTGTTACCACTGACAGTTGTAGAAGTATTGTATGTGTTACCACTGACAGCAGGCCTGAAGTATTGTATGTGTTACCACTGACAGTTGTAGAAGTATTGTATGTGTTACCACTGACAGCAGGCCTGAAGTATTGTATGTGTTACCACTGACAGTTGTAGAAGTATTGTATGTGTTACCACTGACAGCAGGCCTGAAGTATTGTATGTGTTACCACTGACAGTTGTAGAAGTATTGTATGTGTTACCACTGACAGCAGGCCTGAAGTATTGTATGTGTTACCACTGACAGCAGGCCTGAAGTATTGTATGTGTTACCACTGACAGCAGGCCTGAAGTATTGTATGTGTTACCACTGACAGCAGGCCTGAAGTATTGTATGTGTTACCACTGACAGCAGGCCTGAAGTATTGTATGTGTTACCACTGACAGTTGTAGAAGTATTGTATGTGTTACCACTGACAGCAGGCCTGAAGTATTGTATGTGTTACCACTGACAGTTGTAGAAGTATTGTATGTGTTACCACTGACAGCAGGCCTGAAGTATTGTATGTGTTACCACTGACAGCAGGCCTGAAGTATTGTATGTGTTACCACTGACAGTTGTAGAAGTATTGTATGTGTTACCACTGACAGCAGGCCTGAAGTATTGTATGTGTTACCACTGACAGTTGTAGAAGTATTGTATGTGTTACCACTGACAGCAGGCCTGGAGTATTGTATGTGTTACCACTGACAGCAGGCCTGGAGTATTGTATGTGTTACCACTGACAGTTGTAGAAGTATTGTATGTGTTACCACTGACAGCAGGCCTGAAGTATTGTATGTGTTACCACTGACAGTTGTAGAAGGATTGTATGTGTTACCACTGACAGCAGGCCTGGAGTATTGTATGTGTTACCACTGACAGTTGTAGAAGTATTGTATGTGTTACCACTGACAGCAGGCCTGAAGTATTGTATGTGTTACCACTGACAGTTGTAGAAGTATTGTATGTGTTACCACTGACAGCAGGCCTGGAGTATTGTATGTGTTACCACTGACAGTTGTAGAAGTATTGTATGTGTTACCACTGACAGCAGGCCTGAAGTATTGTATGTGTTACCACTGACAGCAGGCCTGGAGTATTGTATGTGTTACCACTGACAGCAGGCCTGGAGTATTGTATGTGTTACCACTGACAGTTGTAGAAGTATTGTATGTGTTACCACTGACAGCAGGCCTGGAGTATTGTATGTGTCACCACTGACAGCAGGCCTGGAGTATTGTATGTGTTACCACTGACAGTTGTAGAAGTATTGTATGTGTTACCACTGACAGTTGTAGAACAATTATATGTGTTACCACTGACAGTTGTAGAAGAATTATATATGTTACCACTGACAGTAGTAGCAGTAATATATTTGTTACCACTGACAGTAGTAGCAGTAATATATGTGTTACCAACTGACAGTAGTAGCAGTATTATATTTGTAACCACTGACAGTATAACTACAGCAGTACTATATTTGTAACTACTGACAGTAGTACTACAGCGGTATTATATTTGTAACCACTGACAGTAGTACTTCAGCAGTATTATATGTGTAACCACTGACAGTATTACTACAGCAGTACTATATGTGTAACCACTGACAGTATAACTACAGCAGTACTATATTTGTAACTACTGACAGTAGTACTACAGCGGTATTATATTTGTTACCACTGACAGTAGTACTTCAGCAGTATTATATTTGTAACCACTGACAGTAGTACTACAGCAGTACTATATGTGTAACCACTGACAGTAGTACTACAGCAGTATTATATTTGTAACCACTGACAGTATTACTACAGCAGTACTATATTTGTAACTACTGACAGTATTACTACAGCAGTACTATATTTGTAACCACTGACAGTATTACTACAGCAGTACTATATGTGTAACCAATGACAGTAGTACTACAGCAGTATTATATTTGTAACCACTGACAGTATAACTTCAGCAGTACTATATTTGTAACCACTGACAGTATAACTACAGCAGTACTATATTTGTAACTACTGACAGTATTACTACAGCAGTACTATATTTGTAACCACTGACAGTATTACTACAGCAGTACTCTATGTGTAACCACTGACAGTAGAACTTCAGCAGTATTATATTTGTAACCACTGACAGTAGTACTACAGCAGTACTATATGTGTAACCACTGACAGTAGTACTACAGCAGTACTATATGTGTAACCACTGACAGTAGTACTACAGCAGTACTATATGTGTAACCACTGACAGTAGTACTACAGCAGTACTATATGTGTAACCACTGACAGTGGTACTACAGCAGTATTATATTTGTAACCACTGACAGTATTACTACAGCAGTACTATATTTGTAACCACTGACAGTATAACTACAGCAGTACTATATGTGTAACCACTGACAGTAGTACTACAGCAGTACTATATGTGTAACCACTGACAGTATAACTACAGCAGTACTATATGTGTAACCACTGACAGTATAACTACAGCAGTACTATATGTGTAACCACTGACAGTAGTACTACAGCAGTACTATATGTGTAACCACTGACAGTAGTACTACAGCAGTACTATATTTGTAACCACTGACAGTATTACTACAGCAGTACTATATGTGTAACCACTGACAGTAGTACTACAACAGTACTATATGTGTAACCACTGACAGTAGTACTACAGCAGTATTATATTTCTAACCACTGACAGTAGTACTACAGCAGTACTATATGTGTAACCACTGACAGTAGTACTACAGCAGTACTATATGTGTAACCACTGACAGTGGTACTACAGCAGTATTATATTTGTAACCACTGACAGTATTACTATAGCAGTACTATATTTGTAACCACTGACAGTATAACTACAGCAGTACTATATGTGTAACCACTGACAGTAGTACTACAGCAGTACTATATTTGAAACCACTGACAGTATAACTAAAGCAGTACTATATTTGTAACTACTGACAGTAGTACTACAGCGGTATTATATTTGTAACCACTGACAGTAGTACTTCAGCAGTATTATATGTGTAACCACTGACAGTATTACTACAGCAGTACTATATGTGTAACCACTGACAGTATAACTACAGCAGTACTATATTTGTAACTACTGACAGTAGTACTACAGCGGTATTATATTTGTAACCACTGACAGTAGTACTTCAGCAGTATTATATTTGTAACCACTGACAGTAGTACTACAGCAGTACTATATGTGTAACCACTGACAGTAGTACTACAGCAGTATTATATTTGTAACCACTGACAGTATAACTACAGCAGTACTATATTTGTAACCACTGACAGTATTACTACAGCAGTACTATATTTGTAACTACTGACAGTATTACTACAGCAGTACTATATTTGTAACCACTGACAGTATTACTACAGCAGTACTATATGTGTAACCAATGACAGTAGTACTACAGCAGTATTATATTTGTAACCACTGACAGTATAACTTCAGCAGTACTATATTTGTAACCACTGACAGTATAACTACAGCAGTACTATATTTGTAACTACTGACAGTATTACTACAGCAGTACTATATTTGTAACCACTGACAGTATTACTACAGCAGTACTATATGTAACCACTGACAGTAGTACTACAGCAGTACTATATTTGTAACCACTGACAGTATTACTACAGCAGTACTATATTTGTAACTACTGACAGTATTACTACAGCAATACTATATTTGTAACCACTGACAGTATTACTACAGCAGTACTATATGTGTAACCACTGACAGTAGTACTACAGCAGTACTATATGTGTAACCACTGACAGTAGTACTTCAGCAGTATTATATTTGTAACCACTGACAGTAGTACTACAGCAGTACTATATGTGTAACCACTGACAGTAGTACTACAGCAGTACTATATGTGTAACCACTGACAGTAGTACTACTGCAGTATTATATTTCTAACCACTGACAGTAGTACTACAGCAGTACTATATGTGTAACCACTGACAGTAGTACTACAGCAGTACTATATGTGTAACCACTGACAGTGGTACTACAGCAGTATTATATTTGTAACCACTGACAGTATTACTACAGCAGTACTATATTTGTAACCACTGACAGTATAACTACAGCAGTACTATATGTGTAACCACTGACAGTAGTACTACAGCAGTACTATATGTGTAACCACTGACAGTATAACTACAGCAGTACTATATGTGTAACCACTGACAGTATAACTACAGCAGTACTATATGTGTAACCACTGACAGTAGTACTACAGCAGTACTATATGTGTAACCACTGACAGTAGTACTACAGCAGTACTATATTTGTAACCACTGACAGTATTACTACAGCAGTACTATATGTGTAACCACTGACAGTAGTACAGCAGCAGTATTATATTTGTAACCACTGACAGTAGTACTACAGCAGTACTATATTTGAAACCACTGACAGTATAAATACAGCATTACTATATGTGTAACCACTGACAGTAGTACTACAGCAGTACTATATTTGTAACCACTGACAGTAGTACTACTGCAGTATTATATTTGGAACCACTGACAGTAGTACTACAGCAGTACTATATTTGTAACCACTGACAGTATAACTACAGCAGTACTATATGTGTAACCACTGACAGTAGTACTACAGCAGTACTATATTTGTAACCACTGACAGTATAACTACAGCAGTACTATATGTGTAACCACTGACAGTATAACTACAGCAGTACTATATGTGTAACCACTGACAGTAGTACTACAGCAGTACTATATTTGTAACCACTGACAGTATAACTACAACAGTACTATATGTGTAACCACTAACAGTATTACTACAGCAGTACTATATTTGTAACCACTGACAGTATAACTACAGCAGTACTATATGTGTAACCACTGACAGTAGTACTTCAGCAGTATTATATGTGTAACCACTGACAGTATTACTACAGCAGTACTTTATTTGTTACCACTAACAGTATTACTACAGCAGTACTATATTTGTTACCACTGACAGTTGTATCAGTATTATATTTGTAACCACTGACAGTTGTATTAGTATTATATTGGTAACCACTGACAGTTGTATCAGTATTATATTTGTTACCACTGACAGTAGTAGCAGTAATATATATGTTACCACTGACAGTTGCAGCAGTATTATATATGTTACCACTAACAGTTGCAGCAGTTTTATATATGTTACCACTGACAGTTGCAGCAGTATTATATATGTAACCACTGACAGTTGCAGCCGTATTATATATGTAACCACTGACAGTTGCAGCAGTATTATATATGTTACCACTGACTGTAGCAGCAGCATTATACCTGTTACCACTGACAGTTGCAGCAGTATTATATATGTAACCACTGACAGTTGCAGCAGTATTATATAGGTAACCACTGACAGTTGCAGCAGTATTATATTTGTTTCCACTGATAGTTGCAGCAGTATTTTATAGGTAACCACTGACAGTTGCAGCAGTATTATATAGGTAACCACTGACAGTTGCAGCAGTATTATATAGGTAACCACTGACTGTTGCAGCAGTATTATATTTGTTTCCACTGATAGTTGCAGCAGTATTATATTTGTTTCCACTGACAGTTGCAGCAGTATTATATATGTAACCACTGACAGTTGCAGCAGTATTATATTTGTTTCCACTGATAGTTGCAGCAGTATTATATTTGTTTCCACTGACTGTTGCAGCAGTATTATATTTGTTTCCACTGACAGTTGCAGCAGTATTATATTTGTTTCCACTGACAGTTGCTGCAGTATTATATTTGTTTTCCACTGACTGTTGTAGCAGTATTATGTATGTAACCACTGACAGTTGCAGCAGTATTATATTTGTTTCCACTGACAGTTGCAGCAGTATTATATATGTAACCACTGACAGTTGCAGCAGTATTATATATGTAACCACTGACAGTTGCAGCAGTATTATATATGTTTCCACTGACTGTTGCAGCAGTATTATATTTGTTTCCACTGACAGTTGAGCAGTATTATATTTGTTTCCACTGACAGTTGTAGCAGTATTATATTTGTTGCCACTGACAGTTGCAGCAGTTTTATATATGTTGCCACTGATAGTTGCAGCAGTATTATATATGTAACCACTGACAGTTGCAGCAGTATTATATATGTAACCACTGACAGTTGCAGCAGTATTATATTTGTTTCCACTGACAGTTGCAGCAGTATTATATATGTAACCACTGACAGTTGTAGCAGTATTATATATGTAACCACTGACAGTTGCAGCAGTATTATATATGTAACCACTGACAGTTGTAGCATTATTATATATGTAACCACTGACAGTTGCAGCAGTATTATATTTGTTTCCACTGACTGTAGCAGCAGTATTATATATGTAACCACTGACAGTTGCAGCAGTATTATATTTGTTTCCACTGACAGTTGCAGCAGTATTATATTTGTTTCCACTGACAGTTGTAGCAGTATTATTTATGTAACCACTGACAGTTGCAGCAGTATTATATTTGTTTCCACTGACAGTTGCAGCAGTATTATATATGTAACCACTGACAGTTGCAGCAGTATTATATATGTAACCACTGACAGTTGCAGCAGTATTATATTTGTTTCCACTGACAGTTGTAGCAGAATTATATATGTAACCACTGACAGTAGCAGCAGTATTATATTTGTTTCCACTGACAGTTGCAGCAGTATTATATATGTAACCACTGACAGTTGCAGCAGTATTATATATGTAACCACTGACAGTTGCAGCAGTATTATATTTGTTTCCACTGACAGTTGCAGCAGTATTATATTTGTTTCCACTGACAGTTGCAGCAGTATTATTTTTGTTTCCACTGACAGTTGCAGCAGTATTATATTTGTTTCCACTGACAGTTGCAGCAGTATTATATTTGTTTCCACTGACAGTTGCAGCAGTATTATATTTGTTTCCACTGACAGTTGCAGCAGTATTATATTTGCTACCACTGAGAAAAGTATTGTGATAGTTGTAGTGGTTGCTTGCACGTGTTGATGTTTGCTACTAATACATTTCGATAAAAAGGTTATTATATCTCTCTATGATGCATATTTAGTTAATAACTATGACGAGGAATTGAATTTTCGGAAGATATAAAATGCCCGCAAACTTAAACATGATTATTGAAATAAGATTAGTATGGTCTTCGAATTTCCCATCAGTAGCACTAAAATGTTTAACTACGACAAGTTAAGACACTGAACAATCGATAGACAACGAAGTGCAATATTTTGACATCTTATTTTATAATGACAACATCAAGCGCAAATAGCGAGCGACTAAATGGCACCGAATTTTGTAGCATTTTGCATAAACTGTCAATAAAACAGCATGGTATAATCCGTCGGGAACGAGTATTGTAGTTGAAAGTATGAAAATGAGCTTGCCACGCTGGTGAACTCTATAACACGAACACCAGAGTTAGAACGGCTTGCATTCCAAATACGTATCATTTGCGACAGGTCCGCTAAAAGCTTATTGTATTGTGCATAATTACTCCCTGTCTGCCAATTTTGTTTATTTTAGACTTTCTCAATTTCTGATTTGTCAATATTGAATGAAGCGCTGTTATGATAAACCAATTTTTCCTTCTGTATAAGTCTGGCTGTTATTTCCAGCTTGTCAAACTTTAATCGACCTTTGATTTATGATGGAAGAGAAAATGCACAACTTCATTGTTTTATTTACCGATTCTTTCTACTACAGGAAATTAAAATATCAAAATCTGATTGGTGTTTACTTAAGGGACGCATTCAACAGGCAACTTGATCAATTTATTATAATGCATTTTCAAACAGAGAATTCTTCAGAGTGTTGTAAATTGCTCGCATCAGCTAATCTCATGGCGTAATGTGACTCTATAGTCAATAATTGTACTTAAAAATAAACTTTTCGACAAAAATGTTATTTTCCTAATGGACTAGGCTTTGTTTAATCGACCAGAATGAAAAATAGCTTAATGAAACAGAATACATATTGGTTATGAAAGCAGATGAATTGTGTGCGTGTTTTAGCTTTCAGGAGGCGGCTTGTACACGCCTTCTCATTTCTCTGTGACATCTTGCTGTATGTGTCTCTCTTTTATATTGACAGACAGCACAGCATTTCAAGGAAAGACTAGACGAGCGACTCAATGTATCAGACACAAGTCAGGTGGGCGGCTACCCAGAAGCCCCTCTTGCCTATGACGCAGTTTGGGCTCTGGCAATGGCACTGAACAAAACGGCGGACAGGTACTTTATATCAAATTAGATACGTTTATTACCTCCAAGTTGGAGAGCAGAACAGTATATACAGTTTTAACAAAACAAAACAAACATTATTTAAAAATATCTACGGAACAAATATGAATGTATATATGTTGAAAGATATTTTAAGTATAATATTGTTTTTTTATTATTCATATGACGACTTAAATACAAAAAAAAATCAAAAACAGTATGTTTACACCGTATTAAGTACTGGTCGAGGTATAGAGTGTCCGACTCCAGATCCGAAGGTCGTGGATTCGAATCGCGTCTCATGCGAGGCTGAACTGTGAATTTGGCAATACGTGATTGAGATGCAAGTACTGATGAGCTACCCAGAAACCAGTCAGGAGTGATTCATATATGTTGCCAATTTGTTTCATGATCGAAGTTACAAAAATACATTTCAATAATAATGTACCTCTTCCAAAATTCTAGTGTAGAAAGCAGATTTCTCAAACCGTGAATATTGGATTGAGACAATAAATACAGAATTATAAAGAAATAAATGAAATAATGAATGCCTTGTTATCTATTCCAGATTAAGTGAGAGAGGGTTGAATATCGAAGATTTCAATTATTCAAATTCTGAGATCACAGAAGAAATATATTCAGCAATGAATTCAACAAAGTTTGTAGGAGTATCTGTACGTAACTTGTACTTAAAGTCAGTTTTAGGTGCAATATCCATGTTCAACACGCATCAACATTTCAATGTTCCCGAGAGGTTGAATTTTCATGGTTTCATGAATTACTAATTCCACGGTTTTAGGAAACAGAACATATACCATGTCATCGTCTGCGTTTTATCGTCACTTGTAACAATGAAGTCCCTTATTGGTCAGCCAGGATTTACAGCTTGTTAACACGTTTATTTAATGTATGCTTAGTTTATGATTCTAAAACCTTCCATGAAAATATTCTTGTTCAAGAGAAGTACAACTTAGCTTGGCTTTTCTGTAAATGAGTTTTTTGAGTGTAAAATGTTAAAAATGACATTGAGTCAAACAATGTTTAAAAAAGAATATGTCATAGTGACATACTGTATTACTTAAATTATTTCTTTAAACTTAAAATTTATAAACATGTGCACCAGTGTATATTTTCAACCAGTGACGAGGGGATGATACTGGCGTACCAAGCATGGACATTGTGAACTGTAATACCCAACAGGAAATGTCACAACATGCACAGCCACCCCTAACGCACACGGACTCATGAACATTTAAACATACATGTATATATGCAAACAAGACTTATGACAAAGTTGGTATGCATTCTGGATTGAATCATATAACAAACTCTATAAATGATAAGGGAGTTAGTTGCTTAGATTTCAGAACAACACATGAGAAAATCACAATACATTTATTTTTATGTATCAATACAAAAAATAACAGCGTGTCTTTGTTACCTGGCTATAATGTGCTAACTATAAAACAAATACCACGTTTAAAGCGGGATACCATTTTCTCTTCTCATCACTTGTGTCTATATGATAACTTCTCATCACTTGTGTCTATAGGATAGTTTCTCATCACTTGTGTCTATATGATAGTTTCTCATCACTTGTGTCTATATGATAGCTTCTCATCACTTGTGTCTATATGATAGTTTCTCATCACTTGTGTCTATATGATAGTTTCTCATCACTTGTGTCTATATGATAGTTTCTCATCACTTGTGTCTATATGATAGCTTCTCATCACTTGTGTCTATAGGATAGTTTCTCATCACTTGTGTCTATATGATAGCTTCTCATCACTTGTGTCTATATGATAGCTTCTCATCACTTGTGTCTATATGATAGTTTCTCATCACTTGTGTCTATATGATAGTTTCTCATCACTTGTGTCTATATGATAGTTTCTCATCACTTGTGTCTATATGATAGTTTCTCATCACTTGTGTCTATATGATAGCTTCTCATCACTTGTGTCTATAGGATAGTTTCTCATCACTTGTGTCTATATGATAGTTTCTCATCACTTGTGTCTATATGATAGTTTCTCATCACTTGTGTCTATATGATAGTTTCTCATCACTTGTGTCTATATGATAGTTTCTCATCACTTGTGTCTATATGATAGTTTCTCATCACTTGTGTCTATATGATAGTTTCTCATCACTTGTGTCTATATGATAGTTTCTCATCACTTGTGTCTATAGGATAGCTTCTCATCACTTGTGTCTATATGATAGTTTCTCATCACTTGTGTCTATATGATAGCTTCTCATCACTTGTGTCTATATGATAGTTTCTCATCACTTGTGTCTATATGATAGTTTCTCATCACTTGTGTCTATATGATAGTTTCTCATCACTTGTGTCTATATGATAGTTTCTCATCACTTGTGTCTATATGATAGCTTCTCATCACTTGTGTCTATATGATAGTTTCTCATCACTTGTGTCTATAGGATAGTTTCTCATCACTTGTGTCTATATGATAGTTTCTCATCACTTGTGTCTATATGATAGCTTCTCATCACTTGTGTCTATATGATAGCTTCTCATCACTTGTGTCTATATGATAGTTTCTCATCACGTGTGTCTATATGATAACTTCTCATCACTTGTGTCTATATGATAGCTTCTCATCACTTGTGTCTATATGATAGTTTCTCATCACTTGTGTCTATATGATAACTTCTCATCACTTGTGTCTATATGATAGCTTCTCATCACTTGTGTCTATATGATAGTTTCTCATCACGTGTGTATATATGATAGCTTCTCATCACTTGTGTCTATATGATAGTTTCTCATCACTTGTGTCTATATGATAGTTTCTCATCACTTGTGTCTATATGATAGTTTCTCATCACTTGTGTCTATATGATAGTTTCTCATCACTCGTGTCTATATGATAGTTTCTCATCACTTGTGTCTATATGATAGCTTCTCATCACTCGTGTCTATATGATAGTTTCTCATCACTCGTGTCTATATGATAGTTTCTCATCACTCGTGTCTATATGATAGTTTCTCATCACTCGTGTCTATATGATAGCTTCTCATCACTTGTGTCTATATGATAGTTTCTCATCACTTGTGTCTATATGATAGTTTCTCATCACTTGTGTCTATATGATAGTTTCTCATCACTTGTGTCTATAGGATAGTTTCTCATCACTTGTGTCTATATGATAGCTTCTCATCACTTGTGTCTATATGATAGCTTCTCATCACTTGTGTCTATATGATAGCTTCTCATCACTTGTGTCTATAGGATAGTTTCTCATCACTTGTGTCTATATGATAGCTTCTCATCACTTGTGTCTATATGATAGTTTCTCATCACTTGTGTCTATATGATAGCTTCTCATCACTTGTGTCTATAGGATAGTTTCTCATCACTTGTGTCTTTAGGATAGTTTCTCATCACTTGTGTCTATATGATAGTTTCTCATCACTTGTGTCTATATGATAGCTTCTCATCACTTGTGTCTATAGGATAGTTTCTCATCACTTGTGTCTATATGATAGCTTCTCATCACTTGTGTCTATATGATAGCTTCTCATCACTTGTGTCTATATGATAGTTTCTCATCACTTGTGTCTATATGATAGCTTCTCATCACTTGTGTCTATAGGATAGTTTCTCATCACTTGTGTCTATAGGATAGTTTCTCATCACTTGTGTCTATATGATAGCTTCTCATCACTTGTGTCTATATGATAGTTTCTCATCACTTGTGTCTATATAATAGCTTCTCATCACTTGTGTCTATATGATAGCTTCTCATCACTTGTGTCTATATGATAGTTTCTCATCACTTGTGTCTATATGATAGCTTCTCATCACTTGTGTCTATATGATAGCTTCTCATCACTTGTGTCTATATGATAGTTTCTCATCACTTGTGTCTATATGATAGTTTCTCATCACTTGTGTCTATATGATAGCTTCTCATCACTTGTGTCTATATGATAGCTTCTCATCACTTGTGTCTATATGATAGTTTCTCATCACTTGTGTCTATAGGATAGTTTCTCATCACTTGTGTCTATATGATAGTTTCTCATCACTTGTGTCTATATGATAGTTTCTCATCACTTGTGTCTATATGATAGCTTCTCATCACTTGTGTCTATAGGATAGTTTCTCATCACTTGTGTCTATATGATAGTTTCTCATCACTTGTGTCTATATGATAGTTTCTCATCACTTGTGTCTATATGATAGTTTCTCATCACTTGTGTCTATATGATAGTTTCTCATCACTTGTGTCTATATGATAGTTTCTCATCACTTGTGTCTATATGATAGTTTCTCATCACTTGTGTCTATATGATAGCTTCTCATCACTTGTGTCTATAGGATAGTTTCTCATCACTTGTGTCTATATGATAGTTTCTCATCACTTGTGTCTATATGATAGTTTCTCATCACTTGTGTCTATATGATAGTTTCTCATCACTTGTGTCTATATGATAGTTTCTCATCACTTGTGTCTATAGGATAGTTTCTCATCACTTGTGTCTATAGGATAGCTTTTCATCACTTGTGTCTATATGATAGTTTCTCATCACTTGTGTCTATAGGATAGTTTCTCATCACTTGTGTCTATATGATAGTTTCTCATCACTTGCGTCTATAGGATAGTTTCTCATCACTTGTGTCTATAGGATAGTTTCTCATCACTTGTGTCTATAGGATAGTTTCTCATCACTTGTGTCTATATGATAGCTTCTCATCACTTGTGTCTATATGATAATTTCTCATCACTTGTGTCTATAGGATAGTTTCTCATCACTTGTGTCTATAGGATAGTTTCTCATCACTTGTGTCTATAGGATAGTTTCTCATCACTTGTGTCTATATGATAGCTTCTCATCACTTGTGTCTATATGATAGTTTCTCATCACTTGTGTCTATAGGATAGTTTCTCATCACTTGTGTCTATAGGATAGCTTCTCATCACTTGTGTCTATAGGATAGTTTCTCATCACTTGTGTCTATATGATAGCTTCTCATCACTTGTGTCTATATGATAGTTTCTCATCACTTGTGTCTATATGATAGCTTCTCATAACTTGTGTCTATATGATAGTTTCTCATCACTTGTGTCTATAGGATAGTTTCTCATCACTTGTGTCTATAGGATAGTTTCTCATCACTTGTGTCTATATGATAGTTTCTCATCACTTGTGTCTATATGATAGCTTCTCATCACTTGTGTCTATATGATAGTTTCTCATCACTTGTGTCTATATGATAGTTTCTCATCACTTGTGTCTATATGATAGTTTCTCATCACTTGTGTCTATATGATAGTTTCTCATCACTTGTGTCTATATGATAGTTTCTCATCACTTGTGTCTATATGATAGTTTCTCATCACTTGTGTCTATATGATAGTTTCTCATCACTTGTGTCTATATGATAGTTTCTCATCACTTGTGTCTATATGATAGTTTCTCATCACTTGTGTCTATATGATAGTTTCTCATCACTTGTGTCTATAGGATAGTTTCTCATCACTTGTGTCTATATGATAGTTTCTCATCACTTGTGTCTATATGATAGTTTCTCATCACTTGTGTCTATATGATAGCTTCTCATCACTTGTGTCTATATGATAGCTTCTCATCACTTGTGTCTATATGATAGCTTCTCATCACTTGTGTCTATATGATAGTTTCTCATCACTTGTGTCTATATGATAGTTTCTCATCACTTGTGTCTATATGATAGTTTCTCATCACTTGTGTCTATATGATAGTTTCTCATCACGTGTGTCTATATGATAGTTTCTCATCACTTGTGTCTATATGATAGCTTCTCATCACTTGTGTCTATATGATAGTTTCTCATCACTTGTGTCTATATGATAGTTTCTCATCACGTGTGTCTATATGATAGTTTCTCATCACTTGTGTCTATATGATAGTTTCTCATCACTTGTGTCTATATGATAGCTTCTCATCACTTGTGTCTATATGATAGTTTCTCATCACTTGTGTCTATATGATAGTTTCAAAACACCCAAATTGCATTTCATCTCACAAAACGACTTTCTACAAGGTTCATATCGACGCATATTTTCGACATCAAAACGAAAGTAAACATTTTCGGTGACCTTTACTGGAAATTCCGACCAATTGGAGTGGACTTTTTACGAAAAAGGAAATACCACTAGATGCCATACAGCATACATTCGCATGAAACAGTTGTTCATATGTGTTTTGTTTAAGACACATTCAACGACAAATACGTCAAGTTGCAGGGGATTGTTTCAAGACATGTCCAAATCTGTTAAATAAAATACAGTTTCGTCAGCAAAGATGTCATCCAATATGTAAATGTTGTTTTGCAAATATTAATTTTATAATAAAATGTAATACCAATTAAATATAAGGATAAGTCAATCCCTGATTGTATCTTTTCCGTCCGAGTTCATGCCACTGGACATCGCACAAGCCAAAGTGCGTTGACCTTTAGTAACAAAGGTTACACGAAGGTCATGTCTAGTACTTAACAACATAATAATAGTTCGTGCATCTTTCCAGACAATGATTGTTATTTAGATGCGTTTTACACGTTAAGGGCACAGCACCAATGCTTAGGGAATTCCACATGTTTTACACGTTAAGGGCACAGCACCAATGCTTAGGGAATTCCACATGTTTTACACGTTAAGGGCACATCACCAATGCTTAGGGAATTCCATGTTTTATGGCTAACTTTGTATAATTTACTTTTTACAGGGAAATGTGGCATTCTCGTCTCAGGGTGACAGGATAGCGTGGACCAAAATTGAACAAATGATTAGTGAGTATATATATATATAGTGGAACACAAATACGTCCTGGCATTTATCTGCAAGTTCACTTTCGCAATTCTAACTGAAAAATCCCAGGAGAAATAGTGTTTAAGTACTAAGCACACGAATGCGTGACAATAACTTCACGATCAATCGACAGCGTAGCGGAACAAAGAACGTTTCTATATTTCCATGTAATGTGTAATGACTAAGCGCTTGATTTGTTTCTGAAGTTTATCGCCTGTGGCAGGATTTGTTGTTTGTAAATAAGTCGGCCTTATACCCAGGGAGGTGTAGTGGTTGACGGGTGGATCGCCCGACCTCTGGTCCGCATGTCGTTAGTTCGAATTCTTCATTGAACTTTAAATTCCCTATCTTGGGCACGAGCGCTGGTAGCATTACTCGATAATGATGTATATACTAGTAAGCCGTAAACTTGTTAGAAAATTAATGTGAAATAAAGCATGTGGAGCTAGTAACTTAACGTTATACCCATTTAACAGTCCATACTCAAAGTGCTGGGGTGACTCTGGCTTGTTCTATCCAATGTGTTATGTTAACCTGTTAGATGTTTTGTTAAATGTAGTTACTCAATCTTAAATGTGAAATACAAATATGACGTGTTGTATTATATTGCTCATCATCATTAAACCATTTAATACTTGTATATATACTGCATGGCAGTACCGTTGATAGTTTATACAAGATTGGGATCAGTCTAAAAGTACACAGTTATGCTCCTCGGTATAAGCGTGGGTTTTAAATAACCTTGAAACATGATATTAATAAGGTCTATGAGAGAGAATTTAGAAAAAATACATTTTTGAGGCGCTTCAGTGTCTCATTGCTATCATCGTCAAGTGGATGGTTTACTAGAAGTACCGCCATATTCATCGTCTTGAGAAAATAGTACATGTGAAGTCCTCTGATTTTATTATATATTTGAGGAGTATAATTGCTGATTTGTCAGGGATATATCAATTGCGGAATGGCGGGAGTCTTGATATAAACGGCAATTCCGGATTATTTGTGTCATGTTTGGCGAATGAGTTTACCCGAATAGTCGCGTATTTATTTCCAATACGATAATATGGAAAACGTTTAGTCTTGCCTTAGAACCGTCTTCCAGGACATTCAGTCCACATTCAGTCATTTATAACATTGGGATGAAGATGTTTTGGAATGTCTTGATGGCGATTCTGATTTGTCGAGTGTATAACTGCAATTAGCACCGCATACGTGTTTCTGTAATCCGACAGTTACACTCGTCTTCGTAACAGCGACAATATAGAGATGTGAAGTCCGTGGCTGGACTACACTGCAAGTTAGCTTGTAGTAAAAGCATCTTTGACTGATTCAGTTTATTTACCAGGAAGTATTTAGGGTTGTGTATTGCATGTGTTGTTATATTTCAGATGGTACATACCATTACATATGTTGTTATATTTCAGATGGTACATACCATTACATATGTTGTTATATTTCAGATGGTACATACCATTACATATGTTGTTATATTTCAGATGGTACATACCATACATATGTTGTTATATTTCAGATGGTACATACCATACATATGTTGTTATATTTCAGATGGTACATACCATACATATGTTGTTATATTTCAGATGGTACATACCATACATATGTTGTTATATTTCAGATGGTACATATCATACATATGTTGTTATATTTCAGATGGTACATACCATACATATGTTGTTATATTTCAGATGGTACATACCATACATATGTTGTTATATTTCAGATGGTACATACCATACATTGGGTTACTATGATCAGAACTCGGATAACTTGACTTGGCTGAACAGAGAAAGATGGGCAGGTTTGTGTTTGTTTTTAATTTAAAGAAACATCAAAGTTTATGTTTCGTTATAACAATAAGAAACCCCTATATATACATGTGACAGCTGTTTTACTTCTGTGGGATAGAACACTCGCAGACCTGCAGATTGTACATGTGGCAGCTGTTTTACTTCTGTGGGGTAGAACACTCGCAGACCTGCAGATTGTACGTGTGACAGCTGTTTTACTTCTGTGGGGTAGAACACTCGCAGACCTGCAGATTGTACGTGTGACAGCTGTTTTACTTCTGTGGGGTAGAACACTCGCAGACCTGCACATTGTACGTGTGACAGCTGTTTTACTTCTGTGGGGTAGAACACTCGCAGACCTGCACATTGTACATGTGACAGCTGTTTTACTTCTGTGGGGTAGAACACTCGCAGACCTGCACATTGTACGTGTGACAGCTGTTTTACTTCTGTGGGGTAGAACACTCGCAGACCTGCACATTGTACATGTGACAGCTGTTTTACTTCTGTGGGATAGAACACTCGCAGACCTGCAGATTGTACGTGTGACAGCTGTTTTACTTCTGTGGGATAGAACACTCGCAGACCTGCACATTGTACGTGTGACAGCTGTTTTACTTCTGTGGGGTAGAACACTCGCAGACCTACAGATTGTACGTGTGACAGCTGTTTTACTTCTGTGGGATAGAACACTCGCAGACCTGCAGATTGTACGTGTGACAGCTGTTTTACTTCTGTGGGATAGAACACTCGCAGACCTGCAGATTGTACGTGTGACAGCTGTTTTACTTCTGTGGGATAGAACACTCGCAGACCTGCACATTGTACGTGTGACAGTTGTTTTACTTCTGTGGGGTAGAACACTCGCAGACCTGCAGATTGTACGTGTGACAGCTGTTTTACTTCTGTGGGGTAGAACACTCGCAGACCTGCAGATTGTACTTGTGACAGCTTTTTTACTTCTGTGGGGTAGAACACTCGCAGACCTGCACATTGTACAAAAACGGCGTGGGTTATCATGCATGCATATTATATCACATGATTGGCACAAGTCGATGACACAGCAAAAGTTTTAACGAACACATAATGTGCTTATTTCATAGTTTAACGGCCATTAAATTGATTATGTAAACGGGTCTGTTTTACATTATAACAGCAAGTGAATTGATAAAGACATAAATATTTTAGAGTTTAACAGTCATTAACGTATTAATATTGCCTACTTTACAGCTTAAAGCCATTAAAGCTATGATATAATATGCTTATTTTATAGTTCAGCAGAAATATTTTGTTGAAATAAATTCGCATATTTCATCATAAAACACACTTAATTCATAATTTAATCATATTTAATCTATTCAAAAATCTGTAGATTGTGTATATTTGACATTGAATGACTGTAGATTGTGTATATTTGACATTGAATGGCTGTAGATTGGGTAAATTTGACATTGAATGGCTGTAGATTGGGTAAATTTGACATTGAATGGCTGTTGTGGAAGACATTAGGTAAATCACGATAAAGTCACGTCTTGACGCTGTACCGGATGTAAGACATTAGAAGAACTTATTATTTACCAAATGACATTATAGATAATCTGTCTCTGCTTTTGTTGAATAATGTTTCATGCGAATAAATAAACTGAATGAGTTGTCTGGTGTAAACAAGTCTCCGGTGGCGTTACGGCTAATTGTCTGCAAAATCCTCCAAATATTGTTGATTAATTTTCAGGAGTTGCGTTTGTTATCAGTTTTTTCCTTTCGCCACGTGACATAAAATAAGCTAAAAACTTACAACGATCTGTACATGTATCATACGTGCATCACCTAGATAATTATAATCAGTATCATGTGTTACCGTTAAACATACTGAAAACCACGGAGTAAATGTTCTAACATAATTATAACGAGTATAACCAAACTAAACCTCACTACATCTATAGAGCGAACATAACAGTGAAATAAGAATCTCATCATTGTTTGTTGACAGTAGTTTTAGTTGATATCGCAACTATCATTCTTTTAATAATCCCAGTTCTTCCCATTATCAACTATCTTTTGTTATATATTGATTTATCAACCTACCAATTTACTTAGTAATTACTTCTTAGAAAGTACATATACGTATATGTTGTATGCAAGTAATTTTGTTGGTAAACTTTGATATAAGATCTTACAACTTAGATCACTATGTATTGTAACTCATCATTGTATGTATGTATTTACTGTATTGTAACTCATCATTGTATGTATGTATTTACTGTATTGTAACTCAGCATTGTATGTATGTATTTACTGTATTGTACCTCAGCATTGTATGTATGTATTTACTGTATTGTAACTCATCATTGTATGTATGTATTTACTGTATTGTAACGCAGCATTGTATGTATGTATTTACTGTATTGTAACGCAGCATTGTATGTATGTATTTACTGTATTGTAACGCAGCATTGTATGTATGTATTTACTGTATTGTAACAAAGCATTGTATGTATGTATTTACTGTATTGTAACGCAGCATTGTATGTATGTATTTACTGTATTGTAACTCAGCATTGTATGTATGTATTTACTGTATTGTAACTCAGCATTGTATGTGTGTATTTACTGTATTGTAACGCAGCATTGTATGTATGTATTTACTGTATTGTAACGCAGCATTGTATGTATGTATTTACTGTATTGTAACGCAGCATTGTATGTGTGTATTTACTGTATTGTAACGCAGCATTGTATGTATATATTTACTGTATTGTAACGCAGCATTGTATGTATGTATTTACTGTATTGTAACGCAGCATTGTATGTATGTATTTACTGTATTGTAACGCAGCATTGTATGTATGTATTTACTGTATTGTAACGCAGCATTGTATGTATGTATTTACTGTATTGTAACGCAGCATTGTATGTATGTATTTACTGTATTGTAACGCAGCATTGTATGTATGTATTTACTGTATTGTAACGCAGCATTGTATGTATGTATTTACTGTATTGTATTGAATTCTGTAGAATTCTGGGTTCATTGCCTTTATATAAATACGCTGTTTTATCTTACAGGAGGACATCCGCCCCCAGATCGAACAAAACAGAAACCTGTACTCAGAGTTGTCTCCCTTGGACTGTTTCTATGTATGTGTGGGTTAGCCACTGTTGGTATTGTTGCTGGAATATGTTGCTTACTGTTCAATATAATCAACAGAAAACGCAGGTAAGCGTACTGGTTAACGTGGTTCATGTCGGTGAATTGTGAAACTGTTAAACAACTTTATTCCTCCCCCATTCCTTTCTTTGATGTCCAGGAGAAAATATCAGGGAGGTCCTGTCCTGTGTTCAGTTAAGGTGTTTGCGTCTAACGATTGAAATTTGGTTCCCCGTGTGCAGAGAATGCGATACGGTGGACCATTGATACAAACAAAACAATTTCGTAACGTGAGCAACTGTTAGTCGTAACTGAACGCAGGGCAGGTTGTGTGAACATAGGATTCCCTTTGCTATCCTTTTTCATTTTATTTTGTTTATTACGATGCGTGTTCCCATTTGGAAAGAGTGAATGAACAAAATCGTCCGTATTCTGAGATCTATCATTATATTCTGTCATCGTTATTTGATATGTTAACACGAAACCACTAACGTAATTCCTGTTACTTTGGGGAATATTTTGTTGTCGCTCAAACAATCTTTTCAGTTGCACGTAGATTATGAATAACTAACATAACAAAGGGTCTTAATAGAAATTTGTAATCCAAGATTGAAATAATTGGCTAGTTATGTTTGGTTTGTTCTATAAAACATGAATTCGAGCAAACGTTGTGTAGTAAATTATCACAAGACTCGTGCACACATCCTGTATGTAACGTTGTGTAGTAAATTATCACAAGACTCGTGCACACATCCTGTATGTAACGTTGTGTAGTAAATTATCACAAGACTCTTGCACACATCCTGTATGTAATGTTGTGTAGTAAATTATCACAAGCCTCGTGCACACATCCTGTATGTAACGTTGTGTAGTAAATTATCACAAGACTCTTGCACACATCCTGTATGTAATGTTGTGTAGTAAATTATCACAAGCCTCGTACACACATCCTGTATGTAACGACGAGCATACCAGCGTCATTTGAACCACCTTTTTGGGTTGCCTCGGTAACGCAGTGGGTGTGGTCATAGTTACTGCTAGGCCCTGATGTCGTTGGCGTCATGGATTCGAACCTCTCCGGGTTCACTTATCAATTTCCAAAAAATATTTGAAAGATGCCTTGCCAGGCATTCATTCAAGCCGAGTGGTGTGTCTGTCTGTGAGACATTTAAGTAGCTAAAACAATGAAAGACGTTGAGTAGATCTGTTGATCATTGATATATTGTATATATATATTACAGATGTATAGCGTATTCACAGCCACATATCAACAATGTAGTGGTGTTAGGGTGTATATTGTGTCTGGCTAGTGTATACTTACTGGGTCTAGATGGACGATTTATACCACAAGATATATATCCACTTATATGTCAGGTAATATATATGCAGTCAGGTAATATATCCACTTATATGTCAGGTAATAAATCCACTTATATGTCAGGAAATATATCCTCTTATATGTCAGGTAATATATCCTCTTATATGTCAGGTAATATATCCTCTTATATGTCAGGAAATATATCCTCTTATATGTCAGGTAATATATCCTCTTATATGTCAGGTAATATATCCTCTTATATGTCAGGAAATATATCCTCTTATATGTCAGGTAATATATCCTCTTATATGTCAGGAAATATATCCTCTTATATGTCAGGTAATATATCCTCTTATATGTCAGGTAATATATATGCAGTCAGGTAATATATCCACTTATATGTCAGGTAATATATCCACTTATATGTCAGGTAATATATCCACTTATATGTCAGGTAATAAATCCACTTATATGTCAGGTAATATATCCACTTATATGTCAGGAAATATATCCTCTTATATGTCAGGAAATATATCCTCTTATATGTCAGGTAATATATCCTCTTATATGTCAGGAAATATATCCTCTTATATGTCAGGTAATATATCCTCTTATATGTCAGGTAATATATCCTCTTATATGTCAGGAAATATATCCTCTTATATGTCAGGTAATATATCCTCTTATATGTCAGGAAATATATCCTCTTATATGTCAGGTAATATATCCTCTTATATGTCAGGTAATATATATGCAGTCAGGTAATATATCCACTTATATGTCAGGTAATATATCCACTTATATGTCAGGTAATATATCCACTTATATGTCAGGTAATAAATCCACTTATATGTCAGGTAATATATCCACTTATATGTCAGGAAATATATCCTCTTATATGTCAGGAAATATATCCTCTTATATGTCAGGTAATATATCCTCTTATATGTCAGGAAATATATCCTCTTATATGTCAGGTAATATATCCTCTTATATGTCAGGTAATATATCCTCTTATATGTCAGGAAATATATCCTCTTATATGTCAGGTAATATATCCTCTTATATGTCAGGAAATATATCCTCTTATATGTCAGGTAATATATCCTCTTATATGTCAGGTAATATATATGCAGTCAGGTAATATATCCACTTATATGTCAGGTAATATATCCACTTATATGTCAGGTAATATATCCACTTATATGTCAGGTAATAAATCCACTTATATGTCAGGTAATATATCCACTTATATGTCAGGAAATATATCCTCTTATATGTCAGGAAATATATCCTCTTATATGTCAGGTAATATATCCTCTTATATGTCAGGTAATATATCCTCTTATATGTCAGGTAATATATCCTCTTATATGTCAGGTAATAATTATATCCGCTTATATGTCAGGTAATACATTCGCTTATATGTCAGGTAATACACATGTATATCTACCTATATGTCCGGTAATATACCCAATTATATGTCCGGTAATAGATCCACTTATATGGTTAAGAGTGTCGGAATCTTGCTAAGGTTCAGATTGTCGGAATCTTGCTCTGGTTCAGATTGTCGGAATCTTGCTAAGGTTCAGATTGTCGGAATCTTGCTCTGGTTCAGATTGTCGGAATCTTGCTCTGGTTCAGATTGTCGGAATCTTGCTCTGGTTAAGAGTGTCGGAATCTTGCTATGGTTAAGAGTGTCGGAATCTTGCTCTGGTTCAGATTGTCGGAATCTTGCTCTGGTTAAGAGTGTCGGAATCTTGCTAAGGTTCAGATTGTCGGAATCTTGCTATGGTTAAGAGTGTCGGAATCTTGCTATGGTTAAGAGTGTCGGAATCTTGCTATGGTTCAGATTGTCGGAATCTTGCTCTGGTTAAGAGTGTCGGAATCTTGCTCTGGTTCAGATTGTCGGAATCTTGCTCTGGTTAAGAGTGTCGGAATCTTGCTAAGGTTCAGATTGTCGGAATCTTGCTATGGTTAAGAGTGTCGGAATCTTGCTATGGTTAAGAGTGTCGGAATCTTGCTATGGTTCAGATTGTCGGAATCTTGCTCTGGTTAAGAGTGTCGGAATCTTGCTATGGTTAAGAGTGTCGGAATCTTGTTATGGTTCAGAGTGTCGGAATCTTGCTCTGGTTAAGAGTGTCGGAATCTTGTTATGGTTAAGAGTGTCGGAATCTTGTTATGGTTAAGAGTGTCGGAATCTTGTTATGGTTAAGAGTGTCGGAATCTTGCTATGGTTAAGAGTGTCGGAATCTTGCTATGGTTAAGAGTGTCGGAATCTTGCTCTGGTTAAGAGTGTCGGAATCTTGCTATGGTTAAGAGTGTCGGAATCTTGCTATGGTTAAGAGTGTCGGAATCTTGCTATTGTTAAGAGTGTCGGAATCTTGCTATGGTTAAGAGACGCTGTTTGCCTAACTAAATTGACCAAAGTAAGACGATCCGCTCGCGTTCATCGGTACATTTAAAGATATACGAATGTCAAATATAGTTGCGTGGCAAAAAGCATTAGAATTCATGTTTACGTCATTTCGACCAAACCATGTAGAAATGTTACCGACCAGGAATAAACGAATGCAATTTATCATTACATGGTTTTTACTGCACAATTCACTGCGTGCATCATATTTTATGAGGACAACCACAATTAAATCCGTTGTCTGTATATTGCAGTTACGAGCTTGGATTTTATCATTAGGATTTTCACTAGGCTATGGTGGAATGTTCTCCAAGATTTGGACAGTTCATAGATTAACAACATCGGGCCAAAAAGACAACAAGGTAACGTTCACACTGTACAGACTTCAATGTATAATAAAACAACTTTATATAGATAATCTTACACAATAACTCATGAAACTCCGTGTTGGTAACTACACAATTACGCTTGGTTTCAAACCGTCAATGATGTATGAAAAATAATTCTTGTCTATGTTGGCATTTTGGCTAATGGGTGATGATTGTACACTGTAAGTACATGTGTTACCGGGTGAAGATTGTACACTGTAAGTACATGTGTTACTGGATGAAGATTGTACACTGTAAGTTCATGTGTTACTGGATGAAGATTGTACACTGTAAGTTCATGTGTTACTGGATGAAGATTGTACACTGTAAGTACATGTGTTACTGGGTGAAGATTGTACACTGTAAGTACATGTGTTACTGGATGAAGATTGTACACTGTAAGTACATGTGTCACTGGATGAAGATTGTACACTGTAAGTAAATGTGTTACTGTGTGAAGAGTGTACACTGTAAGTACATGTGTTACTGGGTGAAGATTGTACACTGTAAGTACATGTGTCACTGGATGAAGATTGTACACTGTAAGTACATGTGTTACTGGGTGAAGATTGTACACTGTAAGTACCTGTGTTACTGGGTGAAGATTGTACACTGTAAGTACATGTGTTACTGGATGAAGATTGTACACTGTAAGTACATGTGTTACTGGATGAAGATTGTACACTGTAAGTACATGTGTTACTGGATGAAGATTGTACACTGTAAGTACATGTGTTACCGGGTCCAGATTGTACACTGTAAGTACATGTGTTACTGGATGAAGATTGTACACTGTAAGTACATGTGTTACTGGATGAAGATTGTACACTGTAAGTACATGTGTTACTGGGTGAAGATTGTACACTGTAAGTACATGTGTTACTGGATGAAGATTGTACACTATGAGTACATGTGTTACTGGATGAAGATTGTACACTGTAAGTACATGTGTTACTGGATGAAGAGTGTACACTGTAAGTACATGTGTTACTGGATGAAGATTGTACACTATGAGTACATGTGTTACTGGATGAAGATTGTACACTGTAAGTACATGTGTTACTGGATGAAGAGTGTACACTGTAAGTACATGTGTTACTGGATGAAGATTGTACACTGTAAGTACATGTGTTACTGGATGAAGAGTGTACACTGTTAGTACATGTGTTACTGGGTGAAGAGTGTACACTGTAAGTACATGTGTCACTGGATGAAGATTGTACACTGTAAGTACATGTGTTACTGGATGAAGAGTGTACACTGTAAGTACATGTGTCACTGGGTGAAGATTGTACACTGTAAGTACATGTGTTACTGGATGAAGATTGTACACTGTAAGTACATGTGTTACTGGGTGAAGATTGTACACTGTAAGTACATGTGTTACTGGGTGAAGATTGTACACTGTAAGTACATGTGTCACTGGATGAAGATTGTACACTGTAAGTACATGTGTTACTGGGTGAAGATTGTACACTGTAAGTACCTGTGTTACTGGGTGAAGATTGTACACTGTAAGTACATGTGTTACTGGATGAAGATTGTACACTGTAAGTACATGTGTTACTGGATGAAGATTGTACACTGTAAGTACATGTGTTACTGGATGAAGATTGTACACTGTAAGTACATGTGTTACCGGGTCCAGATTGTACACTGTAAGTACATGTGTTACTGGATGAAGATTTTACACTGTAAGTACATGTGTTACTGGATGAAGATTGTACACTGTAAGTACATGTGTTACTGGGTGAAGATTGTACACTGTAAGTACATGTGTTACTGGATGAAGATTGTACACTATGAGTACATGTGTTACTGGATGAAGATTGTACACTGTAAGTACATGTGTTACCGGGTGAAGATTGTACACTGTTAGTACATGTGTTACTGGATGAAGATTGTACACTATGAGTACATGTGTTACTGGATGAAGATTGTACACTGTAAGTACATGTGTTACTGGATGAAGAGTGTACACTGTAAGTACATGTGTTACTGGATGAAGATTGTACACTGTAAGTACATGTGTTACTGGATGAAGAGTGTACACTGTTAGTACATGTGTTACTGGGTGAAGAGTGTACACTGTAAGTACATGTGTCACTGGATGAAGATTGTACACTGTAAGTACATGTGTTACTGGATGAAGAGTGTACACTGTAAGTACATGTGTCACTGGGTGAAGATTGTACACTGTAAGTACATGTGTTACTGGATGAAGATTGTACACTGTAAGTACATGTGTTACTGGGTGAAGATTGTACACTGTAAGTACATGTGTTACTGGATGAAGATTGTACACTGTAAGTACATGTGTTACTGGGTGAAGATTGTACACTGTAAGTACATGTGTTACTGGGTGAAGATTGTACACTGTAAGTACATGTGTTACTGGATGAAGATTGTACACTATAAGTACATGTGTTACTGGGTGAAGATTGTACACTGTAATTGCATGTGTTACTGGATGAAGATTGTACACTATGAGTACATGTGTAACTGGATGAAGATTGTACACTGTAAGTACATGTGTTACTGGATGAAGATTGTACACTGTAAGTACATGTGTTACTGGATGAAGATTGTACACTGTAAGTACATGTGTTACTGGATGAAGATTGTACACTGTAAGTACATGTGTTACTGGGTGAAGATTGTACACTGTAAGTACATGTGTTACTGGATGAAGATTGTACACTGTAAGTACATGTGTTACTGGATGAAGATTGTACACTGTAAGTACATGTGTTACTGGGTGAAGATTGTACACTGTAAGTACATGTGTTACTGGGTGAAGATTGTACACTATGAGTACATGTGTTACTGGGTGAAGATTGTACAATGTGAGTACATGTGTTACTGGGTGAAGATTGTACACTGTAAGTACATGTGTTACTGGATGAAGATTGTACACTGTAAGTTCATGTGTTACTGGATGAAGATTGTACACTGTAAGTTCATGTGTTACTGGATGAAGATTGTACACTGTTAGTACATGTGTTACTGGGTGAAGATTGTACACTGTAAGTACATGTGTTACTGGATGAAGATTGTACACTGTAAGTTCATGTGTTACTGGATGAAGATTGTACACTGTTAGTACATGTGTTACTGGATGAAGATTGTACACTGTAAGTACATGTGTTACTGGATGAAGATTGTACACTGTAAGTACATGTGTTACTGGATGAAGATTGTACAATGTGAGTATATGTGTTACTGGCATGGGTTAGGCGTGTACACTGTAAGTATACGTGAAAGCACTGTTCCATCTTATAATTGTGTACTAATTATACCATTCGTTTTCCAGTCCACCTGTTCTTTGTTCTGTGATGAGATTTTGACGCTCACGTCTGTGGTAAATGTTTAAGATGTCAATCTAGTTGAGAAATGTTTCCTCGTGAGTGTAAGTCACGTGACCTGACTCGGATATTAAAACATATGTCAGCATTTATTTTAAATATTTTACAGAATGTGAAGAACTGTGAATTGTACGCAGTTTTGTTGGCTATACTTGGCCTAGATCTGATCATTCTAACCACATGGCAGATAGTAGATCCAATGTCACGGGCTCTGGAAGTGTTTGATCTAGAACCAGCACCATCTACCGAGCAAGATATCATGTTCGTTCCATCCTTAGAACATTGTAATTCACAAAATAATTCCATCTGGTTAGGTAAGCGAGTATTTTGAAGTATTGTCATGTTTGAAATCACTTAATCGGAGGTCGGTAATGTCGAACCATTGCCATGGTAAAGTTCATGTTGGCGGCTGAAGACATTGCATCCTTAATCATTTGTTCCCCACCTCTGATCCATGTGGCAAAGTTGTCAGGTCCAATATTACAGAAACAATTCAAGTAAAACGTCATCCTTGTAACTTTTATAAACAGTTGATGCTTCTGAAAAAAAATTCATTTTGGTCAACACACATGTTTAATTTAATGTAAATGTATCTTCTCTGCAACTTTATATGTTTGAATTATCCTGTGTATACATGTAATTGTAATATGTTGTCATCATGTGCCGCGAGGCTTATTGGATTTTGAAATAAGCTATCTATAAACATAACTGAAAACAAATGTTGAAAACTGACGTGTTACAATGAAGGACCACAATAGAAATAAGAGTTTTTACTTGTACTCTTTTTGTGTTATCCTTAACATATGATGTTGATTGATATGGCTTTATTGATATACATATTGTTGTTACTAATATATGTCTTAATTTGATATTGCCATGTAAATTGTACATTTTATGTTGAAATAAAACTAAATCTACACACATACTGATATTACAGGTGTTGTAT
This sequence comes from Mactromeris polynyma, assembly GCA_032209605.1. Classification (NCBI taxonomy): domain Eukaryota; kingdom Metazoa; phylum Mollusca; class Bivalvia; order Venerida; family Mactridae; genus Mactromeris; species Mactromeris polynyma. The sequence continues at coordinate 3,474,163 of JASFXZ010000023.1, forward strand.
ATGGACATAAAGGCATTCTCTTGTTATTCGGGCTATTTTTGTCGTATGAGACAAGAAGCGTGAAGATCAAACAAGTGAATGATTCTAGATTTGTTGGAATGAGTATATACAATGTTGTGGTAAGTATATACTAGTGCACGTGTCATTTATTAATTATGAATCATTAATTAACAATATTTAAAACAAAACATATCTGTGTTCATATATCTAACGCTAAAATCCTATAAAACTTGCGTGAACTTTCCGCTTTTTAATTTGGTAAAGCAACACAATGTTGTATTTGATAATGTAATGATTACTTCACTGAACATAAGTAGAGTACATACCATACATTTAGATTCTAAGTATACAAACATTGCCACTCAGAACAAGATAAACACGTGCACTCCATTAATATAGATATCACATGTAACCCTACCTACGTCACATGTAACCCTTCCGACGTCACATGTAACCCTACCTACGTAACATGTAACCCTACCTACGTCACATGTAACCTAGCCCCGCATACGTGTCTCTGTACTCCGACTTTTACACGCGTCGTTCGTAACAGAGCCACGCACAAGCCTATAGTAAAAACCTGGGATTATGCCGCATGATTTTAACGGCACTATTATGGCGTCTTTATTATCGACCGAACAGACTTTTGAGGGTGCGGAAAAACTGTAGCAATCTTTCACGAGTAGAAGCACACACAAATCGAATTTCTAGCGCATCTGAGTGCCTCACAATCACTTCGACAAGAAGACAGGGGTCAAATGTTTATGACTGCAAACATTGTCGCTAAAATATCTGTCAATCAAACGTAACTCCGCCCACGGTGCGCAAGTAAACTAATCACCTTATAAACTGTATGTTGACATTCGCGCTCTCGCCAATTTCGACCGTCAAAGTAGCAATACAAGATGGATTTTAACGTTGAAACAACTTTTGATCGAATTCGTGATATATATCACTTTCACTATTGGCTCAAGAAGGAGCAAATAATAGCAATATCGACAATGATCTTAGTAGGGTAATAACTATGTGCGCACCGCCTCCATAGCAACTCTCCCATCTTCTTATTTAACAGGTGGTTGATTCACAATTTTTTTTACAAAACAAGTCGTATCCATGAAAATATTGTGTCGAAAAGACAAATAAATCAACGAAAAGCTACAATTTTATGTCCTACAGTTTTTTATTGCACGCAAAGCATATATCTGTTCACAAAAATAAGAGTAAATGCAGTGGAAAGACCGACGGTGTCCAACTTCTATTTACTTTTGTGAATGGTTTAGCAGGACGTTGTACAGCGACAGTATAGAGACGTAACGTCCGTGGCTGGACTACATGTAACCCTACACTACGTCACATGTAACCCTACACTACGTCACATGTAACCCTACACTACGTCACATGTGACGCTACACTACGTCACATGTAACCCTACACTACGTCACATGTAACCCTACACTACGTCACATGTAATCCTACACTACGTCACATGGTTACAATCATCTCACAACAGCTGGTCTTCTCACTAGACGTTCAAACCACTAATATTCAGTTTCTATCCCAATATACGTACAGAGAATCATCAGTTATACGACTATCGCTAGTTCAGAAGACCGGCAGTCGGTCTTATTTGTAAGGTACACAGATCGTCGCGTTCAAATATGGAATAAAATCAAAACTGGTTAATGCAATTACAATTAATGAGATGATCTTAAGTGAAGTTTTACTGTATTTTGTTCATGTATATAATATATATATATTTCAGGTTTTATGTGTTATAGTTGTACCAATCGTGCTCATAATCAAAAGTCAACAAGATGCATCGTTCGCTTTTGTTGCCTTAGCTATCATATTATGCAGCTTTCTCTCACTCGGTCTCATTTTTGGACCTAAAGTAAGTAGATGAACATAGACTGGTCAAACAAGCAGACCCGCCACTTCTCTGGTACATACTTGGTAAAGTACTATTGCACACATCTTCGGCTGAGTTTTAATTTCAGTAAGATTTAACATTGTAATTCATATATATTCAACTATCGAGTACACTCGATGTTTACCTGTCAAAATCACTGTCATCGTTTTAAATCACTTTGGCTCGATATAGGGACGGTTCTTAAAATACAAAATGGCGGTCTAGCTTTTTTGACCAGTGTAATTTGTGTGACATCTAAGAATATTTATTTGGTACTTTAAATCTTTGATTCTATTAACATCTTACACAGCAAATACGAACTTTGTGTGTTTGTCTGTCTACTTCAGTCCCCCGTCCAACACGGTTTGTGTGTCTACTTCAGTCCCCCGTCCAACACGGTTTGTGTGTCTACTTCAGTCCCCCCGTCCAACACGGTTTGTGTGTCTATTTCAGTTCCCCGTCCAACACGGTTTGTGTGTCTACTTCAGTCCCCCCGTCCAACACGGTTTGTGTGTCTACTTCAGTTCCCCGTCCAACACGGTTTGTGTGTCTACTTCAGTCCCCCGTCCAACACGGTTTGTGTGTCTACTTCAGTCCCCCGTCCAACACGGTTTGTGTGTCTACTTCAGTCCCCCGTCCAACACGGTTTGTGTGTCTACTTCAGTCCCCCGTCCAACACGGTTTGTGTGTCTACTTCAGTCCCCCGTCCAACACGGTTTGTGTGTCTACTTCAGTCCCCCGTCCAACACGGTTTGTGTGTCTACTTCAGTCTCCCGTCCAACACGGTTTGTGTGTCTACTTCAGTCCACCGTCCAACACGGTTTGTGTGTCTACTTCAGTTCCCCGTCCAACACGGTTTGTGTGTCTACTTCAGTCCCCCGTCCAACACGGTTTGTGTGTCTACTTCAGTCCCCCGTCCAACACGGTTTGTGTGTCTACTTCAGTCTCCCGTCCAACACGGTTTGTGTGTCTACTTCAGTCCACCGTCCAACACGGTTTGTGTGTCTACTTCAGTTCCCCGTCCAACACGGTTTGTGTGTCTACTTCAGTCCCCCGTCCAACACGGTTTGTGTGTCTACTTCAGTCCCCCGTCCAACACGGTTTGTGTGTCTACTTTAGTCCCCCGTCCAACACGGTTTGTGTGTCTACTTCAGTCCCCCGTCCAACACGGTTTGTGTGTCTACTTCAGTCCCCCGTCCAACACGGTTTGTGTGTCTACTTCAGTCCCCCGTCCAACACGGTTTGTGTGTCTACTTCAGTCTCCCGTCCAACACGGTTTGTGTGTCTACTTCAGTCCACCGTCCATCACGGTTTGTGTGTCTACTTCAGTTCCCCGTCCAACACGGTTTGTGTGTCTACTTCAGTCCCCCGTCCAACACGGTTTGTGTGTCTACTTCAGTCCCCCGTCCAACACGGTTTGTGTGTCTACTTCAGTCCCCCGTCCAACACGGTTTGTGTGTCTACTTCAGTCCCCCGTCCAACACGGTTTGTGTGTCTACTTCAGTCCCCCGTCCAACACGGTTTGTGTGTCTACTTCAGTCCCCCGTCCAACACGGTTTGTGTGTCTACTTCAGTTCCCCGTCCATCACGGTTTGTGTGTCTACTTCAGTCCCCCGTCCAACACGGTTTGTGTGTCTACTTCAGTCCCCCGTCCAACACGGTTTGTGTGTCTACTTCAGTCCCCCGTCCAACACGGTTTGTGTGTCTACTTCAGTCCCCCGTCCAACACGGTTTGTGTGTCTACTTCAGTCCACCGTCCATCACGGTTTGTGTGTCTACTTCAGTTCCCCGTCCAACACGGTTTGTGTGTCTACTTCAGTCCCCCGTCCAACACGGTTTGTGTGTCTACTTCAGTTCCCCGTCCAACACGGTTTGCTTTGAACGTCGAATTGTGTAATAAATTGCCAATACTCGTACATTGTTGTACTTCTAGTATTTATCTGATTTGTTCTACTCCGGAATGAATGGCAAACAGTCAGGGATACAAGTATCTGAACTTCTGTAGTGAATGAACGGCGTCATCAATCAGTGTATTGATAACAGCTCTCAATGGCTTCCCTACAAAATGTATGTCAAGTGATCCACACCGATATTCAAAGACACAATGATCGTATTGACACCGATGTAAATTAACGGACTTACTCCAAACACAGTACGTCTAACGTACATACGACTGAAGACACATCAGGGGACATTTATGACAACAGTCTGACATTGATAAACATCTTCAGTAATAAAAGTAGCACATATTTATTCAAATAAGGGATGTATATTCGGTTAAAAGATGTCTGGAGATTTAATATCAGCTCTCAATTATCATGAGATGAGGTCAAGTACTGAACTATCGGTTGTTGGTCTGTTTTGTTCAACGGTGTTAGGGAGTGTCCCATATATTTATCATACAGTGTATATCAGCAATGACACAAATTATATCAGGAAAACAAAACGGTTTCATTGATAACTTTGTCGAGTTCGATGTGTGTGAACTTTGCTACAGTGTTACTACCAGCAGAAATATCAATGACCAAGGATTACTGCAGGTAATACTACAACTGATGTCAGCAGGAAGTATTTTAACACAGCTTCCGGTCAACATAATTTACTAATCTGTATAATATTGGATCAAATCACCAATATTGTTATGTCCAGTACAGACTGTATTTTACATTATATTCACTCAAAATTCTCAAAAACTATAGAAAACATCAGAAGTTACCAAAACGACTGTATATCTCACATAAGATGACAATGAATGCATATTTCACTATTACTGACCGTATTTAACTATAAAAAAGTTACAGACATTTCGCTGTAATTGCTGTTACTGCTACTACAGCTAAATTGATGTTACTGCTAGTCCTGCTAAATTGATGTTACTGCTACTACTGCTAAATTTATGTTACTGCTACTACTGCTAAATTGATGTTACTGCTAGTCCTGCTAAATTGATGCTACTGCTAGTGCTGCTAAATTGCTGTTACTGCTAGTCCTGCTAAATTGATGTTACTGCTACAACTGCTAAATTGATGTTACTGCTACAACTGCTAAATTGATGTTACTGCTAGTCCTGCTAAATTGATGTTACTGCTAGTCCTGCTAAATTGATGTTACTGCTGCAACTGCTAAATTGATGTTACTGCTACTACTGCTAAATTGATGTTACTGCTACTGCTGCTAAATTGATGTTACTGCTACTACAGCTAAATTGATGTTACTGCTAATGCTGCTAAATTGATGTTACTGCTGCTACAGCTAAATTGATGTTACTGCTACTACTGCTAAATTGATGTTACTGCTAGTGCTGCTAAATTGATGTTACTGCTACTACTGCTAAATTGATGTTACTGCTAGTGCTGCTAAATTGATGTTACTGCTAGTGCTGCTAAATTGATGTTACTGCTAGTCCTGCTAAATTGATGTTACTGCTAGTGCTGCTAAATTGATGTTACTGCTAGTTCTGCTAAATTGATGTTACTGCTAGTTCTGCTAAATTGATGTAACTGCTGGTCCTGATAAATTGGTGTTACTGATACTACTGCTAAATTGATGTTACTGCTAGTGCTGCTAAATTAATGTTACTGCTGGTCCTGATAAATTGATGTTACTACTAGTGCTGCTAAATTGATGTTACTGCTAGTCCTGATAAATTGATGTTACTGCTAGTCCTGATAAATTTATGTTACTGCTAGTGCTGCTAAATTGATGTTACTGCTGGTCCTGATAAATTGATATTACTGCTAGTCCTGCTAAATTGCTGTTACTGCTAGTCCTGCTAAACTGCTGTTACTGCTAGTTCTGCTAAATTGATGTTACTGCTAGTGCTGTTATATTGATGTTACTGCTACTACTGTTAAATTGATGCTACTGCTACTACTGCTAAATTGATGTTACTGCTGGTGCTGATAAATTGATGTTACTGTCAGTCCTGCTAAATTGCTGTTACTGCTAGTTCTGCTAAATTGATGTTACTGTTAGTCCTGATAAATTGATGTTACTGCTAATACTGCTAAATTGATGTTACTGCTAGTCCTGCTAAATTGCTGTTACTGCTAATACTGCTAAATTGATGCTACTGCTAATACGGCTAAATTGATGTTACTGCTAGTGCTGCTAAATTGATGTTATTGCTAGTTCTGCTAATTGCTGTTACTGCTAATACTGCTAAATTGATGTTACTGCTAATACTGCTAAATTGCTGTTATTGCTAGTCCTGCTAAATTGCTGTTACTGCTAGTTCTGCTAATTGCTGTTACTTCTAGTTCTGCTAATTGATGTTACTTCTAGTTCTGTTAATTGCTGTTACTTCTAGTTCTGCTAATTGCTGTAACTGCTAGTTCTGCTAATTGCTGTTACTGCTAGTTCTGTTAAATTGATGTTATTGCTAGTTCTACTAATTGCTGTTACTGCTAGCGCTACTAAATTGATGTTACTGCTAGTCCTGCTAAATTGCTGTTACTGCTAGTTCTGCTAAATTGATGTTACTGCTAGTCCTGATAAATTGCTGTTACTGCTAGTCCTGCTAAATTGCTGTTACTGCTAGTTCTGCTAATTGCTGTTACTTCTAGTTCTGCTAATTGCTGTTACTGCTAGTTCTGCTAATTGATGTTACTTCTAGTTCTGCTAATTGATGTTACTTCTAGTTCTGTTAATTGCTGTTTCTTCTAGTTCTGCTAATTGCTGTTACTGCTAGTTCTGCTAATTGCTGTTACTGCTAGTTCTGCTAATTGCTGTTACTTCTAGTTCAGTCAACCTCATATAGATTGGACTGCATTTCACAATAATATTTTCGCTAAGAATACTAAAAGGAAATCTAGTGAATCTTCCGGGGCATGAAAACAATCATTTAGAACGTTGCGTTTACTTGTACATTGTTGTTATAGGAACCAGTCCTTTTTCGACTAAAAGTTTTGTTTGTCAGATGCGTGTTCTAGGCCTTGTTTGTCAGATGCGTGTTCTAGGCCTTGTTTGTCAGATGCGTGTTCTAGGCCTTGTTTGTCAGATGCGTGTTCTAGGCCTTGTTTGTCAGATGCGTGTTCTAAGACTTGATTATCAGAATCAATGTTAAAACTATTTCTGGCGTGATATTTGTTTACCTCCATTCCTGTTTGTTGTAAGTTCCAAGGATGCATATTACTGTAATACTGACGTTGTGTCATGCGGTCACGTGTCTTTCCGTGTTCATGCATTTTGGTGCATTTCTGATAATTGAACGTGGTCTTCCCAGGCTCGGAATATTTTCACTTGCATGTTGACTATTGAAGCGCAGGATAATACTGACTAGCAGTGTAAGTATACAAGCACCTAGATCACTTATATAACATCATATGTTTATTTACTATTGCAGGTTTTAGAGATATTACGTAACCCGAAACGTAACACACAAGAGATACGTTCTCTCACTGAATCCGCTGTAGGTAAAGAAGAGGAAGAAAGACATGAAAAGCTTCTAACAGAAAATGAGCAACTGAAGAAACAAATAGCTGAGGTAAGACCGGAGTCAGATGTTGTCAGTGACAGACAGTGACCAGAGACAGATGTTGTCAGTGACAGACAGTGACTAGAGACAGATGTTGTCAGTGACAGACAGTGACTAGAGACAGATGTTGTCAGTGACAGACAGTGACATGAGATAGATGTTGTCAGTGACAGACAGTGACAAGAAACAGAGGTTGTCAGTGACAGACAGTGACCTGAGACATATGTTTTCGTTGACAGACAGTGACCTGAGACAAATGTTGTCGTTGACAGACAGTGACAGACAGTGAGATGTTGCACCACTCATGTTTAAGTGCCAACACTGCTGTCACTGAACCTCTCTATACATTAGCTATTGTATCTGGCACTGTTTGACATACAAACAGTAGGAACACGTGTTTAGTTGTAATGTCATACATTCCTTGAATTGAAAAATACTATTGTAAATGCGATTTGTAAGAATTTCTTATTAACGTCAGACTATTTCTTATTTACGACAGACAATTTCATATTCAGGTCACACAATTTCTTTTTAAGGTTACACAATTTCTTATTAAGGTCACACACTTTCTTATTAAGGTCACCCAATTTCTTATTAAGGTCACCCAATTTCTTATTAAGGTCACACAATTTCTTATTAAGGTCACACATTTTTTGTTTAGGTCACACAATTTCTTATTAAGGTCACCCAATTTCTTATTAAGGTCACACAATTTCTTATTAAGGTCACACATTTCTTATTTAGGTCACACAATTTTTTATTAAGGTCACACATTTCTTATTTAGGTCACACAATTTCTTATTAAGGTCACCCAATTTCTTATTAAGGTCACACAATTTCTTATTAAGGTCACACATTTCTTATTAAGGTCACACAATTTCTTATTAAGGTCACACATTTCTTATTTATGTCACACAATTTATTATTAAGGTCACACAATTGATGAATGAGGTCTCAGGAAACCAGGTTTGTCGTTTCGTGTCTAAAATCCGCTACTTCCGAATCAGAGGCAAGCTAATATCAAACTTACAGAAATTGTTACGAAATTCAATTTGACTGGTTTGAAGCTTATAAGGTTCGTGGACATCCCAGAGTAGGAAAATGGCAAAAACAACAAATGATAAACAATAGCTTATGATTGAAGTCAATATATACCTATATATGTTTCGCTTTGTAATCGTACAACTACAAAAATTAAGACTTAACATTTATTTCTAGGTAGATACATTCCTAACTTCATGTGTTCATTGCTGGATTTATGTGCAGCAAACAAAACTGTTTACAGATATCACATACAAATCATTCCTTGATTATTTTCAGATGGAAGAAAAAGTCCGAACTTTGAACAAACAGTTACAAGATAAAATGCGTCAAAGAGTAAAACTTACCCATAATGCAAATGACTGCAGTTTAAAAGTGAACAATGATGTGAAAGTGAAGTGTGCGCCATCAGTTGTACGGACAGTTGAACTCAGGACTCCCGAGTGTATGGTATCACCGGATTATTATTCAGATTCCGGAGTTCACACCAGTTCTACAGTCATTCGCAGCCCTAGAAACTCACCGTCAGATAATTGACGTTTAATTAATTAACTATGCCCGGTAAAAACATGTATACAAATTACATGTTTAATATTACAGTAATTATTTCCAGTAGTTTTCAATTTTGCCACTTCATTAATAAGACAGAATATACTCAACATAACTTGTATACAGTATTTGTTTATAGTAAAAGTTACATTGTGAGATATTTGGGTAATTTTGTTTGATAAACCATTAGTTGAGACATGTATGTTGAAATTTAGACATTGTAAGATGTCTGTACATGATATTCTATATACCATTTCACTGTAGCGCCAATATGGTGTCACGTGTCACAGTATGCTAACCTGACTCAACCTCCTGTCTTCTTCTTAAAACAAAACAGCACTTGGTGTCTTAACATGATGTGACCATATTGGTTCGTCTGCTCTGCTGATATACATCACGTGACACGCTGCCCAGGGCCGTACCTGGACGGTTTTGAAGTGTACGCCAAGTGAGAGTATCGTAGGTTTTGAAAATAAGGTGGCAAATGGTGCGTTTTCGTGCTAAAGTTCAGTGTTAATATGGCATTTTCTTTGTCATTAGCGTACTATTTAAATTACAGTCTCAAACAACTGATATATTACTCGTATTCGGGCGAATTTGCCCATAACCCCATCCCCCTCAGCCTTCAGTTTTTATTGCACTTTTGGAAGTTTTTCTGACGAATTGTACGCATTGGCGTACGTGCGTATGCCTGAATATGCGCCCGGCTGCTCTCAAACTGTCGGCACTACCTATACTTGCTTACTCCGACTAGTTGATGAATACTAATTATAAGAACTTTCTCTATAATTCACCGATGCATGTTCAATGAACTTCCTAATTTGTTTCCATTCTTTGTTGACATTCTAATTAAGTTTTCGTCGTGAATTGATGCAGATACGAATTCTTTTATTCATCTGCTTTGACACTTTTTCAAAACCCTTGGAAGAATGCCATGTTAAACCGTATACATTGTATGTTAAGGTTTATCAACATACTGTCCATTTTACATTAATTATTATAACTGTATTTATTGATATATTTTTTAGATAAAGATTGTCCTATTGTGTTTGGTTGTCTTTTCTTATACCTCAAACTAACAGGATCGTTATAATGACAGGTGCATTCAGGTTTAAGATATTTGCTTTTTAAATCATAAGTGAAAGGGATCACGTCTCAAGTGGAATCCGTGTAAATACACATGGCATTCGGACTGTTTGTGTCTTCCTTGTTGAAATCTGTACGCTTCCAGAGTTTTTCTTTGTTTTATGTTTGTATATTTTGAAGTTACACGTGTGTATTGATGGCAATAAATCTGGCCCCGTGAAGAATTTAGACAACTTTCCGATGTTCGCGTGATCATGACTGTTATCCAAGATTTCAATTTCTAGTTTATGAGTTTCACTTATAGTTTGATTTCTCGGCCAGGGGCATAATTGTCTTTTCAATCGAACATACACCATTTATGAGGTATACATTTGTATTTTACATACAAACACTACTGCACACAGGTCGTATTTAGGTAAGAAAACATTGCACATACAATAACACACAATAACACGTTAAACAATTTACACCCTTATATTGTTCCCATATAACATGAATAATTATGTCATTTTGCATAAATAAGAATTTCTCATAGTTCTATTGAATAAACCATTATTTCGCCATCGATGAGTCCCGGCCGAAAGCTACCAAGATGTAGACATTGGAGTGGATAGGAACGTTGTATCACTCTGCCATTCTGGTGTTAAATTTGAAACACTATCCACTAGTGATATCTAACATAACATAATAAATCAAAGTTACAATGAATACATATTTATAATAAAAGAGTCTGTTAGAAGTCGCTTCATCACACACCCACTGCACATAACGACTTAGAATCCAAAGCCTCCTCCAAAGCCGAGACCTTCAAACATCATTAACCCGAACCTGAAATATAGAGATCAAACGTTTGGTGAGTATTGCAGCTTCAAACATCATTAACCCGAACCTGAAATATAGAGATCAAACGTTTGGTGAGTATTGCAGCTTCAAACATTATTAACCCGAACCTGAAATATAGAGATCAAACGTTTGGTGAGTATTGCAGCTTTAAATTAAAATAAACATGGCGTCGAGCATGGCATAATATAAAAGCAAATAAGAGCGAAACAGTAATGGGCGAATGATCATTGGGCGAAATATATACGGTTCGAAACATCCACGGGGCGAACCATACGGATATCGAGTACAGTTATCATACATACTCATTACTTAGTATATCGTTATGTTATTTATAAGCAAATTAAGTTATTTGGGTCAATTAAATTCAGCGATTTTGATCATAACTAGAAACGAAACGGGAAAAAGCATCTTAGTCAAAATTAGTATGTCAAAAAGTGGAAATTAAATTTTAAAGATGTCTTCGTTTTCAATAGAATAACTTGTTTTTCAGAATAATTAAACTGTTTAAAACAGAACGAACAGAAAAAAGAACGACTGTAGATTTAACATGATTTATGAAGCATACAGTACACCATATACCCGTCTAAACACGACACTACACAGTTGATAACAGACTGGGACAAACTTCATTTCTCGGAACTGTAGAAGTCATTGATCCGGTCTGCCTCTCTGTTGTTTTATTTGAAATATTTGTCCATAAGATTTTCAACAATTACCTTTCTAATCATGCCAAATCTACAACTAGCAAAAACGGTATTCTTTTTGGAAAAATAAATTGTCATTTAATTTGTTACTATAGCAACCCATTGACGTGATAACGGGTCACGTGTCTTTTTATGCTTCAAAGAGTAAAATTTCATGTTAAATTTATCAACTTCTGAATGGAATGTGTCGCTGAAAACAGAAGATGTGACGTCAGAGTGACAATGGTATATAAGTTCAGTAACAATAATCAATCTACCGTGAAAGCAATATTCAGCTCTAAAGATATGTGGATAAAACATATGCCCACATGATAGCTTTGATATACTGACTCTCAAAATAACACCTGTCATCGTCTGGTGTCAAGACGGCTGAAGGCCCATGCGGTCTCCATACAAGTTTGGTCCCTGTACGCTCAAGTTGTTAAGTTAAAAACAAAACAAAACAAAACGTTATACTGCAAATATGAGAAAAAACAATATGCTCCTAACCTTACAAGAAAGGTCAAACGATTTTAAACTGTAGTATTGTGACATGGGCAAAAAAGAGTAGTCTAATATCAACCTAAAAAGAAGTTAAACTATAAGATATTTTACATATCCATGACAATGTTTTTAACAAAAATATCTGTGTATAATTACACATTCGAGTGGCATTTTACGATTTAACGTTTAAAGCGTTAATTGAATAAAAATATTGTAAAGACTTGCTATCAATTCCTGTTGTCCGCAATTTAACTTCATTGAACAATATATGAAACAACCAAACCGTTCTTGTATATGTAATTATATATGAATAAATTACAATACAAACATGCATGTATATAAACAATCACTCTAAATGAATACTTGAGGTGATTATATATAATATGACTACTCAATATGATACCAGTGCACATATACATATATATAACGGGCTTTCTAGTACATGATACAAGTGCACATATACATATATATAACGGGCTTTCTAGTACATGATACAAGTGCACATATACATATATATAACGGGCTTTCTAGTACATGATACAAGTGCACATATACATATATATAACGGGCTTTCTAGTACATGATACAAGTGCACATATACATATATATAACGGGCTTTCTAGTACATGATACAAGTGCACATATACATTTATATAACGGGCTTTCTAGTACATGATACAAGTGCCCATATACATATATATAACGAGCTTTCTAGTACATGATACCAGTGCTCATATACATATATATAACGAGCTTTCTAGTACATGATACCAGTGCACATATACATTTATATAACGGGCTTTCTAGTACATGATACAAGTGCACATATACATTTATATAACGGGCTTTCTAGTACTTGATACAAGTGCACATATACATATATATAACGGGCTTTCTAGTACATGATACCAGTGCACATATACATATATATAACGGGCTTTCTAGTACATGATACCAGTGCACGTATACATATATATAACGAGCTTTCTAGTACATGATACCAGTGCACATATACATATATATAACGAGCTTTCTAGTACATGATACCAGTGCACATATACATATATATAACGGGCGATCTAGTACATGATACCAGTGCACATATACATATATATAACGGGCGATCTATTACTAAAATGTCGGTTGAATGTTTTGAGATTTTTTGTAAAATTTGGTCTGATTTACATTTATGTTTGTTAAATAGACTTCAGAAACTTACCAAAAAAGTAATAGAAATAAATAACAGACACGTAAACTGAAGGCGTTATGAATACCGTGTGGTATTAATTGACAGACTTATAAATAATGACAAACAAGGACTGTTTGTTAAACATGGCGTATATTGCCAACACATGCCACTATGGAATGACAAAACTATGATATTATAAAACCAGATAGGACAGCTGATGGAACTGATGTTGGTTTGGTTTACAATGTGTGCTTGCTTTCCTCGACATGAATGTCTCAAGAAGATATAAACAATATTTACAAGCGCAAGAACTCCAAACTTCAGCTCTCAGTCACATAGCTGTCCAAGTGGTTTTATAATGTATTACTAGGGTATAAAGTTGTAAGCATCCCTAGGCTTGTTTAATACACACATATCCCGCTGGTAAACTAAAACATGTCATTAAACTTATCTGGCCTATATGTTTCAGAACAGAACAGTACTCTGTTTGTTTGTGTGAGTTAAATATTAGTTTTAATGATCACAATTTACCTATGCAATGTATTCAGTTATGTTTATCTATTACGCACGATATAGTTTTGTACAAGTACTATTTTAGAAGCAAAATCTCACAAATTATCATTTACGTGTCTTTATTATTAATTTAGTGATGTTAGGACAAAAAAGAGGTATTTTCTTAAACTAATTAATAACGCCCAGGATAATATTTTGATCGTAAATTCACCAAAAAACGTATTTCCGAAACCAATACTTGAATACTAATGAAATATAAAGCTGGTTTGTAAAGCAAAATAAGCAGACAGCAACTTGTCCTTACATATTGTTGTTGTTCATGGGAGCTTGGCTGAAATATCGTAACATTTGTCAAATACATAAGCGGCTAGTTTGAGCGCAGCAAAATATTCAAGCTATTTTTCCTAACTCATTATTTATAGCATGCTAATTTATTTCTAAAATCATGTCTAGCATTCAAAATAACTAAACAATTATTAAGTCTTATTTAATGTTGATAACATTTATTTTTCGAGAATTACAATTCAAAGTTAGATCGATACAGACTATCAGTCAATTAGCAATTAACCACAATTCAATTACAAAATGTGCGCAATGAAACGTAAATCAAGTTCTTAAGCGTCTCTAGTTGGTCACTTTGGTGTTCATGAAACTACAGTAACTGTTTAACTTATATTAGCACGTGTAATAGTTGCTGATTGAGATAAGCTTTAGTTATATCTTATACTGAAATATCGAGTTACTGATGACACAGAATGGACGACATGCGGAATGCAGGAGAAGCAAGCTATTTATAAGATAGAACATGAAGCTCTCACATGTTATTCTGGAGGTGATTCTGTTGCTGTGGCATGGGATCATTGTATCCAAATATATCACTGAAATAAAGAGTGATCTACCGCTACTTATGGTTAATGGTGGATTAATGATTATCAGGAGAATAAATTGTGATCATTTAGTTTTATATTATACATTGATAGAGGCTGTTGAATGACGTATGCCAAGAACTTTTAATTGTGTTGTCATTTACAGAAGATACGACAACTTGAGTATTCCCTATTTCATTATATATAGGATAGCGACATTTTTCCACGCGGCGTAAAGACAATATGACTAACTCTTACTATTGGAAACACGTAGGCAAACATTTGACCACGGGAGGGTTAATGACAAAACATTTACAAGCTTGAAATAGATTTCGTACATACACCTTAATTCTACCTGATTACAGAAATATACATATCTCAACACAGTATCTTATAATGAAAGTAGACGTAGAAAATGTGATTTTGGACAATGGAAGAAATTAAACTTGATCTGCAAATTGAAACATAAAAACATAGAAACAAGAAATAATTTGAAGGTTAAGATTAGTTGTGCAATATAAAAAAAATGCCGAGGTGTTACGATTACTGGTCACTCCAGACCGAAATGAATTTCGGTAAATTCACAGAAGATGGTGCATGTATACCACATAACAGGACCTACCGAATCAACGGATAGTTAGTGTACGGAATCTAAACCAATAACGTGACGACAGTACACAAAGAAAACTGAAGCATGCCGAATGTGGAACACAAAATAATGAAATTTGGAGAAATTATGAAACGGAACTTGACTGCACTACAATTAAATTTAAAAGAAACTTAATGAAATAAAAAACTGTTCTCACAATGGGTCGTTGTTGAAGTTATTGACTGCAGGCTGAGGTAGGTATGAGCTGAAATTATAAGATTGCATAACATTTCAGTACCTGTTCCATTTATATTTCTTTCACGAAATGCATACTATAACGATGTATACAACTCTTATATTGACCATTGTAAAATTACTTCTGTGACGAAACATGAAATCACGTGATACCTGGCAACAGTTGTTCATTGCCGGACGACAATGTTGATATTAAGTAGTTACCATGCATATGATATCGGCGCATGCGCAGTGTGTTAACGAAAGCGTTGGTTACAATGTATTACACGTATTTCAGTATTGCTGCCTAAAGAGCAAGACATTAAAAGCATGATATATCCGGCATGGTCATGCATGGATGCAGCATTTGGTTGCTACACATACATACCTAGAATTTAATTCTTTTACATTTGCCAATAAAACAAAATTTGGACAATTAACAGCAGTTAACCATCTATCGCGGGCATTGTTGTAAAAGAATCTAGGCAGTAAAATACACATCTCCCCTTTGTTCCTATAAAAAGAAGCGCACATGTGATACAATACGTATATAATACTCCTGGTTAGCATATGTGTAATATGAGTGCTGCTATGGGATTTACAGCCTCTTCTGTAAGTGACTTCATTTAAAGAAAATGCAACATGTAATGACACTATTTGCAAGCAGAAACAATTTTTACTCCATATGGTCACTTCGTTTTTATATTGCTATGTGATATATATTGCTCACTGTAAGAACATGGTGACGTCACATGTGACGTTTTCTTGAAAAGACGTCACTAAAAAGAAGAGGTTGGAAATCGTACAGCGGTGCTCAATATGGATTTCATCCATTTAACCACAGGCGATTGTCACGAGTTATCTCCCTTTTTATCGTAGATGCATATACAGAAGGGGAATCAAAGGGGATAGAACTCGTGATAATCTCCTGTGCATTGAACAGAATAGAACAAAATACCGTCTGTTCTAATACCCCGACTTTGTTTTTGCATTGAATCTTTATGGCAAAATCTGATTTGATTTACAGCAAAGAATGTCTGAAGCAAGTACAGTCTGTTCCACGTTAACTGTGTTAGTGCTACGTAGTTTTACGTTAGTTAATCTGATGATTAGTTTAATATACATTCTATTGCATTGTTTTATCTGAATCTTGACGTGTACGCATTCTAATTATCATTTCAGTAAAGATTTTTGAAACAGTATTATTTTACATCTTTTAAGGTAATACACGAGTATAATATAAGTGTCTCTCAGAATGTCTGTAACAATTCTAGTCTAGAGAGGGGTAATACACGAGTATAATATAAGTGTCTCTCAGAATGTCTGTAACAATTCATCAAGTCTAGAGAGGGGTAATACACGAGTATAATATAAGTGTCTCTCAGAATGTCTGTAACAATTCATCAAGTCTAGAGAGGGGTAATACACGAGTATAATATAAGTGTCTCTCAGAATGTCTGTAACAATTCTAGTCTAGAGAGGGGTAATACACGAGTATAATATAAGTGTCTCTCAGAATGTCTGTAACAATTCTAGTCTAGAGAGGGGTAATACACGAGTATAATATAAGTGTCTCTCAGAATGTCTGTAACAATTCATCAAGTCTAGAGAGGGGTAATACACGAGTATAATATAAGTGTCTCTCAGAATGTCTGTAACAATTCATCAAGTCTAGAGAGGGGTAATACACGAGTATAATATAAGTGTCTCTCAGAATGTCTTAAACAATTCATCAAGTCTAGAGAGGGGTAATACACGAGTATAATATAAGTGTCTCTCAGAATGTCTGTAACAATTCTAGTCTAGAGAGGGGTAATACACGAGTATAATATAAGTGTCTCTCAGAATGTCTGTAACAATTCTAGTCTAGAGAGGGGTAATACACGAGTATAATATAAGTGTCTCTCAGAATGTCTGTAACAATTCATCAAGTCTAGAGAGGGGTAATACACGAGTATAATATAAGTGTCTCTCAGAATGTCTGTAACAATTCTAGTCTAGAGAGGGGTAATACACGAGTATAATATAAGTGTCTCTCAGAATGTCTTAAACAATTCATCAAGTCTAGAGAGGGGTAATACACGAGTATAATATAAGTGTCTCTCAGAATGTCTGTAACAATTCTAGTCTAGAGAGGGGTAATACACGAGTATGATATAAGTGTCTCTCAGAATGTCTGTAACAATTCTAGTCTAGAGAGGGGTAATACACGAGTATAATATAAGTGTCTCTCAGAATGTCTGTAACAATTCATCAAGTCTAGAGAGGGGTAATACACGAGTATAATATAAGTGTCTCTCAGAATGTCTGTAACAATTCTAGTCTAGAGAGGGGTAATACACGAGTATAATATAAGTGTCTCTCAGAATGTCTGTAACAATTCATCAAGTCTAGAGAGGGGTAATACACGAGTATAATATAAGTGTCTCTCAGAATGTCTGTAACAATTCTAGTCTAGAGAGGGGTAATACACGAGTATAATATAAGTGTCTCTCAGAATGTCTGTAACAATTCATCAAGTCTAGAGAGGGGTAATACACGAGTATAATATAAGTGTCTCTCAGAATGTCTGTAACAATTCATCAAGTCTAGAGAGGGGTAATACACGAGTATAATATAAGTGTCTCTCAGAATGTCTGTAACAATTCTAGTCTAGAGAGGGGTAATACACGAGTATAATATAAAAGTCTCTCAGAATGTCTGTAACAATTCTAGTCTAGAGAGGGGTAATACACGAGTATAATATAAGTGTCTCTCAGAATGTCTGTAACAATTCATCAAGTCTAGAGAGGGGTAATACACGAGTATAATATAAGTGTCTCTCAGAATGTCTGTAACAATTCATCAAGTCTAGAGAGGGGTAATACACGAGTATAATATAAGTGTCTCTCAGAATGTCTGTAACAATTCATCAAGTCTAGAGAGGGGTAATACACGAGTATAATATAAGTGTCTCTCAGAATGTCTGTAACAATTCATCAAGTCTAGAGAGGGGTAATACACGAGTATAATATAAGTGTCTCTCAGAATGTCTGTAACAATTCTAGTCTAGAGAGGGGTAATACACGAGTATAATATAAGTGTCTCTCAGAATGTCTGTAACAATTCATCAAGTCTAGAGAGGGGTAATACACGAGTATAATATAAGTGTCTCTCAGAATGTCTGTAACAATTCTAGTCTAGAGAGGGGTAATACACGAGTATAATATAAGTGTCTCTCAGAATGTCTGTAACAATTCTAGTCTAGAGAGGGGTAATACACGAGTATAATATAAGTGTCTCTCAGAATGTCTGTAACAATTCATCAAGTCTAGAGAGGGGTAATACACGAGTATAATATAAGTGTCTCTCAGAATGTCTGTAACAATTCTAGTCTAGAGAGGGGTAATACACGAGTATAATATAAGTGTCTCTCAGAATGTCTGTAACAATTCATCAAGTCTAGAGAGGGGTAATACACGAGTATAATATAAGTGTCTCTCAGAATGTCTGTAACAATTCATCAAGTCTAGAGAGGGGTAATACACGAGTATAATATAAGTGTCTCTCAGAATGTCTGTAACAATTCTAGTCTAGAGAGGGGTAATACACGAGTATAATATAAGTGTCTCTCAGAATGTCTGTAACAATTCTAGTCTAGAGAGTGGTAATACACGAGTATAATATAAGTGTCTCTCAGAATGTCTGTAACAATTCTAGTCTAGAGAGGGGTAATAAAATGGTATAACATATACCTGTTGATATATCATAGCATTTATATGTTCGCTGGGATCTCATATAAAACAGTAAGACTAGCCAATGATCACGTGATCAAAGACATTATGTCACAACACAGTGTCTGATATACATGTCAACATCATCCGAGACCTTAGCGACATTATGTCACAACACAGTGTCTGATATACATGTCAACATCATCCGAGACCTTAGCGACATTATGTCACAACACAGTGTCTGATATACATGTCAACATCATCCGTGACCTTAGCGACATTATGTCACAACACAGTGTCTGATATACATGTCAACATCATCCGAATATCAACACGACACTGATAAAAGATAACGAAATACAAGACAATTTAAAACAAGCAAAAGAACATAATATAGCACAAAGAGTTGTCACACAAACGAGATCTCAGCTTGGAATAAGCAAAGCATGCATATAGAAAGCTTTAAACGAAACCATTGGGTGTTCTGAATCAACAAGTGGAAGGTTTGTTTAAATGAAAAGGGAAATACTGAGTGTAAAATAAGTGAGACATATACTTGCAAACAATATAAAAAAGAAAGACTGTTTCAATAATTTCTTCAGAATCACGATAACAGAAAACATCCACTTGTCAGTTAAAATAATCCATGCTGTTATATTATATGTACAACTACGGCTTCCATAACCAGTATATAAACACACCACACCAGTAGTTTGCATGCTATCACACCAACCGTATCTTTAAAATATATATATACGAGGGCTGATCATTAAGTTCGTGGACAACTTGTGATGTAAAGAAATATTTGCCACAAACTGTTGCTATGGTGATAGAAAATTATTTCAAAATATACATTGTTTCGAGTGTTTTATCAATGTTGTCCACGAACTTAATGATCAGCCCTCGTATATACCACAAAACATGTCCGAAACTATGAAACATGTCCGAAACTATGAAACATGTCCGAAACTATGACATTGATAGTGGAATGATTTGGTTACATTTAAAGGACTAACTACTGATCGAACTAGTAGCTTATTGCGACAAAAGAACATTCAGCGCAACTTTCATTGTGAAGTAAACTCGTTTGTTTAGTAACTAATAACATTATCAAAGTACAATATAATATGAAATATGTAATATAATAACACAATACAACATGCAAGTTCTCTGAGTATTTCTGTGTTCTACCCCAACCGCTCATAGCAAACGTTATCGCTCTAAAAGCTACGCTGGCAAGCCAATATCTTTTATGAATACAGCGCTTGTCGCCCGACCATGATGTTCACTGTTCAACTAAGGACTGTGCTCACAGTTAGGCATTTTGTTGTCCAAAGTTTCTGATCCAGCATACTAGAAATAGTACTAAGAAAATAACTTTCTATTTTATTTTTAAATATGGAGAATAGATATCACATCACATTTCTATAGTCGTTCAAATACTTTGCAAAAACGATAAGTTGCTGAAATATTTATCATTTTAAGAAAATATACAATTTTGATTTTAAACAATATATCAAAAGATTGTTATCGTTGGTCGTCAATGTATTGACTAATTTATTATAGGTCGGGTATGTTTCTTACACTACATTCGGGGGATTTGGTTGTACTTGATAAACTTGATTGAATTGTTGTTGTTGTTGTTGTTGTTGTTGTTGCTGTTGTTGCCACATTCTTTGTATAGTAGCGTAATCTCTGAAAATGTAGTAGTCTTGCTTATACAATCATCTAGCTACAGCAATGTTTTATTATAATACAATATCAATAATTACTGGTACAGTAAATGTATCAGAGAGGCGCAGTGGTCGAGGGATGGAGTGCCTCAATCCTATTCCAAAGGTCATGAGTTCGAGCCCCGCTATGACCGGGTTTTGATGACAAACTTCACAACCCCTTCGTCTGGCGCGAGCACTGGTTGGTAGTCAGAAGGCAGTCATCCAGGGTGGGTAGATAATTCATACATTATACATGAAATAACTGTAAAAGGTTTTAAATCATAATTTCCAATGTAATTATACCCGAGACAATCATATCTGAAGAAGAAGATTTGAATTTTATTCTTTTTCACAAATAGTAGCAAAACAAGAAGCGTTATTACAGAAGCGAGGTTGGATCGGATGATATACAACTGTATGTAGAAGTTGGAGATGGGAGTAAAAGCTTACAAATAGTTAGAATCTGGTCCTGTTGATGGCTGGATGGTGGGGGAAGCTCTGAAATAATGGTGGTCATACTGTTTGTGATCTTCCAAATATTGATATCATTTTATGATGTAGTAACCTATTCTTCCGTTTGAAAAGTTGATAGATATATAGCCAAGTGTAATCAATCCCGAAGAATATTTCATTTAGCATATAACAAAAGTATATTAAGTGTGGTTAACAAATTTCGTTAGCATTTATTTCTTAAAGTTCAAGTCAGTTTGTAATTCTTTAAAAACTCAGAAATACAATGTCGTGGCGAACTTGTTTCATTTTAATGCACGGAAAAGTAGCAAGAAATGTGTATGTATCTTACACAGTGCCCGTGGCTCCCTGTTGAGGCGCTACTTCCGGTTGCCATTGCTGTTTGAAAGCAGCATAGTCGCTGTAATAAACACGGCAACTCACTCACAGTTTGATATTAAAACAAAGCAGTTACGTTTATTGTCTCACAGTTTCAAATTCTTTAATCACAAGAAAAGTCACATAACTATTTATTTTTTTCAAATTTACGATAGTTTTTTAAATTAAAATTATTTGATAGATTATTTATATAACCTAATACTAATACCTATCCCGTGATACTAGAACACTTTATACAGATAGTGCAACTATATATTGATTGCACAAACAAGCGGAAATATCAACTTATTTTAGGACGATGTACAAACTGCTTACAAAGGCGGCAACGTCTTTGCTGAGTTACTGGCATGGTCTGGTGTGGGTGATGGAACTCTGCAAGAGGTACAGTACAAGGCATTCACTGTCTACATACATGCTTCAAACATACGTTAACATTCTTACGTATATATATATAGGCCTTGACAATCTTAACAAAATATTATTTTACTTTTAATTTTATAATGTTGAAAAATAATCTAGTCATACATTAGTAATTATAGTAAATTGACGAAAAAATTTAGTCTTACATTAGTAATTATAGTAAATTGACGGAATAATCTAGTCATACATGTGTAATTATAGTAAATTGACGCAATAATCTAGTCATACATGTGTAATTATAGTAAATTGACGCAATAATCTAGTCATACATGTGTAATTATAGTAAATTGACGCAATAATCTAGTCATACATGTGTAATTATAGTAAATTGACGCAATAATCTAGTCATACATGTGTAATTATAGTAAATTGACGCAATAATCTAGTCATACATGTGTAATTATAGTAAATTGACGGAATAATCTAGTCATACATGTGTAATTATAGTAAATTGACGCAATAATCTAGTCATACATGTGTAATTATAGTAAATTGACGCAATAATCTAGTCATACATGTGTAATTATAGTAAATTGACGCAATAATCTAGTCATACATGTGTAATTATAGTAAATTGACGCAATAATCTAGTCATACATGTGTAATTATAGTAAATTGACGCAATAATCTAGTCATACATGTGTAATTATAGTAAATTGACGCAATAATCTAGTCATACATGTGTAATTATAGTAAATTGACGCAATAATCTAGTCATACATGTGTAATTATAGTAAATTGACGCAATAATCTAGTCATACATGTGTAATTATAGTAAATTGACGCAATAATCTAGTCATACATGTGTAATTATAGTAAATTGACGCAATAATCTAGTCATACATGTGTAATTATAGTAAATTGACGCAATAATCTAGTCATACATGTGTAATTATAGTAAATTGACGGAATAATCTAGTCATACATGTGTAATTATAGTAAATTGACGCAATAATCCTAGTTTATTTTTGGACAAATGAAAGCTAGAAACAGGAAGTAAATATTTGAGCTTACAAAGGTGCAATCTCTGTGGCTGATACTGATGGATTTACATTGCCTGATACTGATAGATCTACATTGCCTGTGGGTTGTTCTTGCATTTTCGTCCATTTTCTATATTTTTGAAACAGGGCAAAATCTCTGAAACCAAAATTCATTGCCACGTGACTTGGTGCTCAGAATATATCAGCGCAGTTACAGGCAACATGAAAATTGTTGTTAGCCGTACATTTCTTTTGAAAGTTACTTAAAGTTGTCCATGTCAAAGAAATGTGGAATACAAACTTACTAATGTTTAACATAATGTCCTCAACACAACAAACACATTCAAATGTGCTCTAATAATTTTGCTGATAAATGTTTAGCTTTTTTATATAATATGTATAAATGTATATTGATCAATTTTATTATATGAAAGTTTTCATTGAAGAAACGTTCATTCTTACTCTGTGGTAGACTGATCTACGGAAACCTTTTGTTGTTTTAACCAAGTCTGGTATCTTTTGAATGAAGCAAAATCACTGAAATATATGTTTCATTGCAGAATTTCTTTGAAATAATCATTAGGTACCTTGCATCATAAAATGTTAAATTTATACAAAGTAGTTTGTTATTATAATGTTTATTTGTATTTCTAGTGAGTCAAAACTTTATGCTCGACATTTTTCTCATATAGATCTACATGTATATATCGTCGCATTATTTCAAGAACCCCATAACTTGTGTTTTGTCTTTTTGAGAAAAATATCTTTAAATGTTAAACCTCCTGTAGAGAATATTTACATACAGGGTTAGGGAATTGTATTTTATTTGAGTTATGTGCATTCCAGAACAATATAGGTAGTACAGATACTAAATACTCAGAACTGCCAAAAATTGAAATACAGGGTTCTGGAAATAACGTTCGTATGTCCTATCTCGAAAAGAGTCTTAGTTATGATAAAAACGTTTTACATAATACGATAAAACTGGTGCTTATGCTAGTGTTGACATTTTTTCTTTGGAAAATTTATTAAACTTATTGTTGTTATCAATTTAGGGATATCTCACAATTCAGCCGCTGTCTTCTCCTTGGGGGTGAGGGTTGATGCTACATTACCCCTGAAACATGAACCCACACAGCTAGATACATCTCCATGTAGTATTTCGTCATGACATACTTTGTTTTACAGAAAATTAATTAAACGGTGGAAAAAAATAGAAATAAACTATAGAATCCAGCGTATTAATGTGGTCATTTTGTGCAACGCAAGTCTGAGATTGGCATCTATAACTAGACTGTATTAAACTTGGTGACTTGTTTATTAAAGAATGAAATGAAATTCAGAGCCAAAATAAAATGATGTCCATGTTGCCACAAACCGTTGCAAAAGTCCATTCAATACAATGAAACATTCCTGAGTATTCCATTCAATACAATGAAATATTCCTGAGTATTCCATTCAATACAATGAAACATTCCTGAGTATTCCATTCAATACAATGAAACATTCCTGAGTATTCCATTCAATACAATGAAATATTCCTGAGTATTCCATTCAATACAATGAAATATTCCTGAGTATTCCATTCAATACAATGAAATATTCCTGAGTATTCCATTCAATACAATGAAATATTCCTGAGTATTCCATTCAATACAATGAAATATTCCTGAGTATTCCATTCAATACAATGAAATATTCCTGAGTATTCCATTCAATACAATGAAATATTCCTGAGTATTCCATTCAATACAATGAAACATTCCTGAGTATTCCATTCAATACAATGAAATATTCCTGAGTATTCCATTCAATACAATGAAATATTCCTGAGTATTCCATTCAATACAATGAAACATTTCTGAGTATTCCATTCAATACAATGAAACATTCCTGAGTATTCCATTCAATACAATGAAACATTTTTGAGTATTCCCTTCAATACAATGAAACATTCATGAGTATTCCATTCAATACAATGAAACATTTCTGAGTTTTCCATTCAATACAATGAAACATTCCTGAGTATTCCATTCAATACAATGAAACATTCCTGAGTATTCCATTCAATACAATGAAACATTCCTGAGTATTCCATTCAATACAATGAAACATTCCTGAGTATTCCATTCAATACAATGAAACATTCCTGAGTATTCCATTCAATACAATGAAACATTTTTGAGTATTCCATTCAATACAATGAAGCATTTTTGAGTATTCCATTCAATACAATGAAACATTCCTGAGTATTCCATTCAATACAATGAAACATTTTTGAGTATTCCATTCAATACAATGAAACATTTTTGAGTATTCCATTCAATACAATGAAACATTTTTGAGTATTCCATTCAATACAATGAAACATTCCTGAGTTTTCTACTTTGAAATTTTTTCAGTCCGCTTTAAAATCAAAATTATAAAAAAATGTTTTGTTTATAAAATGACCACCTTTATAAGTTGTGTAAATCCGTTACTTTTTATCGCTCTTGGCGTTTAATTCTTACTATATAGACACATGAAGTATTTCAGAACTAGATTATCTTACTTTTGATATTGTTGATGTATTTCATCTAGGTGAACCTGATCAAGTGTAACTGGAGCTTCATGGCTGAAAATGGCGAAATGTGAGTGTTCGAAACAATCAAAGTCACAACCTTCATTATATCACCCATATAACCGCATAGACATTTAGCCTTAAACAAACCACATAGTAAACTGTGTGTAAGTATATAACGGTAGGTTATTGTATATTCATAGTATTGTCAAACAATATAATCAAGTGTTAGTTTTTTTTACTAATTGATATAAACCATTCAATGGAACTGAACAAGATGTATGCATTAGCAATGTATATTGATAACGAGCAGGAATACAGACAGAAATGAAGAATGTTGGTTTGTTGGGGATGTTTATTTGATTGTTATTTTGAAAGAATAAAATTTAATCTCATTGTTTTATGCTGGAATTCAGGTGATTAAAACGATACATTTTAATTCAAACACAAGCATTTAATGGATTTTAAGCAAACATATTTAATCACAAGCACAGATGCTTACATATGTTGTGTAGGTTCATGGACAGTTGCAACAATTGGATACTTCACATCGGTCGCCATTTTACCGCTTCAAATGTAGAACAAACACGTGTTTACAATATAACATCTCTCTTTCAAATTTGGATATATATGTATCAATAGTAGCAATCAGTTTAGGTAATTGATAGTTTTACAGTAGACAGAAGAGAAAAGATAGAAATTAGATAAGTTATTTGTAGAAGTGAAGAAACCTACTGGACATTGTTATCACTACCTCGCGTCGATCAACATTGCTTTATTATCTAATAAAATGTTTTTAACACAAAAACTTCAGACAAACATCATTTCATCATTTAGAACCAAGTTTTGGTAATAAATTATCAATACTCTCTAAAAAAAATGTGTGTAATATTATAATAAGGTAATTAAGATCCTTACAAAGGGTTGGCTGTAGGCAGTGTCGGAGGCAGTGTCTGAGCATCGTGGATAGGTCTGGAAAAATGTGGGTTTGTCTTTACATAGGAGTTAAATAGAATGAAGATATATGTACCGCTTACGGGACAAAACATGTACTTGTAAACATAACTGAGTAAAGGAAATGCATACATAGAATTAAAGTAACGACATTGAGATGTATCTACTGTTAGAAAATATCATCATATCAATATGTGTTAGTATAAATCATTACTTATACGAAGACAATGTGTTTTATGAACTTTTTTATAAAAAAATAATTAAAAAAGCTGTTTTATAAATGTGTTAAGATGGTAAACTTGGCTTCAAATCTTACTTAATGACTGGATGAAGAAGGTCATTGACTGGGCGGACTGTAAGGTTTTCATCTACAGGTGGTGGGCGTGGGGGCAGCACTTTTGGACCTTGGATACCAAAGTCGTTGCTTCTGCAAGCAAGTTGATTGTGTATAAATCCTCGGAATTGTGGATCAGTTTAAAATATGTTTGGTCGTTTGATCACAAAGAATCAAACTGTCATTGGTTCTATACGTAATCATATCAAGATGATTAAATCGTTTTTGCAAATAAAATGATTTACTATTGTTTTTTGCACAGCACAATAACACGTAAAAATATTTGGTTTTGCGATTTCGTACATAAAAAAACACTGAAACTCTGCATAATAAAAAGATTAACAGTTTTCGAATGACACATATTGAATAGAAGTTAAAGTATATACGATGAACTTGGTGATGGTATTACTAGACTAAATTCTCTTACAGTTTATCTTGTATTCTTCTTTGACGTGAAGCTAACTCCATAATGGACACTTCCTCTGCCCCGGTTCCACTAGAAATAATGGGAGTGAAATGTGAACATTTTACATCTCTCTGACGGTACAATGCCCAACAAAATCGAATCACGTGATGGAAAAAAACGTATTTTTACTTGGAAACAGGATATTTGAAACTATGTTTAATTTAATACATTTTACGTAAATGTCACTAGCTATGAAGATCATTTCATAATTTCCAACAACGAAAATAACACTAAACATTATGCATTATGTTATCTCTTCCCTAGTCAATATTGTATGCGTGTTACAGAGCGCAATATGTTATCTCTTCCCTAGTCAATATTGTATGCGTGTTACAGAGCGCATAACGTTATCTCTCTCCAAGTCAATATTGTATGCGTGTTACAGAGCGCATTATGTTATCTCTCCCCTAGTCAATATTGTATGCGTGTTACAGAGCGCATAACGTTATCTCTCTCCAAGTCAATATTGTATGCGTGTTACAGAGCGCATTATGTTATCTCTCTCCAAGTCAATATTGTATGCGTGTTACAGAGCGCATTATGTTATCTCTCTCCTAGTCAATAGTGTATGCGTGTTACAGAGCGCATTATGTTATCTCTCCCCTAGTCAATATTGTATGCGTGTTACAGAGCGCATAACGTTATATCTCCCCTAGTCAATTGTGTATGCGTGTTACAGAGCGCATTATGTTATCTCTCTCCTAGTCAATATTGTATGCGTTTTACAGAGCGCATTATGTTATCTATACCCTAGTCAATATTGTATGCGTGTTACAGAGCGCATTATGTTATCTCTTCCCTAGTCAATATTGTATGCGTGATACAGAGCGCATTATGTTATCTCTCCCCTAGTCAATTGTGTAAGCGTGTTACAGAGCGCATTATGTTATATCTCCCCTAGTCAATTGTGTAAGCGTGTTACAGAGCGCATTACGTTATATCTCCCCTAGTCAATTGTGTATGCGTGTTACAGAGCGCATTACGTTATATCTCCCCTAGTCAATTGTGTATGCGTGTTACAGGGCGCATTACGTTATATCACCCCTAGTCAATTGTGTAAGCGTGTTACAGTGCGCATTACGTTATATCTCCCCTAGTCAATTGTGTATGCGTGTTACAGAGCGCATAACGTTATATCTCCCCTAGTCAATATTGTATGCGTGTTACAGAGCGCATTACGTTATATCTCCCCTAGTCAATATTGTATGCGTGTTACAGAGCGCATTATGTTATCTATACCCTAGTCAATATTGTATGCGTGTTACAGAGCGCATAACGTTATATCTCCCCTAGTCAATAGTGTATGCGTGTTACAGAGCGCATTACGTTATATCTCCCCTAGTCAATTGTGTATGCGTGTTACAGAGCGCATTACGTTATATCTCCCCTAATCAACATTGTATGCGTGTTACAGAGCGCATAACGTTATATATACCCTAGTCAATGTTATATGCGTGTTACAGAGCGCATTATGTTATCTCTCTCCTAGTCAATATTGTATGCGTGTTACAGAGCGCATCATGTTATCTCTCCCCTAGTCAAAATTGTATGCATGTTACAGAGCGCATTATTTTAACTCTCCCCTAGTCAATATTGTATGCGTGTTACAGAGTGCATGTCGTTATCTCTCACCTAGTCAATATTGTATGCGTGTTACAGAGCGCATTATGTTATTTTTCCCCTAGTCAATATTGTATGCGTGTTACAGAGCGCATTATGTTATCTCTTCCCTAGTCAATAGTGTATGCGTGTTACAGAGCGCATAACGTTATCTCTCTCCTAGTCAATAGTGTATGCGTGTTACAGAGCGCATTATGTTATCTCTTCCCTAGTCAATATTGTATGCGTGTTACAGAGCGCATTATGTTATCTCTCCCCTAGTCAATAGTGTATGCGTGTTACAGAGCGCATTATGTTATCTCTCTCCTAGTCAATATTGTATGCGTGTTACAGAGCGCATTGTGTTATCTCTCCCCTAGTCAATAGTGTATGCGTGTTACAGAGCGCATTATTTTATCTCTCCCCTAGTCAATATTGTATGCGTGTTACAGAGCGCATAACGTTATCTCTCTCCTAGTCAATATTGTATGCGTGTTAAAGAGCGCATTATGTTATCTATATCCTAGTCAATATTGTATGCGTGTTACAGAGCGTATTATGTTATATATACCCTAGTCAATATTGTATGCGTGTTACAGAGCGCATTATGTTATCTCTCTCCTAGTCAATATTGTATGCGTGTTACAGAGCGCATTATGTTATCTCTCTCCTAGTCAATATTGTATGCGTGTTACAGAGCGCATTATGTTATCTCTCTCCTAGTCAATATTGTATGCGTGTTACAGAGCGCATTATGTTATCTCTCCCCTAGTCAATAGTGTATGCGTGTTATAGAGCGCATTATGTTATTTCTCTCCTAGTCAATATTGTATGCGTGTTACAAAGCGCATAACGTTATCTATACCCTAGTCAATATTATATGCGTGTTACAGAGCGTATTATGTTATCTATACCCTGGTCAATATTATATGCGTGTTACAGAGCGTATTATGTTATATATACCCAAGTCAATATTATATGCGTGTTACAGAGCGTATTTTGTTATCTATACCCTAGTCAATATTATATTTGTGTTACAGAGCGTATTATGTTATCTATACCCTAGTCAATATTGTATGCGTGTTACAGAGCGTATTATGTTATCTCTCCCCTGGTCAATATTGCATTCGTGTTACAGTGCGCTTCGCTTTCAAATGGTCAATAATTCCTAACGGGAGCGATGGTAGAATTACGTATCTGCACCAAAGTATATCTTTGATTTCATTTTTGCATGCACATGTCTGCATGTAAATATTATACGAACTACAGTTAGTGCTAGATCAACATGAATTTGTGCAAGCTTGAACTCATTGTCACATATAATCATTCTTTAAATTTTAACTCAAAACTCCGAGTACGTGAATGGTCGTACAATCACACATATCAGTATTACTACCTACCCCTATTATAGGTACTAACAGTAGTAGCAGTCACAACAGTAACATCAGTATTACTACCTACCCCTACTATCGGTACTAGCAGTAGTAGCAGTCACAACAATAACATCAGTATTACTACCTACCCCTACTATCGGTACTAACAGTAGTAGCAGTCACAACAGTAACATCAGTATTACTACCTACCCCTACTATCGGTACAAACGGTAGTAGCAGTCACAACAGTAACATCAGTATTACTACCTACCCCTACTATCGGTACTAACAGTAGTAGCAGTCACAACAATAACATCAGTATTACTACCTACCCCTACTATCGGTACTAACAGTAGTAGCAGTCACAACAATAACATCAGTATTACTACCTACCCCTACTATCGGTACTAACAGTAGTAGCAGTCACAACAATAACATCAGTATTACTACCTACCACTACTATCGGTACTAACAGTAGTAGCAGTCACAACAATAACATCAGTATTACTACCTACCCCTATTATCGGTACTAACAGTAGTAGCAGTCACAACAATAACATCAGTATTACTACCTACCCCTATTATAGGTACTAACAGTAGTAGCAGTCACAACAATAACATCAGTATTACTACCTACCCCTAGTATCGGTACTAGCAGTAGTAGCAGTCACAACAATAACATCAGTATTACTACCTACCCCTACTATCGGTACTAACAGTAGTAGCAGTCACAACAATAACATCAGTATTACTACCTACCCCTAGTATCGGTACTAACAGTAGTAGCAGTCACAACAATAACATCAGTATTACTACCTACCCCTACTATCGGTACTAACAGTAGTAGCAGTCACAACAATAACATCAGTATTACTACCTACCCCTATTATAGGTACTAACAGTAGTAGCAGTCACAACAGTAACATCAGTATTACTACCTACCCCTACTATCGGTACTAACAGTAGTAGCAGTCACAACAATAACATCAGTATTACTACCTACCACTACTATCGGTACTAACAGTAGTAGCAGTCACAACAATGACATCAGTATTACTACCTACCACTACTATCGGTACTGACAGTAGTAGCAGTCACAACAGTAACATCAGTATTACTACCTACCCCTACTATCGGTACAAACGGTAGTAGCAGTCACAACAGTAACATCAGTATTACTACCTACCCCTATTATCGGTACTAACGGTAGTAGCAGTCACAACAGTAACATCAGTATTACTACCTACCCCTACTATCGGTACAAACGGTAGTAGCAGTCACAACAGTAACATCAGTATTACTACCTACCACTACTATCGGTACTGACAGTAGTAGCAGTCACAACAGTAACATCAGTATTACTACCTACCCCTACTATCGGTACAAACGGTAGTAGCAGTCACAACAGTAACATCAGTATTACTACCTACCCCTACTATCGGTACAAACGGTAGTAGCAGTCACAACAGTAACATCAGTATTACTACCTACCCCTACTATCGGTACTAGCAGTAGTAGCAGTCACAACAGTAACATCAGTATTACTACCTACCCCTACTATAGGTACTAACAGTAGTAGCAGTCACAACAATAACATCAGTATTACTACCTACCCCTAGTATCGGTACTAGCAGTAGTAGCAGTCACAACAGTAACATCAGTATTACTACCTACCACTACTATCGGTACTAACGGTAGTAGCAGTCACAACAATAACATCAGTATTACTACCTACCCCTACTATCGGTACTAACGGTAGTAGCAGTCACAACAATAACATCAGTATTACTACCTACCCCTACTATCGGAAATAAAATGAGACTTCCATAAATATAACTTCTTGAAACATTATTATCGCATAAAATTTCTATAACTGCGTATAACAATACTAGGAGGCACAGTGGTCTAGGGTAGAGCGCCTGAATACTGACCCGACGGTCGAGGGGAGAGCGCCTGAATACTGACCCGACGGTCGTGAGTACGAGCGCCTGAATACTGACCCGACGGTCGTGAGTACGAGTGCCTGAATACTGACCCGACGGTCGTGAGTACGAGCACCTGAATACTGACCCGACGGTCGTGAGTACGAGCGCCTGAATACTGACCCGACGGTCGTGAGTACGAGTGCCTGAATACTGACCCGACGGTCGTGAGTACGAGCGCCTGAATACTGACCCGACGGTCGAGGGTAGAGCACCTGAATACTGACCCGACGGTCGAGGGTAGAGCGCCTGAATACTGACCCGACGGTCGTGGGTACGAGTGCCTGAATACTGACCCGACGGTCGAGGGTAGAGCGCCTGAATACTGACCCGACGGTCGTGAGTACGAGCGCCTGAATACTGACCCGACGGTCGAGGGTAGAGCGTCTGAATACTGACCCGACGGTCGAGGGTAGAGCGCCCGAATACTGACCCGACGGTCGTGAGTACGAGTGCCTGAATACTGACCCGACGGTCGAGGGTAGAGCGCCTGAATACTGACCCGACGGTCGTGAGTACGAGCGCCTGAATACTGACCCGACGGTCGTGAGTACGAGCGCCTGAATACTGACCCGACGGTCGTGAGTACGAGCGCCTGAATACTGACCCGACGGTCGTGAGTACGAGTGCCTGAATACTGACCCGACGGTCGTGATAAGAGCGCCTGAATACTGACCCGACGGTCGTGAGTACGAGCGCCTGAATACTGACCCGACGGTCGTGAGTACGAGTGCCTGAATACTGACCCGACGGTCGAGGGTAGAGCGCCTGAATACTGACCCGACGGTCGTGAGTACGAGCGCCTGAATACTGACCCGACGGTCGAGGGTAGAGCGCCTGAATACTGACCCGACGGTCGTGAGTACGAGTGCCTGAATACTGACCCGACGGTCGTGAGTACGAGTGCCTGAATACTGACCCGACGGTCGAGGGTAGAGCGCCTGAATACTGACCCGACGGTCGAGGGTAGAGCGTCTGAATACTGACCCGACGGTCGAGGGTAGAGCGTCTGAATACTGACCCGACGGTCGAGGGTAGAGCGCCTGAATACTGACCCGACGGTCGTGAGTACGAGTGCCTATTTGAACTTCTCATCCACTGAATTTGACGCGTGTTCAGATTGGTAGCCTGGAAGAGTCATCGAGGGTGCTTAGTATTATAACAGTAGTTAAAAATTCATAATCGATTATCGGATCAGTTTGAAAACTCATAATCGATAATCGAATCGGAAATAATCGAAGTAATTAGCTTTGTAGTATAAGTATAATGCTGGCAGTTTAATTTATACAAATGTATTCATCACTTTTTAGCTACATTTAACATCTATGGACTTTTACATTAGTCTTTTATCATAAGCACATTTAATCATTCAATAAATATTTGACTACTATTGACTAGATGTTTTGTACATGTATTGACTAGATTTAAGATTTAAAAGTATATCCGGCTTTATAACTTTAAAATTTGAATATATATAATACCATCTTAAAATAAAATTTCCGATTATAATCGAGTATTGTAGTTCAAAATCGATTGTCGCCGACGTCGGATGTCTAGCGACGATTGTTTTATTATTTTCGATAATCGGGCAATCACTAGTCAGAATACAACACTGTTGTAACTGCTACTTCTGCAACACACCGATGTCACTTTATTTTTTTACCGTAGGAGATCGAGGATGGAAATAATAAAGTCGAGTTCAAATATAAACGTGTCCTTTTCATGAGTTATAAGCAAAACAATGAAAAAATGCCTGTATATTACAAACAAGTAGTTAACCCTTTCTCGTTATTTTTGTAAACTTTGTATTATTTCATCAAGACTGGCATTTGCATGGATTTGTTGATTATATGCATCAACATAAAATTAGAGATATAGTTTGGTACAAGCGTGGAACCAGTTCTATAAGACGGCATTTGCCTGGATTTGTTGATTATATATGCATCAACATAAAATTAGAGATATACTTTGGTACATGTGTGGAACCAGTTCTATAAGACGGACGATGTACAATCTCATATAAAGAAACAATTCTACATGAACAAAGCGACCAGCATGCACGTATGCCTAGGATTATACAAGACTAGCGAACTCTATATGGACTATGGAGCATCAATCAGTTTGGGTCACTACAAATATACCTCAATAGTGAGCGTACTGTGTCATAAATCATTCACAAAGTATCTTAGATATAGATACTTTTTTCAGGACATCATAATAATAATAGTATACAGTATATACAGTATATATAAAACGTTTAGCTAAAGAAAATAAACCTTTACTCAGTTCCTTATAGATTAACTCAACGTTGCATCGTAATATAGATAATAAATACAGACTATATTAGCATAAACAGCAAAATGTTCCATCGAATATTCTTCACACATTCAAAAAATTGTTAATAATTTATATCTTGATTCTTGAATTGCGTCTTTGGTTTAAATCTTATTGAATATTCTTATACGAAGAACTTCAATTCAGTCTTTAAAAACAAGGCAGATCTTCGACTCGAACAGACGCCTCACCAGCAAACTAGCAAATATTTGTATACCACAGTTGACATATTTGTGTTCACTAACTTGCCGAGTTCAGCTATGTAAACAGTCTGTATAAATACGTTAACATTTAACTAGCAACGTATAGAACATAACGTATAGAACATAACGTAGAGAACATAACGTATAGAACATAACGTATAGAACATAACGTATAGGACATAACGTATAGAACATAACGTATAGAACATAACGTATAGAACATAACGTATAGAACATAATGTATAGAACATAACGTATAGAACATAACGTATAGAACATAACGTATAGGACATAACGTATAGAACATAACGTATAGAACATAACGTATAGAACATAACGTATAGAACATAACGTATAGAACATAACGTATAGAACATAACGTATAGAACATAACGTATATAACATAACGTATAGAACATAACGTATAGAACATAACGTATAGAACATAACGTATAGAACATAACGTATAGAACATAACGTATAGAACATAACGTATAGAACATAACGTATAGAACATAACGTATAGGACATAACGTATAGAACATAACGTATAGAACATAACGTATAGAACATAACGTATAGAACATAACGTATAGAACATAACGTATAGAACATAACGTATAGAACATAACGTATAGAACATAACGTATAGAACATAACGTATAGAACATAACGTATAGAACATAACGTATAGAACATAACGTATAGAACATAACGTATAAAACATAACGTATAGAACATAACGTATAGAACATAACGTCTAAGCAATACACACAATACTCGTTTAAAGCTTACTTTTTCGTTGTTGCATTGCCATGCACTGGGAGAGTTGCGTTGCTTTCTCTGCAATATACTAATTCTGCTGTCAAATGTTGCGCATACAGTTAACTGTACATCCAATGCACGCAAACTATTTTCGACTACTAGTATAAAGCACGAATAAACATTGATATAAACAATGAAAAAACTCGGCGAATATTAAAACCGTGTCCTAGGTTTTGGGTTTGTTTAGCAATTTTTGCCATTGTACATTAATTTGTTTGTTTGAAAATGTTGATATTTGCTTCAAACTGTCATTTAAATTATTCACGATCAAAAGAGGAAATACAATGACATTCAAATGAAACTGTGGACCTTTACAACCATTCTTGGTTAGTTTATTCTGTTTCTGGATAGATACGCAATCTTAGATTATTTGGATGAAGCAGGGTGTGTATGGAGAAACCATAGAAAGTTATTTTTAGATTATGACGTCTGACATTGACTAATATGGAAGTTCGTGTCTGAAAGTAACGAGCTGTGTTCTAACAAGTACATCGATCGTACTGCAGAATTCTGACGACGGTAGAACAACAAAAGGACCATGTAGGGAGTTATATGCGAGTTTGCCCATATATATACTTTGCTTATATTATATTTGGTCAAGCCTGACAGCGAGCATGCACAGAAGCGTATTTTAACGCATTACAGCTGATGTTTTGTAAATATTCAAGTTATGAATCAAGCTTAAAGCGATGGTAGATTTCATGTTTTTGGTAAATCATTTAGCGACATTCAAGTTATACGCTGTTGTCATGTGTTTGTGATATACTAGACAAGACACACAGACATAACTACATCCAGGTAGGCATCACTCATTCCATTAATCATTCACATACCTATGTAATAGAACTAGAGTTACGTCCCTTCTCCTAAATATTTAACATCATTTATGGTAAAGCAACATTTTCAAGTTGCTGTATGTCTGTATTTGATACTGGATTGATAATGCTGTTACTGGCTGTGTGTCTGCATTTGATACTGGAATGATAATGCTGTTACTGGCTGTGTGTCTGTATTTGATACTGGAATGATAATGCTGTTACTGGCTGTGTGTCTGTATTTGATACTGGAATGATTATGCTGTTACTGGCTGTGTGTCTGTATTTGATACTGGAATGATAATGCTGTTACTGGCTGTGTGTCTGTATTTGATACTGGAATGATAATGCTGTTACTGGCTGTGTGTCTGTATTTGATACTGGAATGATAATGCTGTTACTGGCTGTGTGTCTGTATTTGATACTGGAATGATAATGCTGTTACTGGCTGTGTGTCTGTATTTGATACTGGAATGATTATGCTGTTACTGGCTGTGTGTCTGTATTTGATACTGGAATGATAATGCTGTTACTGGCTGTGTGTCTGTATTTGATACTGGAATGATAATGCTATTACTGGCTGTGTGTCTGTATTTGATACTGGAATGATAATACTCTTACTGGCTGTATGTCTGTATTTGATACTGGAATGATAATGCTGTTACTGGCTGTGTGTCTGTATTTGATACTGGAATGATAATGCTGTTACTGGCTGTGTGTCTGTATTTGATACTGGAATGATAATGCTGTTACTGGCTGTGTGTCTGTATTTGATACTGGAATGATAATGCTATTACTGGCTGTGTGTCTGTATTTGATACTGGAATGATAATGCTATTACTGGCTGTGTCTGTATTTGATACTGGAATGATAATGCTATTACTGGCTGTGTGTCTGTATTTGATACTGGAATGATAATGCTGTTACTGGCTGTATGTCTGTATTTGATACTGGAATGATAATGCTGTTACTGGCTGTGTGTCTGTATTTGATACTGGAATGATAATGCTGTTACTGGCTGTGTGTCTGTATTTGATACTGGAATGATAATGCTATTACTGGCTGTGTGTCTGTATTTGATACTGGAATGATAATGCTGTTACTGGCTGTGTGTCTGTATTTGATACTGGAATGATAATGCTGTTACTGGCTGTGTGTCTGTATTTGATACTGGAATGATAATGCTATTACTGGCTGTGTGTCTGTATTTGATACTGGAATGATAATGCTGTTACTGGCTGTGTGTCTGTATTTGATACTGGAATGATAATGCTGTTACTGGCTGTGTGTCTGTATTTGATACTGGAATGATAATGCTGTTACTGGCTGTGTGTCTGTATTTGATACTGGAATGATAATGCTGTTACTGGCTGTGTGTCTGTATTTGATACTGGAATGATAATGCTGTTACTGGCTGTGTGTCTGTATTTGATACTGGAATGATTATGCTGTTACTGGCTGTGTGTCTGTATTTGATACTGGAATGATAATGCTGTTACTGGCTGTGTGTCTGTATTTGATACTGGAATGATAATGCTGTTACTGGCTGTGTGTCTGTATTTGATACTGGAATGATAATGCTGTTACTGGCTGTGTGTCTGTATTTGATACTGGAATGATAATGCTGTTACTGGCTGTGTGTCTGTATTTGATACTGGAATGATAATGCTGTTACTGGCTGTGTGTCTGTATTTGATACTGGAATGATAATGCTGTTACTGGCTGTGTGTCTGTATTTGATACTGGAATGATAATGCTGTTACTGGCTGTGTGTCTGTATTTGATACTGGAATGATAATGCTGTTACTGGCTGTGTGTCTGTATTTGATACTGGAATGATAATGCTGTTACTGGCTGTGTGTCTGTATTTGATACTGGAATGATAATGCTGTTACTGGCTGTGTGTCTGTATTTGATACTGGAATGATTATGCGGTTACTGGCTGTGTGTCTGTATTTGATACTGGAATGATAATGCTATTACTGGCAAAACAATACAAATAACAATATATACACTAGAAGGGATATAAATAAGTAATTCAAAACTTGGGCTCCTAGATTATATCTTATATACAACATCAAATATAACAATATAAACTATGTAAAAATAATATGGTAAATATAATACTTCATTATCGCAAGAAAATAGCATTGTATCTGTACTGAAATGTCTGTGAAAGAAACTTGGACTTGTTACTGATAGAGGAATGTTCTTGCGTATAACGGCCCATGCAACTTCCGTCCCGATTTCACAAAATATTCTAACTAGAGAGACTACTAAACTGACGTTGGTTCCGTCTAGGTAAACTACGGTCGCACCTCATTCATTCGAATTCATCGGCTCCGAAATTTTTAAATTCGAATTATACATGAAAAGCCCATTTCAATTCCACGTACATGTACATAATAATATACATCGGGACCTTATATTTATTTCGGATATTACCAAGTATTCGGATAGAAGGTTGTCGAATAAACGAGGTCCGTCTGTAGATGTCTTTCATGTCCTGACTGACCATTCATTGTCTGAATACTTAATCTAGGTAGCAAAAACATGAGATGGACCTTGGATGATCAGCGTCATGCATTTGAGCGCCGCTGTACGATTTCCAACCTCTTCTTTAAGTGACATCATTTCCAGTAAACGTCACATGTGACGTAACCATGAACTGACAGTGAGCAATATTTGCGACATATGGCAATCACATGTTGCGTTTTCTTGAAATGACGTCACTTACAGAAGAGTTTGTAAATCCCATAGCAGCACTCATTTTTATGATTGAATGAAACAAAGTACCAGGTATGTATACAGTATATCGGGGTGTGGGTTATAGGAGCATGCAAACTACAAATAGAACAAAGGCAACGTGCAAATGTTATAAAACACTAAAACATGTCCGAATCTTATATAAGTAAATGTATAAAAACTTACAATGGGTTTGCTGGTGCTGGCTGGATGGGCATTTGTTGTACTGTAACAAGAAGATTACATGTAAGTATTATACTTCTATACAGCTGCTTATACTTCTATACAGCTGCTTATACTTCTATACAGCTGCTTATACTTCTATACAGCTGCTTATACTTCTATACAGCTGCTTATACTTCTATACAGCTGCTTATACTTCTATACAGCTGCTTATACTTCTATACAGCTGCTTATACTTCTATACAGCTGCTTATACTTCTATACAGCTGCTTATACTTCTATACAGCTGCTTATACTTCTATACAGCTGCTTATTCTTCTATACAGCTGCTTATACTTCTATACAGCTGCTTATACTTCTATACAGCTGCTTATACTTCTATACAGCTGCTTATACTTCTATACAGCTGCTTAATTCAGGTGCAAGTTATAAAGTCAAGATGTAGAAAATGTCCAGTATTAAATTTGTTCATTTCTACAATGATATCAGTTAGATAACGCAAAACAACGAGAAAAAACAACAGATATAGCAGAATGGGCATTCTTGTCGTTTCTCAGACGACCAACCTTATCTATACCTTAGGTCAGCAATCACTGACATAGGTTTGACAGTATTGATCGAAGAAATCCGAATGTACGATCGATTTTGTTTACAGAAATGTAGTTTCTTACTTAAAGGCTGCATTTCACCAAGGATTTTTTTTCCAATCGGCCCGATCTGGACCAGATTGTCCCCGATGAATCAATTTTTTGATCGGCCCGATTGTCGTCCTGAATCGCCTCCAATTGTCCCCTTTTTTTACCCGATTGAGTCCCGACCAATGGACCATGGCGGGGGGACGAATCACTGACGTTCCTCGCGCGATCGACACGTTTCCGGGGCGCAAGTATGCGAAAGTACGCGCAAGTACACGGCAAAGCTCCAGAGGGCGGGCGAGACAAGGGGACCTTCAGGGGACCCTCGGACGACCAAGACGACCACGGGCCGACGGTTTTTGATCGGCTACTGTTTTTCAACATGTTTAAAAACAGTAGCCGATCACTTTTTCGGTACCCGACCCTCGGAGGACTGAGGCGATCGCGCCAGATCTTCCCCCGAAGGTATAGGGTAGTGCTCGACAGTGCTCGCAGGTTCCCGACTATTTTCGCCGATCGACTCAAAAAAGGATCGGTTACTATCGGGACCAAAACAATCCTTGGTGAAATGGTGGCTTAAAGCCAACATTGACCATATACAGACCTATCTGAGTGTGGTGAATCAAGTTGAAGTATATTGCTCTCTTCCTTTCATTATTAGTTGATCGAACTGTGATATGAATAAAAATGTTATAATTTATGTAACAATTATACAATAACATACCTGGTACTACAGCTTGTTGTGGCTGTTGTTGTTGTTGTGAAAACATTCCCGCTAATGCTGAAGCTGGGAATCTGATAGAGGACATTTCTGAAATAATGACAATATTGAAAAATAATAAGATGACTGTTTAACTTGTTATTGTAGTTGTTGTTGTTGTTGACAATTATGTTGAAAATGTTGATTGTTGATAATAAAAATGATGATGATGATGTTCTGACATTAGAACTTTAAAAATCTGATGGTAAGACATTTTGCCGGAACAGATGTACTTTCATGATTCGGGTGATGTATGCGTCAGTTCAGTTTATCACTTATACTTGTACGATAGTTTGATAGTTTGACATTTATTAAGACAATTGATATCCAAATATTTACATAATATACTTTAGAATTTGTTTTTACTGCAATAACAGAAAAGTCTTATATGATAAAACAGGATCCTACTTGGTTTATTTATGTATTCATCACAGGTCGTATAGTTTCTTATGTTGCTTTATTGTGGCTCGGTTAACCACTAATAGTTAAGAGTTCAAGCTACCCCCCTGTTCAAGCTACCCCCATGTTCAAGCTACCCCCCTGTTCAAGCTACCCCCATGTTCAAGCTACCCCCCTGTTCAAGTAATCCCCCGGGTAATCTGGAATCGACTTATATTACCCCGGCGCAGCTTAAATTAACCCTTTGATGAGCTTATGTGATAATTTTCAGCTAATTAAAATCATGGTAAATTAATTGAATGAAAATTACGAAACATACAAAATAGAAAGCGTGTCTCCAAATGCAAGTACATCAATACAATGTTAATTACATTGTTGTATGGTTGTTGGTGTTGCTATTGTTGCCAATCCTGCTGCTGATGTTTTCTTGTTATTGTTTTGATGCTTTTCATTTTTGGACCTGAGCCAAACCGAACAAAATAATATCATGAACGTTTCAATAAAATGAAATGTTGAAAAGGTGACCTGCTAAAGTGGTTTGTGAACTAATTAGCTGTTTCTGTGGAGTTCAGATGGGGCTTAAAGCAATGTATTAATACACACGAGTTTGTTTACAGTTTTGGCTATGCTCATAATAAAATTTAATGAACGAAAAATGTTTGTCTCTTTTATATTTTTTAAAGATGGTTCATTCTTGTACTTCATTCATGAAGTACTTACTAAATGTATATCTTGTTGTATTCCTTATTAATTTCATAAATCGTCATCGTTTTGTAAAGTGCATATTACAGCATAAAGAGCGTCGACTGTTTTCGTCCATTTGACAAGAATGAAAAAGTACAACGAGTAAACAACACGTGACCTTCCTGCCTGTCAGCATAAATAGTACAGTTTATTTAACGAAACAGAGTAATTATTTGGGCGTAATGTAATATGTATTTACTATGTATGCGATATAAACAGTATTCTATATTTTATGTGACAAATCAATCATATAGCGAGTACAAACTGTCTATCAGACATTCGATATGTCAATATAAGGGAGAAACAGTTATCTCGGTTTGTCGGTTAGACATACATGTATATACTAAACAAAATAAGAAACTTCCGCTAAGTTTGCTTGAACATAGCTGGATAAAACAAATCGGGGGAATCATTGTTATATATGCGTTTAAAGAGTGTTCCATGATGCATTATTTGGCGCAAAATGATCGCCAAAGGTTAGCAGAAAATGGGATAAAGTTTGACCAAGTGAGTTAGGGGTTAAAAACAAAAATAACAAATAATAACGGGTATGGACACCTCTTGAGTTGACCACTGCAGTGCATCGCCGGCGCACAGAATTGACTAAGGTGTTGATTTCTGCCTGTGGAATATTGTTCCATTCCTGAATGAGCGCTTGACAAAGTTCGTTTACGTTAGCAGGTGGGTTGGGACGACGCCTCACTCGTCTGTCCCGAATATCCCAGACGTGCTCGATTAGGTTGAGATTAGGACCTTTAGCGGGTCAGTCATCAATGAAATCAATGTTATTTGTTATAAGAAAATTTATAGTGTCTCTAGCTGTATGAGATGTGAAATTATCATGCTGAAAAATCGAGATGTTGGCGTTGTTATGGAACAGAGGAATGACGTGATGAGAGAGAATTTCATCGCGGTAACGTTGAGCTTTTAAATTGCAATTAATGCCGACTGGTGGTGAACGTTACCAATGGGCAATGGCTGCCCAAACCATATGTATACATGTTTACACCACGGGTAGAATATGGTAACGTCACTGCATAGATGTTTACACCTCGGGTAGAATATGTTAAAGTCAATGTATACATGTTGACACCACGGGTAGAATATGTTAACGTCACTGCATAGATGTTTACACCTCAGGTAGAATATGTTAAAGTCAATGTATAGATGTTTACACCACGGGTAGAATATGTTAAAGTCAATGTATAGATGTTTACATCTCGGGTAGAATATGTTAAAGTCAATGTATAGATGTTTACACCTCGGGTAGAATATGTTAAAGTCAATGTATACATGTTTACACCACGGGTAGAATATGGTAACGTCACTGCATAGATGTTTACACCTCGGGTAGAATATGTTAAAGTCAATGTATACATGTTTACACCACGGGTAGAATATGGTAACGTCACTGCATAGATGTTTACACCTCGGGTAGAATATTTTAAAGTCAATGTATAGATGTTTACACCTCGGGTAGAATATGTTAAAGTCAATGTATAGATGTTAACATCTCGGGTAGAATATGTTAAAGTCAATATATAGATGTTTACACCACGGGTAGAATATGTTAAAGTCCATGTATAGATGTTTACATCTCGGGTAGAATATGTTAAAGTCAATGTATAGATGTTTACACCATGATCATGATATGTTAAAGTCAATGTATAGACGTTTACACCTCGGGGAGAATATGTTAAAGTCAATGTATAGATGTTTACACCATGGTCATGATATGTTAAAGTCAATGTATAGATGTTTACACCTCGGGTAGAATATGTTAAAGTCAATGTATAGATGTTTACACCTCGGGGAGAATATGTTAAAGCCAATGTATAGATGTTTACACCTTGGGTAGAATATGTTAAAGTCAATGTATATATGTTTACACCACGGGTAGAATATGTTAAAATCAATGTATAGATATTTACACCTCGGGTAGAATATGTTAAAGTCAATGTATAGATGTTTACACCACGGGTAGAATATGTTAAAGTCAATGTATATATGTTTACACCATGGTCATGATATGTTAAAGTCAATGTATAGATGTTTACACCTCGGGTATAATATGTTAAAGTCAATGTATAGATGTTTACACCTCGGGTAGAATATGTTAAAGTCAATGTATAGATGTTTACACCATGGTCATGATATGTTAAAGTCAATGTATAGATGTTTACATCTCGGGTAGAATATGTTAAAGTCAATGTATAGATGTTTACACCATGGTCATGATATGTTAAAGTCAATGTATAGATGTTTACATCTCGGGTAGAATATGTTAAAGTCAATGTATAGATGTTTACGCCACGGGTAGAATATGTTAAAGTCAATGTATAGATGTTTACATCTCGGGTAGAATATGTTAAAGTCAATGTATAGATGTTTACACCATGGTCATGATATGTTAAAGTCAATGTATAGATGTTTACACCTCGGGGAGAATATGTTAAAGTCAATGTATAGATGTTTACACCATGGTCATGATATGTTAAAGTCAATGTATAGATTTTCACACCTCGGGTAGAATATGTTAAAGCCAATGTATAGATGTTTACACCACGGGTAGAATATGTTAAAGTCAATGTACAGATGTTTACACCACGGGTAGAATATGTTAAAGTCAATGTATAGATGTTTACACCACG
Source organism: Mactromeris polynyma (assembly GCA_032209605.1). Lineage (NCBI taxonomy): Eukaryota > Metazoa > Mollusca > Bivalvia > Venerida > Mactridae > Mactromeris > Mactromeris polynyma. The sequence goes on from JASFXZ010000023.1 coordinate 3,518,887, forward strand.
GGTAGAATATGTTAAAGTCAATGTATATATGTTTACACCTCGGGTAGAATATGTTAAAGTCAATGTATAGATGTTTACACCACGGGTAGAATATGTTAAAGTCAATGTATAGATATTTACACCTCGGGTAGAATATGTTAAAGTCAATGTATAGATATTTACACCTCGGGTAGAATATGTTAAAGTCAATGTATAGATGTTTACACCACGGGTAGAATATGTTAAAGTCAATGTATATATGTTTACACCACGGGTAGAATATGTTAAAGTCAATGTATAGATGTTTACACCACGGGTAGAATATGTTAAAGTCAATGTATAGATATTTACACCTCGGGTAGAATATGTTAAAGTCAATGTATAGATATTTACACCTCGGGTAGAATATGTTAAAGTCAATGTATAGATGTTTACACCACGGGAAGAATATGTTAAAGTCAATGTATAGATGTTTACACCACGGGTAGAATATGTTAAAGTCAATGTATAGATGTTTACACCACGGGTAGAATATGTTAAAGTCAATGTATAGATGTTTACACCATGGTCATGATATGTTAAAGTCAATGTATAGATGTTTACACCATGGGTAGAATATGTTAAAGTCAATGTATAGATATTTACACCTCGGGTAGAATATGTTAAAGTCAATGTATAGATGTTTACACCACGGGTAGAATATGTTAAAGTCAATGTATAGATGTTTACACCAGGGTCATGATATGTTAAGGTCATTGTACAGATTTTTAAACCATAGTTTAAATTTTTGAGTAAAGGAATCCGTGACCGAGTGGTTATAGTCAGTGACTTCAAAGCACGTGCCTGTCACCGCCGTAGGTTCAAACTACCAAACATAATGCTAGAAGAGTGAACTAGATTCTTCCTCCACCCGAACAGCTGGACAAGTTACCACGTGACCCTGACTGTGCTTAAACATCACAACAAATGAATTTTAAGTATTCGGGGATTTCCCTGATGCAGAAATATTGAGTCCCTGACTCCCTTTTCTTGCTAGGGACTCCCATTTCCCGGTTAATGTGCATCCCTGGGACCCCTTAATTTAACTTTTGTCAAGTATAAACTGCATATCTAGGACCCTACAAAAAACAAGGACCACTAGCTGAAATCCTAGGGAACACTCTGAGTATTTACAATCAAAGTATACTGTAAAACCTCACTTTTTGCAACCTCAATATTAGACCACCTCAATAAGAAGACCAAGTTTCAAGGATACCAAGGCTGGTCTTATTGTTGAGGTTTTATTGTAGGTGTGTTTTAAAGGTACTTACTTATACAAACTGGGCATTTTGCGTTCCCTTTGCAATAACTGGCACCAAGTTCAGCACAGATTTCTGTAGGTCCACAACCTGGAGACTGAAAATATGAAAACATTTATAAACTATACAGTCATAGAAATACAATGACATATTGATTCATTACGCATTTGAAGTGTACGCCAAGTGTAAGCATCGTAGGTACGAAACGAGCAGCGGCCCGCGAGAGATGTGGGAGGTGGGGTTAAGGGGGCCTCCCCGACAAGATTTGAGGCACATGGTGCGTTTTCATGCTATATAAGTACTGCCGAAGAATAAGGTAAATTACAGTGTCAAACAGCTGATATATTCGAGCGAATTTTCCCATAAACGCATCTCCCACTCAGCCTTCATTTGTTAATACATTTTTATTTGTTCACTTTTTTTCTGACGAATTGTACGCATTGGTGTACGTGCGTATGCCTGGATACGCGCCTTAATATTGATTGATTACGCTTTCAGTTCGGCATAAAAAGAACAGAACAGCATAGGTTATTAATTACTGGATATACGTATTATCAGTCAATATTGAGATTTATAGAACTACTGGATATACGTATTATCAGACAATATTGAGATGTATAGAACTACTGGATATACGTTTTATCAGACAATATTGAGATTTATAGAATTACTGGATATACGTAATATCAGACAATATTGAGATGTATAGAATTACTGGATATACGTTTTATCAGACAATATTGAGATGTATAGAATTACTTGATATACGTATTATTAGACAATATTGAGATTTATAGAATTACTTGATATACGTTTTATCAGACAATATTGAGATTTATAGAATTACTGGATATACGTATTATTAGACAATATTGAGATGTATAGAACTACTGGATATACGTATTATCAGACAATATTGAGATGTATAGAACTACTGGATATACGTATTATTAGACAATATTGAGATGTATAGAACTACTGGATATACGTATTATCAGACAATATTGAGATGTATAGAACTACTGGATATACGTATTATCAGACAATATTGAGATTTATAGAATTACTGGATATACGTATTATCAGACAATATTGAGATGTATAGAATTACTGGATATACGTATTATCAGACAATATTGAGATTTATAGAATTACTGGATATACGTATTATCAGACAATATTGAGATGTATAGAATTACTGGATATACGTATTATCAGACAATATTGAGATGTATAGAATTACTGGATATACGTATTATTAGACAATATTGAGATGTATAGAACTACTTGATATACGTATTATCAGACAATATTGAGATGTATAGAACTACTGGATATACGTATTATCAGACAATATTGAGATTTATAGAATTACTTGATATACGTTTTATCAGACAATATTGAGATGTATAGAATTACTTGATATACGTATTATCAGACAATATTGAGATGTATAGAACTACTGGATATACGTATTATCAGACAATATTGAGATGTATAGAATTACTGGATATATGTATTATCAGACAATATTGAGATGTATAGAATTACTTGATATACGTTTTATCAGACAATATTGAGATGTATAGAATTACTGGATATACGTATTATCAGACAATATTGAGATGTATAGAATTACTTGATATACGTATTATCAGACAATATTGAGATGTATAGAATTACTGGATATACGTATTATCAGACAATATTGAGATGTATCGAATTACTTGATATACGTATTATCAGACAATATTGAGATGTATCGAATTACTGGATATACGTATTATTAGACAATATTGAGATGTATAGAATTACTGGATATACGTATTATCAGACAATATTGAGATGTATAGAACTACTTGATATACGTATTATCAGACAATATTGAGATGTATAGAACTACTTGATATACGTATTATTAGACAATATTGAGATGTATAGAATTACTTGATATACGTTTTATCAGACAATATTGAGATGTATAGAATTACTTAATATACGTATTATCAGACAATATTGAGATGTATAGAACTACTTGATATACGTTTTATCAGACAATATTGAGATGTATAGAACTACTTGATATACGTATTATCAGACAATATTGAGATGTATAGAATTACTTAATATACGTTTTATCAGACAATATTGAGATGTATAGAACTACTTGATATACGTATTATCAGACAATATTGAGATGTATAGAATTACTTGATATACGTTTTATCAGACAATATTGAGATTTATAGAATTACTGGATATACGTATTATCAGACAATATTGAGATGTATAGAACTACTGGATATACGTATTATCAGACAATATTGAGATGTATAGAATTACTGGATATACGTATTATCAGACAATATTGAGATTTATAGAATTACTGGATATACGTATTATTAGACAATATTGAGATTTATAGAACTACTGGATATACGTTTTATCAGACAATATTGAGATGTATAGAACTACTGGATATACGTATTATCAGACAATATTGAGATTTATCGAATTACTTGATATACGTTTTATCAGACAATATTGAGATTTATAGAATTACTGGATATACGTATTATCAGACAATATTGAGATGTATAGAATTACTGGATATACGTATTATTAGACAATATTGAGATGTATAGAATTACTGGATATACGTATTATCAGACAATATTGAGATTTATAGAATTACTTGATATACGTATTATCAGACAATATTGAGATGTATAGAATTACTTGATATACGTATTATCAGACAATATTGAGATGTATAGAACTACTGGATATACGTATTATCAGACAATATTGAGATGTATAGAATTACTTGATATACGTATTATCAGACAATATTGAGATGTATAGAACTACTGGATATACGTATTATCAGACAATATTGAGATATATAGAATTACTGGATATACGTATTATCAGACAATATTGAGATTTATAGAACTACTGGATATACGTATTATTAGACAATATTGAGATTTATAGAATTACTGGATATACGTATTATCAGACAATATTGAGATGTATAGAATTACTTGATATACGTATTATTAGACAATATTGAGATTTATAGAATTACTTGATATACGTATTATCAGACAATATTGAGATGTATAGAACTACTGGATATACGTATTATCAGACAATATTGAGATGTATAGAACTACTTGATATACGTATTATCAGACAATATTGAGATTTATAGAACTACTGGATATACGTATTATTAGACAATATTGAGATTTATAGAATTACTGGATATACGTATTATCAGACAATATTGAGATGTATAGAATTACTGGATATACGTATTATTAGACAATATTGAGATGTATAGAATTACTGGATATACGTATTATCAGACAATATTGAGATTTATAGAATTACTGGATATACGTATTATTAGACAATATTGAGATGTATAGAACTACTGGATATACGTATTATCAGACAATATTGAGATGTATAGAACTACTGGATATACGTATTATCAGACAATATTGAGATTTATAGAATTACTGGATATACGTATTATTAGACAATATTGAGATGTATAGAACTACTGGATATACGTATTATCAGACAATATTGAGATTTATAGAACTACTGGATATACGTATTATTAGACAATATTGAGATTTATAGAATTACTGGATATACGTATTATTAGACAATATTGAGATGTATAGAACTACTGGATATACGTATTATCAGACAATATTGAGATTTATAGAATTACTTGATATACGTTTTATCAGACAATATTGAGATGTATAGAATTACTTGATATACGTATTATCAGACAATATTGAGATGTATAGAACTACTGGATATACGTATTATCAGACAATATTGAGATGTATAGAATTACTGGATATATGTATTATCAGACAATATTGAGATGTATAGAATTACTTGATATACGTTTTATCAGACAATATTGAGATGTATAGAATTACTGGATATACGTATTATCAGACAATATTGAGATGTATAGAATTACTTGATATACGTATTATCAGACAATATTGAGATGTATAGAATTACTGGATATACGTATTATCAGACAATATTGAGATGTATCGAATTACTTGATATACGTATTATCAGACAATATTGAGATGTATCGAATTACTGGATATACGTATTATTAGACAATATTGAGATGTATAGAATTACTGGATATACGTATTATCAGACAATATTGAGATGTATAGAACTACTTGATATACGTTTTATCAGACAATATTGAGATGTATAGAACTACTTGATATACGTATTATCAGACAATATTGAGATGTATAGAATTACTTGATATACGTATTATCAGACAATATTGGAATGTATAGAATTACTTAATATACGTTTTATCAGACAATATTGAGATGTATAGAACTACTTGATATACGTATTATCAGACAATATTGAGATGTATAGAATTACTTGATATACGTTTTATCAGACAATATTGAGATTTATAGAATTACTGGATATACGTATTATCAGACAATATTGAGATGTATAGAACTACTGGATATACGTATTATCAGACAATATTGAGATGTATAGAATTACTGGATATACGTATAATCAGACAATATTGAGATTTATAGAATTACTGGATATACGTTTTATCAGACAATATTGAGATGTATAGAATTACTTGATATACGTTTTATCAGACAATATTGAGATTTATAGAATTACTGGATATACGTTTTATCAGACAATATTGAGATGTATAGAACTACTGGATATACGTATTATCAGACAATATTGAGATGTATAGAATTACTGGATATACGTATTATCAGACAATATTGAGATGTATAGAATTACTGGATATACGTATTATCAGACAATATTGAGATTTATCGAATTACTTGATATACGTTTTATCAGACAATATTGAGATTTATAGAATTACTGGATATACGTATTATCAGACAATATTGAGATGTATAGAATTACTGGATATACGTATTATTAGACAATATTGAGATGTATAGAATTACTGGATATACGTATTATCAGACAATATTGAGATGTATAGAATTACTGGATATACGTATTATTAGACAATATTGAGATGTATAGAATTACTGGATATACGTATTATCAGACAATATTGAGATGTATAGAATTACTGGATATACGTATTATTAGACAATATTGAGATGTATAGAATTACTGGATATACGTATTATTAGACAATATTGAGATGTATAGAATTACTGGATATATGTATTATCAGACAATATTGAGATGTATAGAATTACTGGATATACGTATTATTAGACAATATTGAGATGTATAGAATTACTGGATATACGTATTATCAGACAATATTGAGATTTATAGAATTACTTGATATACGTATTATCAGACAATATTGAGATGTATAGAACTACAGGATATATGTATTATTAGACAATACTGAGATGTATAGAATTATTTGATATACGTATTATCAGACAATATTGAGATGTATAGAACTACTGGATATATGTATTATTAGACAATACTGAGATGTATAGAATTACTTGATATACGTATTATCAGACAATATTGAGATGTATAGAACTACTGGATATACGTATTATCAGACAATATTGAGATGTATAGAACTACTGGATATATGTATTATCAGACAATATTGAGATGTATAGAATTACTGGATATACGTATTATCAGACAATACTGAGATGTATAGAATTACTTGATATACGTTTTATCAGACAATATTGAGATGTATAGAACTACTTGATATACGTTTTATCAGACAATATTGAGATGTATAGAACTACTTGATATACGTTTTATCAGACAATATTGAGATGTATAGAACTACTTGATATACGTTTTATCAGACAATATTGAGATGTATAGAACTACTTGATATACGTTTTATCAGACAATATTGAGATGTATAGAATTACTTGATATACGTTTTATCAGACAATATTGAGATGTATAGAACTACTTGATATACGTATTATCAGACAATATTGAGATGTATAGAACTACTTGATATACGTTTTATCAGACAATATTGAGATGTATAGAACTACTGGATATACGTATTATTAGACAATACTGAGATGTATAGAATTACTTGATATACGTATTATCAGACAATATTGAGATGTATAGAATTACTGGATATACGTTTTATCAGACAATATTGAGATTTATAGAATTACTTGATATACGTATTATCAGACAATATTGAGATGTATAGAATTACTTGATATACGTTTTATCAGACAATATTGAGATTTATAGAATTACTGGATATACGTATTATCAGACAATATTGAGATGTATAGAATTACTGGATATACGTATTATTAGACAATATTGAGATGTATAGAACTACTTGATATACGTATTATCAGACAATATTGAGATTTATAGAACTACTGGATATACGTATTATTAGACAATATTGAGATGTATAGAACTACTGGATATACGTATTATCAGACAATATTGAGATGTATAGAATTACTTGATATACGTATTATCAGACACTATCGAGATTTATAGAATTAAGCGAACGAGGAATATTTATAGTATTTCATTATTTGATAAGAAGCAGAAGATGTTTTATAAAGAATGATGTACATTCTGATGCGACGTCATCATTTTGTAGCTTACTTTTGTATCTTGTTCTTACTATTATAATTGCTATAAAAATAATAGTTGACGTCTGATTGAATACATAATAAGTTTTACATAATTAGTTTTACATTTGCTATTCATTGTTCATGTTCATAAAAGTGTAATACACTGATAATGGAAGTTGTTTCAATATTTTGTAGGTTCCGATGTTTCACATTTAATTGTTTCTTAATGTTTCAACCAACAACCACGTGACCAAACTGACATTTATTTGCGGGCGTTCATTTCCTTGTTTGAAGGTGCGTGATTGTGTGAGTTGTCATTTATGCGTAAATTGTATAACAATGTTGCGAATTCTGACAACATGAGATGATGATCACCTTGGAAAATGCCACATTGATAAGTCATATACATGTTCACGGTTAATGTAACTTATATAGTATCTGGTACACTCCCACATGTTCACGGTTAATGTAACTTATATAGTATCTGGTACACTCCCACAACAAATATTGCGTCAAGAGTTTATATACTCAGACGTTCAATACGACTAACTACATCTGAAACTGAATTTATGAAACTCTAACTAAATATAACAAATATCACTTGATATGATAGCTTTTATATAATGATGCCTATATGACGTCATGGACCCGAGCTTACTAGGGTATATCACATAGCTAGAACTGATAAATATTTCACGTGTGGTCTTAAGGCAAAGTTGCCAAAACCATTAAAGAGATACAGTCCCAAGATAATGGGACGAGCAAACATTGAGACGTTTTATGTTGAGTTACTCCTCACTTCCAATAATCGCAAAACTACCGGTATAAGTTGGAGAAGTCGCCATGTGTTTCCAAGAGGTCGTTCGAGCACCAACTATGGTGACTATGGAGATTTGAATACTGTATAGAGATGTTCCGAACATTAATAATGGTTCAACCTAAGATTTAGTACGTAAGTTGCTGTGTGTCATCAATGTCCTATCTTGTTGTTCGATTTGTTATTTTCATTATCACCGTCTCAAGTCCCAATAAATGATTCATTGTGAAATGGCTTAGTACGTACTTCTATACGACAGCACGTGATTTTTGTATCTACGTAAACATCTTGTTTCTTTTAAGGACAATAATTTAAATGAAGGTGCAACTCATAGAAATAAAAGCCTTTCATTGTAACTGACTAGCCCTCATTAATAGTGAGTGTTTGTTTTCATATTTGTCATCTTACAACAATGATAGATAATTATACGTTCTCAGGTTGTCACGAACGTGTCAGACATCGCAGATCTCTGTCAAGTTACCAACATAGTACATGTTTCAAACGTCCGTCCATATCAGTTAAGAAATATCTAAATGTCGCTTTATTCCTTACAATCTTATGTATTACTTAAATGGTGGTATCAAAATGACACTCCTAGTTTTCTATTTGTACATACTTGTAATGGATATCTAATGGGGACACTTCCCGACTTATCAACGTTAAGGAATTCCTATTTGAAAGGTGCTATTAACCCCTGACCATTGTATTAATATAAAATGCCATTTTCACAAATTTTAACATACATTCGTTTGGATAAAACTGTCACATGTTTTTACTAATAGAAAACAGACATTTGTTCTTATTTATGCCGACACCGTGCGCCATGGGTAAACGTAAGTGATACTATACGTGAAGTTGTATAATGAAAGTATGGAAAGCGTCGTGCTAATTTGAGAAAACACAGTAATCATCTATTACAAGCAATCATGGTTTATGAAGACAGTAACTCTGCATGACCTTCGGTAAGTGATATTGAGTGACCTGTTAAACACATACATACACATACATACACATACATACACACACATACATACATACACATACACATACACATACACATATACATATACATATACATACACATACACATACACATACACATACACATACACATACACGTACACATACACGTACACATACACATACGCACACATACGCACACATACGCACACATACGCACACATACGCACACATACGCACACATACATACACATACATACACATACGCACACATACGCACACATACGTACACATACATACACATACATACACATACATACACATACATACACATACATACACATACATACACATACATACACATACATACACATACATACACATACATACACATACATACACATACATACACATACATACACATACATACACATACATACACATACATACACATACATACACATACATACACATACATACACATACATACACATACATACACATACATACACATACATACACATACATACACATACATACACATACATACACATACATACACATACATACACATACATACACATACATACACATACATACACATACATACACATACATACACATACATACACATACATACACATACATACACATACATACACATACATACACATACATACACATACATACACATACATACACATACATACACATACATACACACACATACATACACATACATACACATACATACACATACATACACATACATACACATACATACACATACATACACATACATACACATACATACACATACATACACATACATACACATACATACACATACATACACATACATACACATACATACACATACATACACATACATACACATACATACACATACATACACATACATACACATACATACACATACATACACATACATACACATACATATGTAAGATTAAATGATGAAGATGAGTAGGAACCATCACATACAGTGATACACGCCGCCACAAACCACTGGGAGAAATCAGTATTATGGTCATCGCGTTGTTATATAAATGTATGAAAGTTTGCTATAATTTTGAAACAAAGGTTAAACGTAAGTTACCTATTTAGCTTTAGAAGCTGTCATATGCTGTTTGAAAATTGTTGTATTCCCTATATTGGTAACTGTATATATTGCATATAAATCATTTGCTCTGATAACACAATATAATACTTACACATCCTTTTCGGGGCGGTTTTGCTGGTGGGTATCTCTGGGGTGATGCTGGAACAGCCATTGTCATTGGTTTCTGACTACCGGCTGGTGGTGGTGGTCGGCTTTGACCTTGACACGTGGCTATTGCCAGACACACAGATAAAACCTATTAATAGAAAAAAACAAGTGTTAAATACATTACGGTATCTCATATACCACAAACAGCAGCGGTACAATGTGACAGTCTTTGTAGTAAGCCAAAGAAAGGTTGTGTTAGCTTAAAAATAGCAAGTGAGTCTGTTCGAATTGATAATGATAAAATGAGAAGAACACATTTACGAACATGTTTTATGCTGGTCAATGAATGGAGTGTTTACTTTGTGTTTTAAATCGCAGACTAATTTAAATTTATAATACTAATTTATAACGTTTCGGGTTATATGGCACACAGACAGGTTATATTCCCCCATATACCCTGTCAACAACCTGTATAACTAATACTATACAGATCACCCTCTAGATTACCTGCACTCTCCTAATTCTACTCGTTTACATTTTGTATTTGTTCTAGAACATGATTCTATATCGGTATTGAATCAGAGATTCTCTTCACGTACTCTCGGTAAAAACGTTGCGATAGGCAAATCCTGTCATAAATGGCATGAAAGAACAAATCGCGCTCCTGCCAATTTCGCCCGTCAAAGTAGCAATTCAAGATGGATTTTAACGTTGAAACAACTTTTGATCGGATTCGTGATAGATATCACTTTCAGTATTGGCTCAAGGAGGAGCAAATAATAGCAATATCGACAGTGATCTGGGTAGGGTAATAACTAAGTGCGCACCGCCTCCATAGCAACCCTCCCATCTTCTTGTTTAACAGGTGCTGAATTCACTATTTTTTTACAAAACAAGTCGTATACATGAAAATCTTGTGTCGAAAAGAGAAATAAATCAAGCATTTATATGTTCACGAAAATAAGAATAAATGCAGTGGAAAGACCGACGGTGTCCAACTTCTATTTACTTTTGTGAATGGTTTAGCAGGACGTTGTACAGCGACAGTATAGAGATGTGACGTCCGTGGCTGAACTAGGTTGAACAGGACGGACCAATAATAGTTCACCATTGGTTGTCGGTCTTCGTGCTGGCTTGTCCGATTAGCTTATTTGGATTGTTTAGGCTTTTGCAATTTTCATCGGAAAGTCTCATGGTATGCAAGGCGGGATATTGGTGGTGAAACCATCTCATACGTAGTGATCTCCCTTGGCAGCGAGCCAACATAGTGGCACAACAAAACCAAACACTTTGCGATACCAGTAATAGTACAGGGTAGTTAATGGAACGGGGTATCTTGATGCAATGTTAGGTACATGTGTTTTGCTGCGCGTTCCCTAAATGATAGAGATGGAGACACAGGTAAGAAAGACAAGTCCCGGACAGCTGTCAATCAAATATAACTATGTACAACAATAAGATAGTGTATGTAAGTTGTTTAAGGAAATTATAACTCACTGGTCCACCCGTCACTGTTTCATGCTTGTCAAACCTCTGACAAATACGTCAGATTCTGACTATAATAGTTGAGTAGAAAAAGCGACTATTCTGTAAATATTCATGACTTATATCCATGTAGGAACTGTCAGTGTCTCAGTCAAGCGTGTACATGTGGTAGTAAATGACTCTCTTAAATTTGTATAAAAATGTTTCATCAAAAGTGCCATCGTTCTGTAGCTGGTTTAAGTTGTCATGTATTATATACAGCATACCGTGAAAGTTTAGTCAAATAATGAGGTTATTTTTCGGCGCAGCCATACTAAAATGGTTTTGCTATTTGCATATCAGTGTTGTGTTAACCAATCAAATCTAACGTTTACCCTTAAGCAAAATTTTCTACAGCCGAACAATGTTTGTAACCTTGACGGGGATTGGTTATCCTTTCGTTAAGGGGTAAGTTGTATTACCGAAATCCAATGAATGTCGGAGAATTTACCGAAAACCATTTGGATCTGAAGTGACTGGTCAGCAATCGTAACATCTCGGCATTTTTATGTTGCACAACAAATCTTAACATTCAAATCGCACCGACCATCTTTTTCAAGATATTTCTTGTTTAGGTATTCGTACAATTTAGTAGTTGTGAACAGTGAACAAACTTTACGCCAGAATCATTATCTTTGCGCATGCGCGTGATTAAATGTCTCATCTCATGACGCATCTGCGAGGAATTACGAGATATCGTGACCACCTCAGACACAGAGTAGCAGAAGTCGACCACGAACGTGTCGTCAGATTATGAAGATATATATACACACTGTATGGTTAAGTCACTGTTATTTAACATTATGTTGATTTTTCTCAAATAAGTATATCTTGTTAGATTTTCTATGATCGTGCGACTGTAATTAGAACAACAGTAATTAATTAGCATGTGTGGTATGATTGATATTTCTGTCAACGCCTCACAAAACAAACAACACTGACATAAATGTGTGTTCATCGTAAGACAGAAAGCAAAATGTTTTCAGTGAGTAACCTCATATTTGTCATTATGTTCTTGAATCACTTACAGTATGCAATTAAACATTACGGATTATAGCTCATAATGAACATATTATTATTTAAAACACCAATATTTATATTATTTCAAATATGACCTTCTATAACAAATAGTTAAATAGACAAAAACATACACAGGATTATAAATGATTATTGATTACAAATACATCACAAAATAAAATTAAAAATAGTTTTAAAAGAAAATAATAATAATATGACAAACTATTAACAAGATATTCATTGAACATATGTAGACATATACTCGCCAATGTATTGTATGGTTTTCATATCAAATGAAATATAAATTTGAGAAACGCTGTTTTTAATGATATTGCGAGAGACAAAATCTGGTCGTGAATAGAAATATAGCTGGATGAAGTCATTGAAGCAGAACTTGTACATGAAACTTATCACATAATCCATCATGTGTTGAGTTTATGTCATCTGTGACATGTGGCAAGAATGTGTACACGATTTCTATATAAATAGTACAACGTTTGTAGTAAATAATATATGTTAATAAATAAGTGATTTGATATTGGCCCTGTTATTTGTCCGAGGGCAGTCGTATTGGCACGAGGCCGAAGGCCGAGGGCCAATACGACTGTCCCGAGGACAAATAACAGGGCCAATGTCAAATCACTTATTTATTGACAATTTTATTAAATAACTTCATTAGCTAGCAGCTCTAACATTTCCTCGCCAGACGACATTCTTCCGCATTGATCCGAGTGAATATAAACGCTTGTAAATTTTACGTACACAGCGGTTACATACCACTAAATCGTGTTTTTTTTCTGTATACGCTAAAACTATGAATTAGTTCCGTGCTAAAAACTGTCGACGAACGTTTAAATACTGACTTTAAAATAAAATGGCTGCCGTTTCCGAATTTCCAGCTGCGAATCTATATCATTTTTTGGCCCTGTTTAATTAGCCAATCAAATTCTTTAAAATGCGGGCCAATATCAATATCAGTTAGCGGCCCCGGGCCGAAAAGTGATATTGATATTGGCCCTGTTATAGAGGAGGCCTTTGTATTATTGGACGAGGCAAATGCTGTGTTTAAGGGCTAATAATTAATAGTTATTTAATAATTCATTACAAAATATTCTGTTTTTGTATTATTCATGTTATGTTTACTGATACTATCCTGTACAACAGTACTTTCCTATGAGTACTTTAATTTTATTGAGAACGGTCAGCAACCGGTTGTATTTTTAGAAAAAAAAGATAAATGCACAAAGTGGACCTAATAATGGTATTCTTTACTAATTATGAATTTACAGAACTTTTTTTTTACAACTAAGTGGCAACTTTACCACGTGAACCCGACATTTATTAAACTTGCAGTATGTTATAATTAACGTATACTTGACCTCAATAGATATATCACATATTCTATCTGGTCGGACACAATAGATATATCACATATTCTATCTGGTCGTACACAATAGATATATCACATATTCTATCTGGTCGGACACAATAGATATATCACATATTCTATCTGGTCGGACACAATAGATATATCACATATTCTATCTGGTCGGACACAATAGATATATCACATATTCTATCTGGTCGGACACAATAGATATATCACATATTCTATCTGGTCGGACACAATAGATATATCACATATTCTATCTGGTCGGACACAATAGATATATCACATATTCTATCTGGTCGGACACAATAGATATATCACATATTCTATCTGGTCGGACACAATAGATATATCACATATTCTATCTGGTCGGACACAATAGATATATCACATATTCTATCTGGTCGGACACAATAGATATATCACATATTCTATCTGGTCGGACACAATAGATATATCACATATTCTATCTGGTCGGACACAATAGATATATCACATATTCTATCTGGTCGGACACAATAGATATATCACATATTCTATCTGGTCGGACACAATAGATATATCACATATTCTATCTGGTCGGACACATGTCAATATCAAACTTACAGAAGGTAATTTTCTACATTGAAATGCACTTTGTGTAGTTTGAAACTACCATATAGCCATCTGAGGAGGGAGAAACAATATTATATCACTTTAACTTAAAAACTACGGACTGAGACCAAACTTTGATACTTCTTAGAATTCGAACGTTGTTTAAACAAGTACCAAATATTCAGTGTATTGCGCAACTGAGATATCTAAGAGCTATTCTAGGCTATTAAAATATTTGTCTAGTGTACGTTACAGTTCTCATTTATTTTATGTATTACAATCTTTATTTATGTCATTTAAAATGCAATAAAACGAAGTGTAGGGTGTAATCTACCACCGTCCCAACAAGTCTCAATTATTACCTTACAAATGAACAGTTACTTTAAGAGACATAATTAATCATTTGTGACGATAAAACTTTTAATTAAAGACTGTTGTATGTTTCTCTTGTTCCTTAAATAATGTCTACGTTTGCTGTATTCTGTGTTGCTTCCCCAAGGTAAACTACTGTTTATGAACTAACTGGAACAAATAGTCCGATAGATGTTATTATAGACTAACGTGATTTTGATAAAATAATAGTATGCCCATTTATTAATCACATTTTTACCTAATCAAACATGAAAAATATAGTTAAAATAAAACGAAAATACAAGAGTTAAAACATCAATAAATATGCATTATCAAAGACTACACTATTAATGTATTCCGCGGTATTGTTGGCAACATAAGTTTGTAATATATTTTTTCTTCCGTGCGTAACGTAACATACTAGTAGGTAGATGTTTGAATCCGTGCGTAACGTAACATACTAGTAGGTAGATGTTTGAATCCGTGGGTAACGTAACATACTAGTAGGTAGATGTTTGAATCCGTGCGTAACGTAACATACTAGTAGGTCGATGTTTGAATCCGTGCGTAACGTAACATACTAGTAGGTAGATGTTTGAATCCGTGCGAAACGTAACATACTAGTAGGTCGATGTTTGAATCCGTGCGTAACGTAACATACTAGTAGGTAGATGTTTGAATCCGTGCGTAACGTAACATACTAGTAGGTAGATGTTTGAATCCGTGCGTAACGTAACATACTAGTAGGTCGATGTTTGAATCCGTGCGTAACGTAACATACTAGTAGGTAGATGTTTGAATCCGTGCGTAACGTAACATACTAGTAGGTAGATGTTTGAATCCGTGCGTAACGTAACATACTAGTAGGTAGATGTTTGAATCCGTGCGTAACGTAACATACTAGTAGGTAGATGTTTGAATCCGTGCGTAACGTAACATACTAGTAGGTAGATGTTTGAATCCGTGCGTAACGTAACATACTAGTAGGTCGATGTTTGAATCCGTGCGTAACGTAACATACTAGTAGGTAGATGTTTGAATCGCTAATACATTGCCAGTGTTCGTATTAAAATGATGCCTCAGCCAATGTAACAAGCAAATGTGTCATGGGTATTGTGTTTAACGTGAAATGGGTGATTTAGCACCAACAAGTGTACACATGATGTCAACAATATATAACAGACTAAATATCGTCAAGTAACTATTAAAAGGCCTGTTTGACTTCCGTCAGAATTCGTGATCACCGCAATTCTTACCGCGCTTACCGTGGTGACGCCACTGGGCGCATTTATGCATGGACGGTAAAATAGATATTTAGATGCTTACTTTGGATTTGCGGTACACAAACCTTAGAGAAAGACGGGTCAAACAGTTGACGTTCAGGTAGGCCAGCTACATCTCTACGTTACTAACTGAAACCATGTTACAATAGGAAGCTTATATTAGTAAGCTGGTATAATATACAAAAAGATCAAAACCGGCAGTCTGGTTATGGTTAAATCGTTCCAAGGGCCATAACTCCTGTCGTGAGACTGATGAATTATGGGAGACCAAATACACCATGTGTATTGTATCAGCAAATTTCCATAGCAACAGATATTCAAATTGATGATAAAATGTTGTCATATTGTCTGTCCGGCACGACTGTTACAGTCGGTGTATTCAACTTAACTGTGGTCAAGGTGCACGGATATGTCTTGTAATGACAGATTAATGGTTGAGTGAACATGCCTAACAAAGGCTATAGCTTCATAGAAGACAGTGCTTAATAATAAAACGTCACATTAAAAACAATACTTCAGTACAACATAAAATATAAACACATCCGAAAGTCATTTAATCTTGTTCTCAAGTCGTCTTTTTCACAACCGCAACATATTCTGTCACAATATGTGCCACCATACATTGGTAGTTTGCAACTCTTTCAAAACAATCAACGATTGTTTACTTGCTTGTCTCGACACTAATTCCCCACTGCATGTATCGTATAGGATGTCACAATGTTAGGTATCGTATAGGATGTCACAATGTTAGGTATCGTATAGGATGTCACAATGTTAGGTATCGTATAGGATGTCACAATGTAAGGTATCGTATAGGATGTCACAATGTTAGGTATCGTGTAGAATGTCACAAGGTTAGGTATCGTATAGGATGTCACAAGGTAAGGTATTGTATAGGATGTCACAATGTTAGGTATCGTATAGGATGTCACAATGTTAGGTATCGTATAGGATGTCACAATGTTAGGTATCGTGTAGAATGTCACAAGGTTAGGTATCGTATAGGATGTCACAAGGTAAGGTATTGTATAGGATGTCACAATGTTAGGTATCGTATATGATGTCACAATGTTAGTATCGTATATGATGTCACAATGTAAGGTATCGTATAGGATGTCACAATGTAAGGTATCGTATAGGATGTCACAATGTAAGGTATCGTATAGGATGTCACAATGTTAGGTATTGTATAGGATGTCACAATGTTAGGTATCGTGTAGAATGTCACAATGTTAGGTATCGTATAGGATGTCACAATGTTAGGTATCGTATAGGATGTCACAATGTTAGGTATCGTATAGGATGTCACAAGGTAAGGTATTGTATAGGATGTCACAATGTTAGGTATCGTGTAGAATGTCACAATGTTAGGTATCGTGTAGAATGTCACAAGGTTAGGTATTGCATAGGATGTCACAATGTTAGGTATAGTGTAGAATGTCACAAGGTTAGGTATCGTATAGGATGTCACAAGGTAAGGTATTGTATAGGATGTCACAATGTTAGGTATCGTATAGGATGTCACAATGTTAGTATCGTATAGGATGTCACAATGTAAGGTATCGTATAGGATGTCACAATGTTAGGTATCGTATAGGATATCACAAGGTAAGGTATTGTTCGAAACGCTAGTACATCTTACTGAACATAAATAATGAAACGTGTCTGTATTTTATATTGAATCATTATCAATAAAACATGCTCACAGCGCGAACAAAACGAACTGGCAAATATTCATAATTTTGAATGCATTTGAGACAATCTTGTTGTCAGTGTTCTTTATCGCTTCAGAATAACCCTTAGTTTAGTTTCAACTCTTTTATTTTACATCGATTGTGGAGCAGGTTATTACAACCTATATTAATTACTCTCGGGACTGTTTCCTTGGTTACTTACCAGTTCTAGTGCGAAATTTAGGGAGTTTGAAATGTATGGTCTTAATTCGTTACAACGAGGTGCTTGAATTCACGATCTATCAGATGGCGGGCGCTCTATACATCCACCTCTGCGCCATGTAAGCATAAACTGTAGACATATGCCCTCAGCATGTACCAGTGTGTGTGTCCAATACGATCCTGTAGACATAAGCCCTCAGCATGTACCAGTGTGTGTGTCCAATACGATACTGTAGACATATGCCCTCAGCATGTACCAGTGTGTGTGTCCAATACGATACTGTAGACATAAGCCCTCAGCATGTACCAGTGTGTGTGTCCAATACGATACTGTAGACATAAGCCCTCAGCATGTACCAGTGTGTGTGTCCAATACGATACTGTAGACATATGCCCTCAGCATGTACCAGTGTGTGTGTCCAATACGATACTGTAGACATATGCCCTCAGCATGTACCAGTGTGTGTGTCCAATACGATACTGTAGACATAAGCCCTCAGCATGTACCAGTGTGTGTGTCCAATACGATACTGTAGACATATGCCCTCAGCATGTACCAGTGTGTGTGTCCAATACGATACTGTAGACATATGCCCCCAGCATGTACCAGTGTGTGTGTCCAATACGATACTGTAGACATATGCCCTCAGCATGTACCAGTGTGTGTGTCCAATACGATACTGTAGACATATGCCCCCAGCATGTACCAGTGTGTGTGTCCAATACGATACTGTAGACATATGCCCTCAGCATGTACCAGTGTGTGTGTCCAATACGATACTGTAGACATATGCCCTCAGCATGTACCAGTGTGTGTGTCCAATACGATACTGTAGACATATGCCCTCAGAATGTACCAGTGTGTGTGTCCAATACGATACTGTAGACATATGCCCTCAGCATGTACCAGTGTGTGTGTCCAATACGATACTGTAGACATATGCCCTCAGCATGTACCAGTGTGTGTGTCCAATACGATACTGTAGACATATGCCCTCAGCATGTACCAGTGTGTGTGTCCAATACGATACTGTAGACATATGCCCTCAGCATGTACCAGTGTGTGTGTCCAATACGATACTGTAGACATATGCCCTCAGCATGTACCAGTGTGTGTGTCCAATACGATACTGTAGACATAAGCCCTCAGCATGTACCAGTGTGTGTGTCCAATACGATACTGTAGACATATGCCCTCAGCATGTACCAGTGTGTGTGTCCAATACGATACTGTAGACATATGCCCTCAGCATGTACCAGTGTGTGTGTCCAATACGATACTGTAGACATAAGCCCTCAGCATGTACCAGTGTGTGTGTCAAATACGATACTGTAGACATATGCCCTCAGCATGTACCAGTGTGTGTGTCCAATACGATACTGTAGACATATGCCCCCAGCATGTACCAGTGTGTGTGTCCAATACGATACTGTAGACATATGCCCTCAGCATGTACCAGTGTGTGTGTCCAATACGATACTGTAGACATATGCCCTCAGCATGTACCAGTGTGTGTGTCCAATACGATACTGTAGACATAAGCCCTCAGCATGTACCAGTGTGTGTGTCCAATACGATACTGTAGACATAAGCCCTCAGCATGTACCAGTGTGTGTGTCAAATACGATACTGTAGACATATGCCCTCAGCATGTACCAGTGTGTGTGTCAAATACGATACTTAGAATGAAATAAAATCTATTTTATCGTATCATTAACACACATAATGTTATTTTTGCACCAAATCAAACGATACACATAAAATAATGACGGAAAGAAACATCAAGGTGCATGACATATGTGGTTGTCATTATCTGACAGTTATATGTTACAATATGCAACCACATTATATGTATATACACCGGCAAATAAGATGTATAAATTATAAATTATACCACAGGGCCGGTGCTATATCTATATATCGTATACAATTATGTTTAATACACATGACACGATGATAAATAGTATATAATCCTGTCGTGTGATCCTTTCACTTCGCCCACTTTCCCCGGTTATTTGCAATTAAGAAGTGTCATTAATCGCGCGAAATCGCCGATTTATAACTTAGATTAAACCACACCATCTAAATAGTTACATAATTAGATGCTTGAAATGTTTAGAGGACATCTTTTTTACTGACGTCAGAGTTTTGTATTTATTGTGATACGTTCGTCATAGTGCAGCAATATTGACCGCTCACTACATCATTATATAACACTCAACTCATCTACATGTATAGCAATAACAACATGACGCCACATAATGCTAATACGATGTTAATTCGTCGCTTGAGTATTAAAATGAATATTGAACACGAATTCGTTATATTAAATACATTTCAATCATATATGCATGTACATATCATATCGTGTGAGCGCATATCTTAACAATTATTAACAAAAGCTCTCATTATACAAATTTTACATTGCCGAAAACGTCATAAATATACACGTGCATGGCGTGTGGGTAATACGTAAGATAAGCAGAAAAGTATTGTAAATATGAATGCTCATCAATTTCTTTATATAACCTGTGTTGTAATAACAAGAAATATCTTGAACAATGATGGTCGGCGCAATTTGAAGTTAAATAATTGTTGTGCAACATAAAACAAATGCCGAGATGTTACGATTGCTAGTTACTCCAGATCATAAATGAGTTTCGGTACATTCACCGAATATCAGTGGATTTCGGTGAGGTAAAGTACCCTTATCAGAATGTTAACCAATCCGCGTCAACGTAACAAACGTTGTTCTGTTACAGAGAAGTTGGTTTAGTGGTTATCGTAAGATTTGATTGGTTTACACAACACTGATATGCAAACAGCAAAACTATGTTAGTACGGCTGCGCCGAAAAACCGTGCATACACTTACATACTATTATGCATGTATAGTAACCTGTCTATGAGCACCTATTGGCAAAAATCTGTCATGTGGACATGATGAAACAATTGTATTTTTCCATAGTTTTGAGTTGCCACATTTATGGGAGAAAAAGTATTATGAACTTTTCATGTATAATATCACATTGTAACAATTATGACGAATCAAGTATTACGATGACACCGGTGTTCATGTAATATCCAGTCTCACGTAGAATTAATGAAGCAGTGTGTGCAATATTGCCCTCCATAAAACACGCACACGACTTAAGTATTGGTGTTCACTAAACTCCACAAGGCATACACCACACGGGACTACAAGGTTACCAGCAGGTGTTTATGACATACTATTATTGTTCTAGTATTTCGACATTTATAAATGTTTGCCGACAATGTGGTGAACAAGAACTCTAGGACCTTCTAGTTGACTAAGTCTAATAAGTAAGACAATTAATATTTCCACACTTTCGTAATAAATTCTTAAATATGTTTTCGATAGGTATTTTGTAAAGGAGTACTTTCTCTTAATACTAAGACAAAATTCATGTACGGTATATGAATAATGAAGCTTTCTGTACAATAAACCAATAAATGTTTGCTGCGTTGATTTATGTACGTATGATTTCCTCAATGTAACCATTCACTGTCGTGAGTTGACAGTGATCTCAAACAGACAAGATTCGAATTAAACAACTATAAATAAATTTCCGGGATTAACCGTAATCTCGATAAACAATCTCGCATAGAACATTGCATGACAATGGTCTCACAATGGAATGTTTACTGGATGATATGGGTGTGTCTTGAAAGAATGATTGGATTTCACTATATTAATCATATAAATTAGGTTAATAATGAAATTCATAGTTTGAGTAATGTATTTAAATCGAAATAAAGATTTGACAAGTTTTGACATAAATGATCTGACTATCGTTCATTCGGAAAACCTCGGCCAACTACGTCAAGTGCCTCGGGTGTACGTTAGGCACTACTTTCGGAAATACCATTCGAATGTCATGAAAACAAGATGGCGGCATGAACGCTGGAGTGCTGATGAATGTAATATTTAAGCTATATGATGACTGAAATATGTGAGTTTTTAACTAGAAATGACAACGATAATCCATCTCTTACGTGAATTTATTGAACTATTTCTTGACCGCACAAAATGTTGAGTTTTGCTACATAGTGTTCCGCCTTACATACACTAGAGGGTGTTATCCGAGTAACGAAGTGGTACGGAAATACCCGAGAGCTGTCGAGAATGCCTATCGTTAAGTCGTAATGTGTCCGGGTTTTATACCTTACCGTAGTGGGTTATAAATTAGTTGATTGCGTCACTTTAAATAGAGCGACTTATCGATTGGTATAAATAGCAAGGAACTGAAATATAACCTGATAAAATGCTTGTTTATGAGTTCATGCTTTAAAAAAGTGATAATTCCAAATTCAGCAAATCCCTGCATTCGGGGTTTTATTCAACGTGTGCGTTCTGATCGGCGTTTACACATACGTATTTTAATCCAATAATGAATAGATCTATACAGCCTAGATTTAAGTTTCGGTTTTCAATTATTATGGTGAAACTAATGATATCATTGCTGAGCTGTTCCTCGACAAAACCTGGTTTAGTGACCAAAAATCCATTTTCAGGATTTTGCATTTTTCTATCATATTTTATTTCTAGTTAAAGATATGAAAAATGAAAAGAAACGATCTTACATATTACACAGCAATATTTTCATGCTCATTTTGTTCTATAAATCAAAATTAAGCAACAAAAGACACTTTCGAGTAAGCGCTTAGTTTATGACGCCAAAACTTTCATTGGGAAAAACTCGACGTAAAATCCTCCGTTATTGATACAGGTCTGTCGTGGAAAGCGTCCATTTAAATATCTCAGAATGCGGACCGATATATACCGGGTACAGAACTCTAAAATACAATCAGGGGGTGCGAGATAGTTGCGATACTTCAGTGGAATTTCTTTAGTCATTCTTTGTAAATGTTTTTAATGATTCAATTATTCCAGGATATCAGTTATTGGAACAACGAATATTCGTTTTGGTAAAAAGTCTATTTGTAAATCTAAATATTCCACCCACTACAATTAATGTTATTTTGATCCTTAACCATCTATTATTAACTGAAGAGAGAAAAATTTGCGATTCTGAGCAATTACATTAATCACTTTTTACAAACAATTAAGTAATATTTCATTGGCTGTGTACAATGACGTACAAACAGAATAAACGGCATAACGGCATAACGGCACCTAACAAACATTTCTGCTATTATGTTATGTTGTGCACTGCTTTCAGTAAACAACGTTTGAAGGATTTTCTTTTCTGTTTCGAACCAAAACAGTCCGTTAAATGTTCACTCTTAATCCGTAAAACGGAATGATGATTTAATATTTGTTGTCTTAATTGATATTTTAACTTTAATACATGTTTTATTTTCTATAGCTCCAGTACAACTCTCTGATATACAGAAACGCAGCTTACAATACTTGGGCGCAATTAAATGATCATCCGTCGAAGTCTGCGAGTCTGCGAGTCCGCGGTTTTAGTTTTATGTTCATTGTTTTATGTCTCTTCATTGGAATTATGTGAAAAGACAAATTTATGCAGTTTATAATTATTAAATGCAGTAAAATGTTGCTGTTGTCGGAAATGTTCACCATGAATGCAAGTAGTGTAGTAAAATCAACGTTGCATTGCATTTAAACTACAAACAAAATATCTAAATAACAGAAAACTAAACAAAAACTGTCAGATACGTAAAATTTGTATTCATATAATAAATGCATGTTGTCTTAGTTTTGCGATTAAATTTTATAATATAACATGAAAAGTGTAAAACTATGAGAATGTTCTCCCTTAACGTTTCTATGAAATAAGTTAAGTACGCAGCAGTTCTATATTCTTCATAAAACATGTTAAACAAGTCAAATATATACGTAAAACAAATCAATCATACATACAGCAATAATGTATTTCATTTTTCTCCGTTTATAATTCCCAGCACACAGAAGAATTCAGACACGTCCCGCACTATCCCCAAACGAATAATAACGACAAATTTAAACACACGACGTATCCATGGTTTTACGTTGATGACGTCACGCGAAAAAAACATGACAGACTGTCACAACGTCTGGACAAAAAGGTAACATTGAGTAAAACAACGCAACAAAAATAAATAAAAGGGGTAATAAATGTCCTGATCCCAAGCCAAGGATTTGAAGTAATTATTACAATACAGAGACGGTGAGGATGTCTATGGCTATTGGATAGTTTGATAAATGGGTCCACCAATAGAGGCAGTAATGTATGTAAATAGATAGGTAACCCGAATAATCCAGTCCTTTGGCTGGTTATGTCCATGCTAGTTTTTTAAAAATAGATGTGAGATCTATACTGGTTCATAGACTAATGAATTAGGCGCTGAATTAAGAATTTAAAAATGGGTTTATTACCTGGACGTTTGAATTTTATAATTTTTATATTCAAGGTTTGTACTGAAAGCGAGGTAAGTTGAGAATGTTCAAATGGTTTATCAACAAAACAGAACAGAAAATCTGGGACATACATGAGACAACTGATTGTTTATCAACAAAACAGAACAGAAAATCTGGTACATACATGAGACAACTGATTGTTTATCAACAAAACAGAACAGAAAATCTGGGACATACATGAGACAACTGATTGTTTTATCAACAAAACAGAACAGAAAATCTGGTACATACATGAGACAACTGATTGTTTTATCAACAAAACAGAACAGAAAATCTGGTACATACATGAGACAACTGATTGTTTTATCAACAAAACAGAACAGAAAATCTGGGACATACATGAGACAACTGATTGTTTTATCAACAAAACAGAACTGAAAATCTGGTACATACATGAGACAAACTGATTGTTTTATCAACAAAACAGAACAGAAAATCTGGTACATACATGAGACAACTGATTGTTTTATCAACAAAACAGAACAGAAAATCTGGTACATACATGAGACAACTGATTGTTTATCAACAAAACAGAACAGGGCTCATTTAACGATTTCCAAAAATGTCAGATTTGAAAGTTAACTCCTTAAATGCGCATGTCAGTTAGATGTCAGTATGCTTGCAGTATAAACATGGAACGTGCGAATCACCTTTGATTCACTTGACAGTGATGGTCGTGTATAATTGTACATGTATATTAACTATTTATATTCAACGTTATCAGAGAAGTTGATGACACGTGTTCGTGCTGTGGACGTTATCAGAGAAGTTGATGACACGCGTTCGTGCTATGGACGTTATCAGTGGGTTTGATGACCCGCGTTCGTGCTGTGGACGTTATCAGTGGGGTTGATGACACGCGTTCGTGCTGTGGACGTTATGAGTGGGTTTGATGACACGCGTTCGTGCTATGGACGTTATCAGTGGGTTTGATGACACGCGTTCGTGCTATGGACGTTATCAGTGGGTTTGATGACACGCGTTCGTGCTATGGACGTTATCAGTGGGGTTGATGACACGCGTTCGTGCTGTGGACGTTATAAGTGTGGTTGATGACACGCGTTCGTGCTGTGGACGTTATCAGTGGGGTTGATGACACGGGTTTGTGCTGTGGACGTTATCAGAGAAGTTAATGACACGCGTTCGTGCTGTGGACGTTATCATAGGGGTTGATGACACGCGTTCGTGCTGTGGACGTTATCATAGGGGTTGATGACACGCGTTCGTGCTGTGGACGATATCAGTGGGTTTGATGACACGCGTTCGTGCTGTGGACGTTATTAGAGAAGTTGATGACACGCGTTCGTGCTGTGGACGTTATCATAGGGGTTGATGACACGCGTTCGTGCTGTGGACGATATCAGTGGGTTTGATGACACGCGTTCGTGCTGTGGACGTTATTAGAGAAGTTGATGACACGCGTTCGTGCTGTGGACGTTATCATAGGGGTTGATGACACGCGTTCGTGTTGTGGACGATATCAGTGGGTTTGATGACACACGTTCATGCTGTGGACGTTATGAGTGGGGTTGATGATACGCGTTCGTGCTGTGGACGTTATCATAGGGGTTGATGACACGCGTTCGTGCTGTGGACGATATCAGTGGGTTTGATGACACGCGTTCGTGCTGTGGACGTTATGCGTGGGGTTGATGATACTCGTTCGTGCTGTGGACGTTATCAGTGGGGTTGATGACACGCGTTCGTGCTGTGGACGTTATGAGTGGGGTTGATGACACGCGTTCGTGCTGTGGACGTTATGAGTGGGGTTGATGACACGCGTTCGTGCTGTGGACGTTATCAGTGGGGTTGATGACACGCGTTCGTGCTGTGGACGTTATCATAGGGGTTGATGACACGCGTTCGTGCTGTGGACGTTATCATAGGGGTTGATGACACGCGTTCGTGCTGTGGACGTTAACATAGGGTTGATGACACGAGTTCGTGCTGTGGACGTTATAAGTTAGGTAGATGACACGCGTTCGTGCTGTGGACGTTATCATAGGGGTTGATGACACGCGTTCGTGCTATGGACGTTATCATAGGGGTTGATGACACGCGTTCGTGCTGTGGACGATATCAGTGGGTTTGATGACACACTTTCGTGCTGTGGACGTTATGAGAGGGGTTGATGATACGCGTTCGAGTGGACGTTATCAGTGGGGTTGATGACACGCGTTCGTGCTGTGGACGTTATGAGTGGGGTTGATGACACGCGTTCGTGCTGTGGACGTTATGAGTGGGGTTGATGACACGCGTTCGTGCTGTGGACGTTATGAGTGGGGTTGATGACACGCGTTCGTGCTGTGGACGTTATCAGTGGGGTTGATGACACGCGTTCGTGCTATGGACGTTATCGGTGGGGTTGATGACACGCGTTCGTGCTGTGGACGTTATCGGTGGGGTTGATGACACGCGTTCGTGCTATGGACGTAATCGGTGGGGTTGATGACACGCATTCGTGCTGTGGACGTAATCGGTGGAGTTGATGACACGCGTTCGTTTTGTGGATGTTATCAGTGGGTTGATGACATGAGTTCGTATTATGGACGTTATCGGTGGGGTTGATGACACGCGTTCGTGCTGTGGACGTTATTAGTGGGTTGATGACACGTGTTCGTGCTGTGGACGTTATCAGTGGGTTGATGACACGCGTTCGTGCTGCGGACGTTATCAGTTAGGTTGATGACACGCGTTCGTGCTGTGGATGTTATCAGTGGGTTGATGACACGCGTTCGTGCTGTGGACGTTATCAGTGGGTTGAGGACACGCGTTCGTGCTGTGGACGTTATCAGTGGGTTGATGACACGCGTTCGTGCTGCGGACGTTATCAGTTAGGTTGATGACACGCGTTCGTGCTGTGGACGTTATCATTGGGTTGATGACACGCGTTCCTGCTGTGGATGTTATCAGTGGGTTGATGACACGCGTTCGTGCTGTGGACGTAATCAGTGGGTTTGATGACACGCGTTCGTGCTGTGGACGTTATCAGTTAGGTTGATGACACGCGTTCGTGCTGTGGACGTTATAAATGGGGTTGAGGACACGCGTTCGTGCTGTGGACGTTATGAGTGGGGTTGATGACCTGCGTTCGTGCTGTGGACGTTATCAGTTAGGTTGATGACACGCGTTCGTGCTGTGGACGTTATCAGTGGGGTTGATGACACGCGTTCGTGCTGTGGACGTTATCAGTGGGGTTGATGACACGCGTTCGTGCTGTGGACGTTATCAGTTAGGTTGATGACACGCGTTCGTGCTGTGGACGTTATCAGAGAAGTTGATGACACGCGTTCGTGCTGTGGACGTTATGAGTGGGGTTGATGACTGGCGTTCGTGCTGTGGACGTTATCAGTTAGGTTGATGACACGCGTTCGTGCTGTGGACGTTATCAGTGGGGTTGATGACACGCGTTCGTGCTGTGGACGTTATCAGTGGGGTTGATGACACGCGTTCGTGCTGTGGACGTTATCAGTGGGTTTGAAGACACGCGTTCGTGCTGTGGACGTTATCAGTGGGGTTGATGACACGCGTTCGTGCTATGGACGTAATCGGTGGGGTTGATGACACGCGTTCGTGCTATGGACGTTATCGGTGAGGTTGATGACACGCGTTCGTGCTGTAGACGTTATCGGTGGGGTTGATTACACGCGTTCGTGCTATGGACGTAATCGGTGGGGTTGATGACACGCGTTCGTGCTGTGGACGTAATCGGTGGAGTTGATGACACGCGTTCGTTTTGTGGACGTTATCAGTGGGTTGATGACATGAGTTCGTATTATGGACGTTATCGGTGGGGTTGATGACACGCGTTCGTGCTGTGGACGTTATTAGTGGGTTGATGACACGCGTTCGTGCTGTGGACGTTATCAGTGGGTTGATGACACGCGTTCGTGCTGCGGACGTTATCAGTTAGGTTGATGACACGCGTTCGTGCTGTGGATGTTATCAGTGGGTTGATGACACGCGTTCGTGCTGTGGACGTTATCAGTTAGGTTGATGACACGCGTTCGTGCTGTGGACGTTATCAGTTAGGTTGATGACACGCGTTCGTGTTGTGGACGTTATGAGTGGGGTTGATGACACGCGTTCGTGCTGTGGACGTTATGAGTGGGTTTGATGACACGCGTTCGTGCTGTGGACGTTATCAGTGGGATTGATGACACGCGTTCGTGCTGTGGACGTTATCAGTGGGATTGATGACACGCGTTCGTGCTGTGGACGTTATCAGTGGGATTGATGACACGCGTTGGTGCTGTGGACGTTATCAGTGGGAATGATGACACGCGTTCCTGCTATGGACGTTATCAGTGTGATTGATGACACGCGTTCGTGCTGTGGACGTTATGAGTGGGTTTGATGACACGCGTTCGTGCTGTGGACGTTATCAGTTGGTTTGATGACACGAGTTCGTGCTGTGGACGTTATCAGTGGGTTTGATGACACGAGTTCGTGCTGTGGACGTTATCAGTGGGTTTGATGACACGCGTTCGTGCTGTGGACGTTATCAGTGGGTTTGATGACACGCGTTCGTGCTGTGGACGTTATCAGTGGGTTTGATGACACGAGTTCGTGCTGTGGACGTTATCAGTGGGTTTGATGACACGCGTTCGTGCTGTGGACGTTATCAGTTGGGTTGATGATACGCGTTCATGCTGTGTACGTTATTAGTGGCGTTGGTGACACGCGTTCGTGCTGTGTTTGCGGAAATAGATATATTTATGTTAATGGAGCGCGCACTGTGACAGAAAGGGGAGAATGTATCTCCAAAATCACACAATACAAATTAAATACGGAAACAGTGTTTGCTTACAGACGGAAGACATCAGAGAGCCGCCATATTGTGATATTTAGATGCAAACTAAGCGATACCTTGTTCCAGATAGGCTGTCATCATGACGGAGAAATAACACATGGAGTGACAGAGGAAGAGAACGATACTGACAAACAACTACCCATGCATGCATTTAAAAGTTCAAACGACACATTAATTCATTTCTGATGAAATATGTTTATGTTGTAAATATAATTGTAATTTTCAAATGTTTGACAAAAACAGAATACGCATTAACATCTGTTATAGAATCTGTTCTCTCGTACAAATTACCATACTATCTATATACAGTTGTATTGTAATAAACATGTTTAGCTGGCACAGGTTTGGAATAGAATCCACTCACGTCAACTAGAACACTAAACTAGTTTGAACTTGCGGCACATTATTTCCAGAACCCCATAACTTGTTTTTAGTCTTTTTTTTTGGAGAAAAACAACTTTAAAGTTTTACCCTCCTGTAGTTGTGTTACATACTGGGTTCTGGAATTGCATTTTATTTAAGTTATGTACATTCCAGAACAATATAGGTAGTGCAGATAGAAAGAGCTTGGAAAGACGGTTGCAACAATACCAAATATTGAGTTACGGGTTTCTGGAAATAAGGCGACGCTTGGTAATAACCGTCTTAAAATTTAAAGAGCAAGAAATTACCAAACACGGAAACATTAACTATACAACTTTGATTACCAAGATTTCACCATTAAAGCTTATTCGGGGTAAACACGATCACAAGTAGCCATGCTACCTTACACACACTTCACTCGAGTTTACCAGCCTTAAGTAAGTTCAAGGAACTGCTTGGGAAGGTTTGAACAATCTCGATTCATCAAATTGATTTTCCTTGAATTTTCGATTTCCCCATCCGAGAAGTAAGGCGACGATGATCGCCCAAAACATCTCGCGTGGACTGTGAAATCCCGTGTGTATATAACTCGTGTTGGCAAGGCTACACCATAATTATTGCGTTGTCGCGTTTGGAGAAAACGAGATTTAATGTGGCACGAAATCGATTCCGTATTAAGAATAGAATTTAATATCATACAGAGTTGAGCATCAAAAACAATCGCCTTATGGAACTAAGATCTACTTTGTGCACCATTACCGCAAATATTCAACAAAGATATGACATCTAATTATTTATTGTAGCATAATTATATCATATAACAATGTTTTATTCTTAAAATTGTTTGTCAGACCAGAAGGTGACACTTATTATTTTAATATTGTCTAAAATTCATTATTTTCGACAATCATAAGACATGATATGCATATAATGCCACGTATGTATAGTCCGTGTCGCATTTAGTTCACGTTAGCTTTATGTGGCGGACATGTGCCTCGACGCCGCATTTAGTTCACGTTAGCTTTGCGTGGCGGACATGTGCCTCGACGCCGCATTTAGCTCACTTCTCTTCTAGATGTTTACTGTAACGAATATTTGAATAAGATGAGAATATCAAAAAAGTAAAATTTGAACAGGAGATAAACTGACTTATGTATCATACACAATGTGTCGGTCGAATGATTTTCTCATGAGTTATGACCCTTGCATGTACGAATACTTTATAGTGGACATATAGATGTGTGTCAGCTTGTCATGCCTTCTATATGTATGAATACTTTATAGTGGACATATAGATGTGTGTCAGCTTGTCATGTCTTCTATATGTATGAATACTTTATAGTGGACATATAGATGTGTGTCAGCTTGTCATGCCTTCTATATGTATGAATACTTTATAGTGGGCATATAGATGTGTGTCAGCTTGTCATGCCTTCTATATGTATGAATACTTTATAGTGGGCAGATAGATGTGTGTCAGCTTGAAATGTCTTCTATATGTATGAATACTTTATAGTGGGCAGATAGATGTGTGTCAGCTTGTCATGTCTTCTATATGTATGAATACTTTATAGTGGACATATAGATGTGTGTCAGCTTGTCATGCCTTCTATATGTATGAATACTTTATAGTGGGCATATAGATGTGTGTCAGCTTGTCATGTCTTCTATATGTATGAATACTTTATAGTGGGCATATAGATGTGTGTCAGCTTGTCATGTCTTCTATATGTATGAATACTTTATAGTGGGCATATAGATGTGTGTCAGCTTGTCATGTCTTCTATATGTATGAATACTTTATAGTGGGCATATAGATGTGTGTAAGCTTGTCATGCCATCTATATGTATGAATACTTTATAGTGGGCATATAGATGTGTGTCAGCTTGTCATGTCTTCTATATGTATGAATACTTTATAGTGGGCATATAGATGTGTGTCAGCTTGTCATGTCTTCTATATGTATGAATACTTTATAGTGGACATATAGATGTGTGTCAGCTTGTCATGTCTTCTATATGTATGAATACTTTATAGTGGGCATATAGATGTGTGTCAGCTTGTCATGTCTTCTATATGTATGAATACTTTATAGTGGGCATATAGATGTGTGTCAGCTTGTCATGCCTTCTATATGTATGATCATTTTGTAGATTTTAACGAAACCTCACATAAAGAATAAGTTTAAACATATTTTTAAACACACTTGCTTTGCAATAATTGCCATAAAGGCATGTAAACTGCTAAGGCACATTTGTGTTATCTGTAGATATGATGATAATGATAATATGATAATAGATCATGAATCCCCGTCTAGCACAGTCGGTATCAGACAAAATTACCATTCCGAAGGTCGAGGTTTTTATTCCGGGTCCGACCTCCTACGGCTGTGGCGATGTGATCAAATAATATGCTAATGGTTATTCGCTTTTAACTACTCGAAGCTGTTGATAGAGTTTTAATCAAGCAATACTAACCCAGCGATTAATTTTATTTTAGCATATTTTGTTCTGTTATTTTATTAAACATATCCCTAACTGGCCCAGAAGGTTATTTTTTCAACTCGCTGATGTGGGAATAATATGTCAGGTGACACAAATCTATATTAGTTTTGAATGTGTATATGGCAGTTGGAGGAAACACACTTTTACTTTAAATTAGAACAGATGATGATGAAGATGACGATGATGACTCTAAATATGACAAGACATAAAATCACGAACGGCACGGACCATTCTTAACACTACTTTTATTACATTTCGAAATTAAACTATATTTGATAATTTAAGTTAAATTGTATGTTCGGGATTTTGTATGTT
Source organism: Mactromeris polynyma (assembly GCA_032209605.1). Taxonomy (NCBI): domain Eukaryota; kingdom Metazoa; phylum Mollusca; class Bivalvia; order Venerida; family Mactridae; genus Mactromeris; species Mactromeris polynyma. Next base: position 3,552,268 of record JASFXZ010000023.1, read on the forward strand.
ATTTATATGCATGTCAGGGTTTTTGTACATAATTAATGAACTATTAATTATCATACATTTTACTGTGACATAACTTGTTAAAAACTTACTTTAGTTTTCCTTTGATTACTAAGTTTATTTGAATTATTTTATTAGGTAAACAAGAAGGCGAGGAGCTTCGGCCAAAAATAACCGCCACAAATATAACAAAAAATGCCGTAACTACACAAGTTTGTAGGTTTGTTCGGATTTTTTTGGTATCGTCTTCCAGTCCAATGAGTGTTCGGTATTTTGTCACATGATCGCTTTGCTCCTTTGCCATTGGATAGTAAGTCCGGTATTTTCAGTAAAGGCGCGAAATAGAAATTCCTGATTGAAGAAAAAACGAAACCAAAGAAATTGTAGGTTCGGCATTTTTAAACGGTGCCATCGATGTATCATTGCTATAGGATACAAAATCCATGCATCTCTTATACAACGTGTGTACGTTACTGACATATTGAACGATACTTATACAAATTCAGCGGTCAAAACTTACAAAGAACTTTCTAAGTTGTAAGAAAATGTTTGTAAAACAAGTCTCAAATATCGATTTAGCAAAATCCTGGATGGAATTATAATCAGTACTTCTGAATCATAATTATGTTCACATATGTAAATGAGGAAGTTAGTGGGAGGAGTGTCGTGTTCTAAACAATGTTATCTCAACAAGGTGTGGCAATGTGTGCATTATATGTGTATAGTTATAACGAATGCTTGGAATAATTTACATAACCTCCTGTATATGACACAGATATTATAATGTTATTTTATTGCTATTTAATGAAGTATGTACTATAGTGACATACTCAAGCTGTTGCTGGTAAGGACACAATAAGTGCATGTGAATAAAGCTGACACGTTCTGTTTCTATTTCACCTTTCATTGAACATTTCACCAATCAATGACCAATTCACTGTCCGTACTGGTACGTTTGGTTTCATCAGGTTTTTATTCCCACCGGTCAAATAAGACGCTGGTGTTATCCGGAACGACGTGAATGTATTCAAAATAATATGATATATTCCGATTTATAAGTAATGCATTGACAATGTGTTCTCGTTTTTCTACATCGTAAAAATCGCAAATCATTTTCTTGTGTGGTTTGTTTATGCTCTGCATAATTCTTAAATGTTCCGTTTTGCTCTTAAATGCTCTGCTGATAAATGCTCTGCTGATAAATGCTCTGCTGATAAATGCTCTGCTGATAAATGCTCTGCTGATAAATGCTCTGCTGATAAATGCTCTGCTGATAAATGCTCTGCTGATAAATGCTCTGCTGATAAATGCTCTGCTGATAAATGCTCTGCTGATAAATGCTATTTTTTCTCTTAATTACTCTCATCGTAAATGCTCAGCTCTCAAATGCTTTGCTTTTCAATATTCTGCTATCAAATGCTCTTTTTTGCTCTTAAATGCTCTGCCCTGCTCGCAAATGCTCTGCTCTCAAATGCACTGCTATTAAATGTTATGATTTGCTCTTAAATGCTCTCCTCTTAAATGTTCTGCTCTCAAGTGCTCTGTTTCGCTCTTAAAGGTTCTGCCCTCAAATGCTGTAAACGGTGTGCTCCTATATGCTCTTAAACTAGTTTAAATGTGATCATGATAGTTTTATCAAGGTCATGTTTTATACAGCTATGCTATCATCTTGATATCATTATACAAAGAAGGACGTGGTGATCAGAATAGTGTTCTTTCTTGATTTTACTTTTACTTTTACTCATAATGAATCTTATATAAGACATTTCGTGCAGAATACAAAAACTAGTAAAATTAGGAAATGGCAAAAAAAAGGTGGGCGATATTTTCGGATAATCTGAAATGCGTTGATGAGACCGGCCGCCGACTCGGATATGTGTTTAGGACGAACATAAATCTATGGTGTGCTCGTAAATCTTATGTTGGTGTCAGGAAGTAGATGTCAGTGCGATCAGGTATATACATGTAGATGACAGTTTTAATTGTTAGACCAGACCGTAATGTTCATTACTGTAATAACAAACTGAATTAGCAAATTGCTAGATCACAGATACCGATGTTTCATCGTAATATATATGTCATAGTGTTGACTGGACAATGTATTATCTCACTGTAGTGTCGGTATTGCATAGTGTTGACTGGACAATGTATTATTCCATCACAAAAACGACAAAGTATTTGAAATATGTTTTAACTATTTATTCATTAACGTATGGCGATATTTTGTCAATGGCTGGTGAAATAGATATAATTATAATAGCATTAAATTGTTTAGGTGTAAGTTACATGTATGTCCCGGTATCGGCCACATACTGTTATGATAGAATACGCCAAAAAGGTTCAGAAGCGAAGCAGAGCTGAGGGAATGGACCTTCCGCCAACTAGCGGTCTATCATAACGACGGACCCAGCCAAGAAAAGCAAAATATCGCCAAATAAATGTAATACTATATTACCCAGCAAGAAGTGAACGAAATGCAGAGACTATGACATGTCCATTATTTACTTTTTGCCGGAAAAATAACATCTGTACTATTTAAGAAAGTATATACTGCCCCAGACATGGTGTTCAACATTAAATCACACCCAAGAACAGACAAGTGAACACCATCCGCCTGAAAGATTCTAATATCGTTTTTAATATCACAATATTTTATCGAACGACCTCCATTCTTTATTAAAAATGTGCTAAGACAGCTGTTGATTCTTTTCCTTGTTTTATCAGCGACAATGTTACAAGGAATGTAACGCCATGCTTGCCTTGGTAAAATTTGAGACCATGCAAGTAAAGTATGCGGAATCAAGGCCTGAAGCTGTCCAAAAATATCCTTCGCCTCCCATGTTAATTCTACACTTGGTTTGAAACCAATATCGTTTCCACCACAATGTAAAATAATAAGGTCAGGAATTGGATATAATGTGAGCATGTATGTGACCGTGTCTAAAATCTGAAAAAGTCTCATACCGCTTTGGTATTCCCAATACACGTGTACACCGAACCGTGCCAGACCAAGAACAGGACCGTCCGGGCGCTGTAAAGACCTCTGGTAGGCATCTCTCACTATGGATGAGCCAATAATCCATACAGTCGACCCTGAAACTACTCCTATGTTAGTAATTAATAAGAACAAACAAACAAACAAAAACATGTATAACACTAATGAAACAACGCGAACTTTGAAATCTTAACAACATATTCTAATTATTTGCATTAACAGCGGCGAAACTGTCCTTATTTCTAAATAATTAACTAACCCAGACACAGAAACGAATGTAATACGTCCTATGAAAACGCGTAATATACAAGTGCTACTGAAAAAACGCCCGCCAAATTAAAACTACTGGACACTGATGAAAAATATATGGCCCTTTAATTGCCACTTCCACTAGCATCACACGGACCCGACAACGGATTCCGTGTGAATCTGGATTAATAAACGCCAAAAGCGGATCGCCGGGCCCAAATTGGCAATGGCGAATCCTATATATACCATTTTTTTGAAAACATGGAACTGAATAAAATATGAGATTGCACTTTAATAATTCAACAGTATAAAATGTACCAACACCAATAATGCATAATACCATATGCTTCTTTCGTTTTTAAATTCATAAAGCACACACATAAGTATCTTAAATGCATGATACCACATGCTTTTTAACAACTGACATAAAGCATACTACCGTATGCTTAGATACATATACCAAATATCATTGGTAGCATAATACCATATGCTTTGTTCATTTTTTGTGTGCATAATAGCGACCATAAATAACATTTTCGCATGATACCACATGCTTTCATGTTTTACTTAAACCAATCGGCGGGCGCACAGTAGCACCTGTTTTCAGACATTTGTTGTAATGGCATTTACAGATCTAAGACCTTATATAAGACCTGTAAGCATTCGATCGCCAACGGCCCATTTTTTTAATCTCTTCAATCGGACAACCATGTTTATACAAACTCGTGGCACCACCAATTCTAAATGAATGTGATTTAAAAAATACATCCTTCAAACCAACAAATTTTAAAGCCTTTTTGAGCACCGCGTTGAATTGGTACGCGGTCAACGGACCACCATCCACATGACAAAATAGAGGTCCAGACAATTTAGGCCTATAAGTGAGGTACGTATATAAATGATCTTAACAAAATTTGTTCTGACTATCAATACCTATGTCAATATGAGTCCCTATCCCTTTTTGATCCGTTTTTGACGAACCGAAGTACAGTCGAATAACATTTGCCCCAAGTATAATGTTATCGTAGGAAAGTACCGATTTAGTTGTGCCAACCTTAGCTACCGTAAATTCACTTATTCTAAGCAATGCTATGTGTGCTAGGGAAAAATGCAGCTGAAAACAGCATTGTTTCATATTGCGAACGACACACATGGGGGAGCGACTTATGCATTTTTACAAGTATTTCCTGTGTAATAGGGCGTCTATTGTCATGCACCCGTCGTGTTCTGCGCAAACATTCAAGCAATGATTTGATCAGAAATTGCTTAGTATTATCTTTTAGCCCATTAAGTTTGCATAGATAACTTATGGCAGACACATGACCACTTACAGTTGAGTACGAGTACTTTTTAAGCGACAAGAAGGCAATGTATTCAGAAATTGCCGCAGTGGTAGGTGGCCAACTTAACCCTTGCTTGGTTTGCATACAAAAACGCTCAAAGGAAGAAATTCCGAAATTGTTTTTCTTGAATGTATTCTCCGCTAGTGATGCTTGCAAGAGTCTATCTACCTCGGGCTGAAAAGTTGCAAAAACTGCTGTGGGACCGGACTGGGCTGTTTTGCTGCATGTATCGGAAGTGACTGGTAGAGACGTGACCACTGAAAACGACTAATAGAATCACAAATCGTATTCCGCTTACCGGCAATATGCACTGCTTTAATTGGAATATTGTTCTTTAAAGTCAACAAGACTAAAAATCTTAACAAATGCATTACTCTTTTATTCTTAGAAGACTTTTTGTTTAAAATGTCAACCAAAGACTTGTTATCCGATCTCAGTACAATTTTTTTACAGGACAATTCGTGGCCCCAGACAGAAAAAGCCAAACATATTGGCACTAACTCTAAATAGGTAATATCCCTAAAAACTGTATCGTCCCAGTTATTAGGCCAGCAGAAAACAGACCAACGACCTTGAAAATAACAGCCACAACCCAACTTTCTATTTCCGGATGCGTCGGTGTAAAGCTCTACCGAAGAGTCTTCAGTCCAGCTTAAATCATTAAATGTACATGAACCATTGAACTGCTCCAGGAAGTGGAGCCAGACCCAGGCATCATCTATTAGACCAGCGTTTACCCTAATATAATGATGTGGCTTTTTTGATTTTGACATGGCGTCATAGAATCTGCGGTTAAAAGCACGACCTGCTGGAATAGCTTTACATATAAAATTGAGCAAACCAACTATGGACTGTAACTGCTTTAATCTCATTCTTTTACTACCGATTAAAGAGAGTAATTCATCGCGGACTTTTGTTACCTTCTCTTCGGGAATCTTTATTGTTTGGCTAACCGAGTCTATCTCTAGACCCAAAAACGTTAATTTTGTGACCGGTCCTACCTTTTTTTCCTTGCTAAGGGGAATACCCAATTCCGAGCAAACCGATTCAAATACGTTAATAAGTTGCAAGCATTCAACATATGAACCCCCTGCCATGAAGAAGTCATCCAACAAATGATCTATATTGTTAGATCTTGCTTCTTTAGTTACTAACCATTGAATAAAAGTAGCAAATTTCTCGAAAATGAAACATGAGCAGGAAGCGCCCATTGGAAGCATTTTTTGGATCCAGTAACCTTCGCCCGTCTTAATACCCAACAGATCAAAATCACCTGGCCAGATCGGACAAAGATTAAAAGCTGATTGGATGTCAGCCTTTGCCATATAAGCTGAACTACCTATACGCTGCAAGATGTTGACAGCGTTGTCAAACTTTGAATATTGGACGTGACAAAAAGCTGGGTCGATAAAATCATTAACGCTAAAACCCATCGGAAAGGACAAGTTAGTAATTAATCGCCAACCACCAGTGTTTTTCGGTACCAAACCAACAGGATTTACCCGCAGGTTAGATACTGGAGGAAAAGGAAATGGCCCAATAACTCTACCTAACGAACGATACTCGTACAGCTTTGACGTTAGAATTGCGCTTTCACGTCTTGCCGAAATTAAATTGTTTGACCGAACTGGCAACCTTGGACCATCATAGTGAAGTTTAAAACCTGTCAAAAAACCTAAGTTTAAGAATTTTGCGTATTCTGTGTTGGGATAATTCGCCAAATGCACCCCCAGTGCATATATATTAATAGGTGTTTTTCCCATGGCCCATAAATCTGCCATTCGGAATTTGACCCCCGAAGGATCGTGGTACGTTGTGTTGCGACCTGAAACGTATACCAGGATAACGTGGTCTTAAAAATTGCTGGCTCAAATTTCTTTGAGCAAACGGGCGCTGAAAACGAGAACTAGTTTCACTATTAAGAGAGTTACAAGTTACAGCCGAGTGATGTCCTTGACATTTAATACAAAAATGCGTATATTTACAATTTTTTTCCGCACAGTAGCTCTGATTGAAAGCAAAACAAGGTTTGTTAGCGGAGGAAACAGGAATAGAAACATCTAAATGGTGCAAAGGCTGCATGAACAACATCCATAATTCTGGATATACGGTTTTCCAAGACATGTTAACAAACATAGATTTTTTCAAACGAAATTGCCTATCGTAGTTTGTCCAACCTGAAAACTTTGTAGCTGCTAGCCTGATATTATGGAAATACTGCAAGAGACTTTGCGCTTCCGCAGGGTGTTTTTCAACATACACCGACATGAATATAATGAATGCATCGGACCAAGGTTCGATCCTCTCCGAGAGCTTTGGTAATTCGTCTTTTGACGACACCACAAGTTCTCCTCTTACCAACTGAATGTTTTGCCTTTGAACTTCTCCCGGATTATTTTTCAATAAGGCACTAAATTCTACAAATACATTTGCCCAAATTTTATCCTTGATCGCAACTGGGACATGTGCTGTTAGCATAACTCCGGTACAAGTAGCAGTCATGCCATTATCAATTAAATTTAAAATGCTGATAGAGTTGTCACTTGTACCTGACTGAATATTGTCCGACAGTTGAAATGTGTCTGGCGTCCCCCTGTCACATGCCTCCTGGTTAGATCCCGAGGGAAACACGTCACCGGATTCCCCACCTCGCCTGACTCGCTTGGGAGGAACTGTTTGCTTCGGCGTCTCTAGAGGGCGTCGACTTTTTCTTGGCATCTTTTGTACGGTTGTGTTGATTGTTAATTATATGTAAATAAACCAAATGAGCTAAATTAGAAAAATGTTTTAAAATTAACTACGAAACTACAAACACATCACTTACCGCGCAGAAAATGAACAACGGTTCAATTATTTATTTTTTATTAAGTTATGCAGATCAAATACTTTTATTTATATCCATGATTAATATAACTAATTCATAGCTCATCGTTCAAGTGTACTTTAAAAATCTGCACAGGCACGACACGTGTTTCTTTTTAAAACACCAGTTTAAATAGCTATTTATCTAGTTTTTAAAACAAACAAATTACACAAATCAAACTCTTATTATAATGTCATGATTTATGATACTAAATCAAGCTTATAGGGTCTAGTGTAACTTTAAAATTTACACAGCACGCCACGCTTTTTAGTTTTTCCGTTAAATTATACGATTAAGATGACGTGTTACCTTGGGGCTTGCTGTTCGAAGAAAGAAAGATTCCAAGCTGTGCAGCCTCTTATATAGCGTGCTAAATATAGCTCGCTGGATAATAACCAATCGTCGCGTAGTATTGATTTACCTCGTTTCTGGATGGAATAAATAGTTTAACCTTGAGCGATTAAACTCGGTATTATCTCACTGTAGTGTCGGTATTGCATAGTCAAGCCCTTTGACATTTCGATTTTATGTAATTACGTTCAGTATAGTTCGAGCAAAATACCACAACGCTGTTCTTAACTGCTTGAGTTAAATATAGTGACGGAGACGATACCTTTCCAAACTTACACGTACGTATATAATATCAGCCTTCTCATAAGAAAATATTTTTCGGTGCAGCCGTACTAACATGGTTTTGTTATTTGCATATCAGTGTTTTGTACACTAATCAAATCTTACGTTAGCCACCATGGCAATTGCTCTTCAACCGAACAACGTCTGTAACCTAATCACGCGGATTGGTTAAAACCTTTCGATAAAGGGTACGTTACCTTACCGAAATTCACTTTAACCGAAATCCATTTTTGGTCTGGAGTGACCAGCAATCGTAAGATATCGGCATTTGGTTATGTTGCAGAACAAATCTTAACATTCAGATTGCGCCGACCATCTTTTTTCAAGATATTTCTTGTTTATATTGGACTAACACAATTTCTCAACAGTAATATATTTCAGTCATATACGGCGGTCAGTTGGCCTAACAGTGCTCCAGGGTTACCAACCAGTTGACCTACCAGTGCTCCAGGGTTACCAACCAGTTGACCTACCAGTGCTCCAGGGTTACCAATCAGTTGACCCACCAGTGCTCCAGGGTTACCAACCAGTTGACCCACCAGTGCTCAAGGGTTACCAACCAGTTGACCAACCAGTGATCCTGGGTTACCAACCAGTTGACCTACCAGTGATCCAGGGTTACCAACCAGTTGACCTACCAGTGATCCAGGGTTACCAACCAATTGACCTACCAGTGCTCCAGGGTTACCAACCAGTTGACCTACCAGTGCTCAAGGGTTACCAACCAGTTGACCTACCAGTGCTCAAGGGTTACCAACCAGTTGACCAACCAGTGCTCAAGGGTTACCAACCAGTTGACCTACCAGTGCTCAAGGGTTACCAACCAGTTGACCTACCAGTGCTCCAGGGTTACCAACCAGTTGACCTACCAGTGCTCAAGGGTTACCAACCAGTTGACCAACCAGTGCTCCAGGGTTACCAACCAGTTGACCAACCAGTGCTCCAGGGTTACCAACCAGTTGACTTATCAGTGCTCCAGGGTAACCAACCTGTTGACCAACCAGTGCTCCAGGGTTACCAACCAGTTGACCAACCAGTGCTCCAGGGTTACCAACCAGTTGACCTACCAGTGCTCCAGGGTTACCAACCAGTTGACCTACCAGTGCTCCAGGGTTACCAACCAGTTGACCTACCAGTGCTCCAGGGTTACCAACCAGTTGACCAACCAGTGCTCCAGGGTTACCAACCAGTTGACCAACCAGTGCTCCAGGGTTACCAACCAGTTGACCAACCAGTGCTCCAGGGTTACCAATCAGTTGACCTACCAGTGCTCCAGGGTTACCAACCAGTTGACCAACCAGTGCTCCAGGGTTACCAACCAGTTGACCTACCAGTGCTTCAGGGTTACCAACCAGTTGACCAACCAGTGCTCCAGGGTTACCAACCAGTTGACCAACCAGTGCTCCAGGGTTACCAACCAGTTGACCAACCAGTGCTCCAGGGTTACCAACCAGTTGACCTACCAGTGCTCCAGGGTTACCAACCAGTTGACCAACCAGTGCTCCTGGGTTACCAACCAGTTGACCAACCAGTGCTCCAGGGTTACCAACCAGTTGACCTACCAGTGCTCCAGGGTTACCAACCAGTTGACCAACCAGTGCTCCAGGGTTACCAACCAGTTGACCAACCAGTGCTCCAGGGTTACCAACCAGTTGACCAACCAGTGCTCCAGGGTTACCTACCAGTTGACCAACCAGTGCTCCAGGGTTACCAACCAGTTGACCTACCAGTGCTCCAGGGTTACCAACCAGTATTACCCCTTTGCAAACAACTGATAATTTCTCCACATAAGAGTTCAGAGGCGAAGAACAAATATCCGTGGGTGCATTATCTTCAGTCACATTGTCACGGAAGAGAGTACGCCTCGCCCGGGATTTGAACCCATGAATTTGAACCCTAACCCCATGACCTCTAAGCTCTCTACCGACTGAGTTAACCAGACAGTCTCTTAAAAATAAGTATCACATCACCTAAATACTAACGAATCACCGTAAAAACAAAAATACTTTCTCATAATATCACTTACTACGCTTTCATATTTTTAATAAACATACATGTACATGATTCCACACAATTAAAACCCCAATTAACGTGAAATTGTACTTGATGAGAATTATTAAACGCACACATGTATGTTGACCAGTTTGAATTGTGTTACAGTGTATGATTTAACACGACACGGTTAACTTGGTAAATTAAATGAAATTGGCTCAGCAATCGTACATCTACATTGAAGAACTACTTAAGTTGAATACACATTTGTAACTGACATTAATTTTCACATGGTTCCGCGGAGAATGTACATTTGTATATCTGGAAGCGAATAACGAGCCAGCTCTTACATCGTTATTCGAGTTTTCTTAATATTTCTATACACTTCTAAAACAGTACCTCAATACCTCTAATGTGGGGTTGTTAACGTTTGGATTGGTATGAGGATACCTCTAATGTGGGGTTGCTAACGTTTGGATTGGTATGAGGATACCTCTAATGTGGGGTTGTTAACGTTTGGATTGGTATGAGGATACCTCTAATGTGGGATTGCTAACGTTTGGATTGGTATGAGGATACCTCTAATGTGGGATTGCTAACGTTTGGATTGGTATGAGGATACCTCTAATGTGGGGTTGCTAACGTTTGGATTGGTATGAGGATACATCTAATGTGGGGTTGTTAACGTTTGGATTGGTATGAGGATATCTCTAATGTGGGATTGCTAACGTTTGGATTGGTATGAGGATACCTCTAATGTGGGATTGCTAACGTTTGGATTGGTATGAGGATACCTCTAATGTGGGTTTGTTAACGTTTGGATTGGTATGAGGATACCTCTAATGTGGGATTGCTAACGTTTGGATTGGTATGAGGATATCTCTAATGTGGGTTTGTTAACGTTTGGATTGGTATGAGGATACCTCTAATGTGGGATTGCTAACGTTTGGATTGGTATGAGGATACCTCTAATGTTGGATTGTTAACGTTTGGATTGGTATGAGGATACCTCTAATGTTGGATTGCTAACGTTTGGATTGGTATGAGGATACCTCTAATGTGGGATTGCTAACGTTTGGATTGGTATGAGGATACCTCTAATGTGGGGTTGCTAACGTTTGGATTGGTATGAGGATACCTCTAATGTTGGATTGCTAACGTTTGGATTGGTATGAGGATATCTCTAATGTGGGGTTGCTAACGTTTGGATTGGTATGAGGATACCTCTAATGTGGGATTGCTAACGTTTGGATTGGTATGAGGATACCTCTAATGTGGGATTGCTAACGTTTGGATTGGTATGAGGATACCTCTAATGTGGGATTGCTAACGTTTGGATTGGTATGAGGATACCTCTAATGTTGGATTGTTAACGTTTGGATTGGTATGAGGATACCTCTAATGTGGGTTTGTTAACGTTTGGATTGGTATGAGGATACCTCTAATGTGGGTTTGCTAACGTTTGGATTGGTATGAGGATACCTCTAATGTGGGTTTGCTAACGTTTGGATTGGTATGAGGATACCTCTAATGTGGGTTTGTTAACGTTTGGATTGGTATGAGGATACCTCTAATGTGGGATTGCTAACGTTTGGATTGGTATGAGGATACCTCTAATGTGGGATTGCTAACGTTTGGATTGGTATGAGGATACCTCTAATGTGGGATTGCTAACGTTTGGATTGGTATGAGGATACCTCTAATGTGGGATTGCTAACGTTTGGATTGGTATGAGGATACCTCTAATGTGGGATTGCTAACGTTTGGATTGGTATGAGGATACCTCTAATGTGGGATTGCTAACGTTTGGATTGGTATGAGGATACCTCTAATGTGGGTTTGTTAACGTTTGGATTGGTATGAGGATACCTCTAATGTGGGTTTGTTAACGTTTGGATTGGTATGAGGATACATCTAATGTGGGTTTGTTAACGTTTGGATTGGTATGAGGATACCTCTAATGTGGGTTTGTTAACGTTTGGATTGGTATGAGGATACCTCTAATGTGGGTTTGTTAACGTTTGGATTGGTATGAGGATACATCTAATGTGGGTTTGTTAACGTTTGGATTGGTATGAGGATACATCTAATGTGGGGTTGTTAACGTTTGGATTGGTATGAGGATACATCTAATGTGGGGTTGTTAACGTTTGGATTGGTATGAGGATACCTCTAATGTGGGTTTGTTAACGTTTGGATTGGTATGAGGATACCTCTAATGTGGGGTTGCTAACGTTTGGATTGGTATGAGGATACCTCTAATGTGGGTTTGTTAACGTTTGGATTGGTATGAGGATACATCTAATGTGGGGTTGTTAACGTTTGGATTGGTATGAGGATACATCTAATGTGGGGTTGTTAACGTTTGGATTGGTATGAGGATACATCTAATGTGGGGTTGTTAACGTTTGGATTGGTATGAGGATACATCTAATGTAGGGTTGTTAACGTTTGGATTGGTATGAGGATACATCTAATGTGGGTTTGTTAACGTTTGGATTGGTATGAGGATACCTCTAATGTGGGTTTGTTAACGTTTGGATTGGTATGAGGATACATCTAATGTGGGATTGCTAACGTTTGGATTGGTATGAGGATACCTCTAATGTGGGATTGCTAACGTTTGGATTGGTATGAGGATACCTCTAATGTGGGATTGCTAACGTTTGGATTGGTATGAGGATACCTCTAATGTGGGATTGCTAACGTTTGGATTGGTATGAGGATACCTCTAATGTGGGTTTGTTAACGTTTGGATTGGTATGAGGATACCTCTAATGTGGGTTTGTTAACGTTTGGATTGGTATGAGGATACATCTAATGTGGGTTTGTTAACGTTTGGATTGGTATGAGGATACATCTAATGTGGGTTTGTTAACGTTTGGATTGGTATGAGGATACATCTAATGTGGGTTTGTTAACGTTTGGATTGGTATGAGGATACATCTAATGTGGGTTTGTTAACGTTTGGATTGGTATGAGGATACATCTAATGTGGGTTTGTTAACGTTTGGATTGGTATGAGGATACCTCTAATGTGGGTTTGTTAACGTTTGGATTGGTATGAGGATACATCTAATGTGGGTTTGTTAACGTTTGGATTGGTATGAGGATACATCTAATGTGGGTTTGTTAACGTTTGGATTGGTATGAGGATACATCTAATGTGGGGTTGTTAACGTTTGGATTGGTATGAGGATACATCTAATGTGGGGTTGTTAACGTTTGGATTGGTATGAGGATACCTCTAATGTGGGTTTGTTAACGTTTGGATTGGTATGAGGATACCTCTAATGTGGGGTTGCTAACGTTTGGATTGGTATGAGGATACATCTAATGTGGGGTTGTTAACGTTTGGATTGGTATGAGGATACATCTAATGTGGGGTTGTTAACGTTTGGATTGGTATGAGGATACATCTAATGTGGGTTTGTTAACGTTTGGATTGGTATGAGGATACCTCTAATGTGGGTTTGTTAACGTTTGGATTGGTATGAGGATACATCTAATGTGGGGTTGTTAACGTTTGGATTGGTATGAGGATACCTCTAATGTGGGATTGTTAACGTTTGGATTGGTATGAGGATACCTCTAATGTGGGGTTGTTAACGTTTGGATTGGTATGAGGATACCTCTAATGTGGGTTTGTTAACGTTTGGATTGGTATGAGGATACCTCTAATGTTGGATTGTTAACGTTTGGATTGGTATGAGGATACATCTAATGTGGGGTTGTTAACGTTTGGATTGGTATGAGGATACCTCTAATGTGGGATTGTTAACGTTTGGATTGGTATGAGGATACATCTAATGTGGGGTTGTTAACGTTTGGATTGGTATGAGGATACATCTAATGTGGGGTTGTTAACGTTTGGATTGGTATGAGGATACCTCTAATGTGGGATTGTTAACGTTTGGATTGGTATGAGGATACCTCTAATGTGGGTTTGTTAACGTTTGGATTGGTATGAGGATACCTCTAATGTTGGATTGTTAACGTTTGGATTGGTATGAGGATACATCTAATGTGGGGTTGTTAACGTTTGGATTGGTATGAGGATACCTCTAATGTGGGATTGTTAACGTTTGGATTGGTATGAGGATACCTCTAATGTGGGTTTGTTAACGTTTGGATTGGTATGAGGATACCTCTAATGTGGGTTTGTTAACGTTTGGATTGGTATGAGGATACCTCTAATGTGGGTTTGTTAACGTTTGGATTGGTATGAGGATACATATTAAAGACTTTGAACTGGTTTATCTTTAAGAACGAGTTTCCTATTATGTAACCAACAAAAAACAGTACGTTGTATTCATGTTTAGCAACAGACTGCTTATATCTGAGAACAATACAGGTATTCATTGATTCAGCAGTTCTGTTTTTGTTTCAATGTCAAACACTACATTTCAATGTTAGTTACGGTATGATGTTAATGTTGCATGAATCGTTTCTAGCGAATCACGTGGTACGCGTGCTGTTTCGTCTCAAAGTTTTAGGTAGCTGTCATTGTAGAATTGTAATTTATGTTAAGTTTATCGTTCTTGAACTTTGGACATCAAACTGCAATATTTTACATACAGCAAGTACCACTTATAATGTTATTCTGTTAGTATATAACAGTTAAATGTAAGGTTGTCATACAGTGAAACATCTGTAAGCCCCCCCCCCCTATTCTACGACTGTAAGACCAGTGTGTTGTTCTGTTTCTCTCCCTGTAATCCAGACATATGTGTGTAGTTCTGTTTCTCTCCCTGTAATCCAGATATGTGTGTTGTTCTGTTTCTCTCCCTGTAATCCAGACATATGTGTGTAGTTCTGTTTCTCTCCCTGTAATCCAGATATGTGTGTAGTCCTGTTTCTCTCCCTGTAATCCAGATATGTGTGTAGTTCTGTTTCTCTCCCTGTAATCCAGATATGTGTGTAGTTCTGTTTCTCTCCCTGTAATCCAGATATGTGTGTTGTTCTGTTTCTCTCCCTGTAATCCAGATATGTGTGTAGTTCTGTTTCTCTCCCTGTAATCCAGATATGTGTGTTGTTCTGTTTCTCTCCCTGTAATCCAGATATGTGTGTAGTTCTGTTTCTCTCCCTGTAATCCAGATATGTGTGTAGTTCTGTTTCTCTCCCTGTAATCCAGATATGTGTGTAGTTCTGTTTCTCTCCCTGTAATCCAGATATGTGTGTAGTTCTGTTTCTCTCCCTGTAATCCAGATATGTGTGTTGTTCTGTTTCTCTCCCTGTAATTCAGATATGTGTGTAGTTCTGTTTCTCTCCCTGTAATCCAGATATGTGTGTAGTTCTGTTTCTCTCCCTGTAATCCAGATATGTGTGTTGTTCTGTTTCTCTCCCTGTAATTCAGATATGTGTGTAGTTCTGTTTCTCTCCCTGTAATCCAGATATGTGTGTAGTTCTGTTTCTCTCCCTGTAATCCAGATATGTGTGTTGTTCTGTTTCTCTCCCTGTAATCCAGATATGTGTGTAGTTCTGTTTCTCTCCCTGTAATCCAGATATGTGTGTTGTTCTGTTTCTCTCCCTGTAATCCAGATA
The DNA here is from genome assembly GCA_032209605.1 of Mactromeris polynyma. NCBI lineage: Eukaryota > Metazoa > Mollusca > Bivalvia > Venerida > Mactridae > Mactromeris > Mactromeris polynyma. The sequence goes on from JASFXZ010000023.1 coordinate 3,567,884, forward strand.
TGTGTGTAGTTCTGTTTCTCTCCCTGTAATCCAGATATGTGTGTTGTTCTGTTTCTCTCCCTGTAATCCAGATATGTGTGTTGTTCTGTTTCTCTCCCTGTAATTCAGATATGTGTGTTGTTCTGTTTCTCTCCCTGTAATCCAGATATGTGTGTTGTTCTGTTTCTCTCCCTGTAATCCAGATATGTGTGTTTCCTGTTGTCCTAATTGTATAGATCTTTATAAATCAGAAGACCAAAGATCTCGGGTGTCATAACATAACTTCTAAATACAATAAAACACGTCGTATTTACATATGAACAGAAAGTGACAGCGTTATAACCTGATTACAATTGATCAGTCGGACGGTAAAAACCTGTCCAAATTTGTGTCTGTAGTTTAGGAATACTGTATCACTCTTGTCTATATCCATGAAGCGTTAGACGTTATAGTTAGTATATGAGTGTATGACTTTAAATAGTGCTAAATGAAAAACCCTTTTATTATAATGACAACCGTACAATTGTGTATCGCATTTAAATTGCTTTTTAAAGTAAAACATTTAAACTTTTAAAGGAAATAAAGTCATTATGACATGTTTGTGTCTAAAGAATATATTACAAGGAAGGAAATGTGTAAATGAAGAATACATCTTCACTGAGCGAGACTTAGTGACATCAGAGCCCTGTGTGTGTGATAAATAGCCTGCCTCACTTCATCATGTAAATAGCCTGCCTCACTTCATCATGTAAATAGCCTGCCTCACTTCATCATGTAAATAGCCTGTCTCACTTCATCATGTAAATAGCCTGCCTCACTTCATCATGTAAATAGCCTGTCTCACTTCATCATGTAAATAGCCTGCCTCACTTCATCATGTAAATAGCCTGCCTCACTTCATCATGTAAATAACCTGCCTCATTTCATCATGTAAATAGCCTGCCTCACTTCATCATGTAAGTAGCCTGCCTCACTTCATCATGTAAATAGCCTGCCTCACTTCATCATGTAAATAGCCTGCCTCACTTCATCATGTAAATAGCCTGCCTCACTTCATCATGTAAATAGCCTGCCTCACTTCATCATGTAAATAGCCTGCCTCACTTCATCATGTAAATCATTTGGTTACAATGCCATAATTAAAGTTGTTTAATGGGCTTCATGCAGTTGTTGTTACATAGTCTAACACGTCTCTGATAAGAACTATTGTCATGTATAACCGTTTAAACAACCTTGCTTACTCATTTTACTAACAGACAAAACTAGTACAAAACACCCGCTTGTTTTTTCAACAAATACAGAGAAATACATTATAAATGTATTCTGTGTTAATGCATATGAATTTTTAACTAGATAAAGAATATTGTTCATGCTTGTTTAAGTATCCAAATGAACAAAAAAATATATCTTTAATTACTACTTCTGCATACATTTGCACGGCTACATAACGCCAGCTCCACCACTTATCGGTGGTGCAAAGAAAATGAGCTGTCGACACTTCCGTGGTGCAGCTGTGCCTTGTGTTTACTTCTACACGCGTGAGTATGATTTATATTTTATTTGATAATTTTATTAAACGGACATATTTCGAAAATCGGAGAATGTGGTACCGTGTAAGAACACTTTTACAGCAGGTTGGCTTCAATTTCGTTTCAATATTGTGCGAACTGTGCGAACTGTGGTGCCAGGAGCTTTTCTCCCGAATCGGACCTGTGTATATATTGAGATCTACTAGCATTTCAAGTACACTTCGTTGCTTACACACACCGTAAGAACATTCTGGCGCATGCAGATATAACTGTTATTTATAGTAGTTATGCCGGAACACAACATAACTTATAAGCACTTCTTAAAAAGGAAATATGCACATATTTATAAAAGTGGTGGCGCTGTTGCTCTAGTGATGGCGCTGTCGAGTAGTGGTGGTGCTGTCGAGTATGTTTTGCGCCCGAAATAACATAGATATTTTGATTTGTAACATGTATCTTAATTTGTGAGAATAGTGTTCATTGGAGCTGTATGTCTTAGTGGATGCCATGCACCGATAAATACCCGTAGCATGTGTGGCATGCCTCCAAATTCATCAAAATATACTATTTTCCTTATATGGCTACCTATCCTATAATTAAAAAGCGTACAATCGATGGGGATTTTCAAAGGTAGAAAGAGAAAAGGCTTTTTTTCTGACAACCAGACAAACAGTTTCAAGACCTTTTTCTCTGACTGATCCAATACGAACAAGCACACCCTGGAAGACACACTATTCAAAACGAAAAAGGACTCCACAGAAACCATCAAGCCTACTGTTTTCGGAATAGTTTTCACTTTGGTTAAGGTAGTTCGCGTAGAGTATTGTTTCCGCAACTGGTGGGCATAACAAGCATAACAATGTATGATAAACATAGCCACCTTTGTATTCATTCCAAAAGCGTTAAATATTTATGTTACATACACTAGATGATAGTGCTCCACCTGACATACACTAGATGATAGTGCTCCACCTGACATACACTAGATGATAGTGCTCCACCTGACATACACTAGATGATAGTGCTCCACCTGAAATACACTAGATGATAGTGCTCCACCTGAAATACACTAGATGATAGTGCTCCACCTGACATACACTAGATGATAGTGCTCCGCCTGACATACACTAGATGATAGTGCTCCACCTGACATACACTAGATGATAGTGCTCCGCCTGACATACACTAGATGATAGTGCTCCACCTGACATACACTAGATGATAGTGCTCCACCTGATATACACTAGATGATAGTGCTCCACCTGATATACACTAGATGATAGTGCTCCACCTGACATACACTAGATGATAGTGCTCCGCCTGACATACACTACATGATAGTGCTCCACCTGACATACACTAGATGATAGTGCTCCACCTGACATACACTACATGATAGTGCTCCACCTGACATACACTAGATGATAGTGCTCCACCTGACATACACTACATGATAGTGCTCCGCCTGACATACACTAGATGATAGTGCTCCACCTGACATACACTAGATGATAGTGCTCCGCCTGATATACACTAGATGATAGTGCTCCACCTGACACACACTAGATGATAGTGCTCCGCCTGACATACACTAGATGATAGTGCTCCACCTGACATACACTAGATGATAGTGCTCCGCCGGACATACACTAGATGATAGTGCTCCGCCTGACATACACTAGATGATAGTGCTCCACCTGACATACACTAGATGATAGTGCTCCATTTGACATACACTAGATGATAGTGCTCCGCCTGACATACACTAGATGATAGTGCTCCGTCTGACATACACTAGATGATAGTGCTCCACCTGGCATACACTAGATGATGGTGCTCCATTTGACATACACTAGAGGAAATACGGAAATATCCGAGAGCTATTGAGGATGAAGCAACAACATTTCAACAACAGTTTTGGCTGGTGTCTCTCAGAATAGTTCTTCTGGAGAAAATACACTGCATGTTCTGCCAGAGGACCAGAAGAAAGATTTTAACCAATATGTACGCTGTAATTATACACTACGCAATGAAGAAGGACTTGAGTCTAGATACGCAATTTCTGGTTAGAGATATTCTAGGAGTTGTACCGTTGACATTGTGTATGCATACCACTATATATTTTAACATTGTGTATGCATACCACTATACATTTATACATTGTGTATGCATACCACTATACATGTATACATTGTGTATGCATACCACTATACATTTATACATTGTGTATGCATACCACTATGCACTTATACATTGTGTATGCATACCACTATACATTTATACATTGTGTATGCATACCACTATGCACTTATACATTGTGTATGCATACCACTATACATTTATACATTGTATATGCATATCACTATACATTTATACATTGTATATGCATACCACTATACATTTATACATTGTGTATGCATACCACTATACATTTATACATTGTGTATGCATACCACTATACATTTATACATTGTGTATGCATACCACTATACAGTTATACATTGTGTATGCATACCACTATGCACTTATACATTGTGTATGCATACCACTATACATTTATACATTGTATATGCATACCACTATACATTTATACATTGTGTATGCATACCACTATACATTTAAACATTGTGTATGCATACCACTATACATTTATACATTGTGTATGCATACCACTATACATTTATACATTGTGTATGCATACCACTATACATTTAAACATTGTGTATGCATACCACTATACATTTTGTATGCATACCACTATACATTTAAACATTGTGTATGCATACCACTATACATTTATACATTGTGTATGCATACCACTATACATTTATACATTGTGTATGCATACCACTATACATTTATACATTGTGTATGCATACCACTATACATTTATACATGTGCTTCCAGTTTATTTACAAATTCTGCATTAGGTCAGAATAGGACAGCATTAGAAACAATACATTTTACATTCATTGAATACAGAGTCACGTGACAAAAAGGACAACGACTATATAATATATACATGTACATTCTTACAACAATACAATCACAACAACAGAAATAAACAAGACATATTCACATAATAGTTCCCAATTAGAACGTTACACATATAAATATATTACAGTGTTTTTCATTTAACAAATATACACATTTAATGACGAAGGACAAAAAAGATCATAAATGTCTAGAATTGAAAAGAACATATTAATTATATATAAGTGTAGTATTGAAGTAAAATAGTCAGTCATTGTTTAATAATTTAAAATGGTTCATTTTTTATGACAAAATATAGCAATATTAGCCAAATCTTTTTTACTGTCTATTTTAAAAAGTTCAATTAATATCATGGTACTTGGTCGAATGCAATAGTGTTGATATATTTAGATCTAAAAAATGTAAATTTTGGGCAAACAAGTACGAAATGGCATTCATCGCTACAATAGCCTACGGCGGAGACACTTGATAGTGACAGTGACATGTTGTCAGCCATTCTGCTTGTTTTATGTTCGGCGATACATCATTTGTCAGTTCACATCTTGAAGATTTAAGGCGATAATAAACACATAATAGCAAGATCAATACAATATCATATTATTGCATGTTACAACATTTATAGCAACCAAAAGTCAATACTACCATACACAATATAGAAGAAATACACAGATTTTCAAAGAGCATCACAAAGTTTACATCATTTTCATACATTGGTTGGATTCCTACATGAATTGGCAAAGCAAATCAATTAAATGTAGTTTTTGGATTTCCGCACATAAGATTCGTAAAGTTTTGTATGTTTGGCCAGGTGTAATAATAAAGTTTTTAGTATTGAATTCTAAGATTTCTGTATTTTTGACAAATAAGTAAAAAACGATATTCATTTTCTATCATATTTAAGTTACAATTATTACAAATTATTTGATTTTTATGTTGATTTTGATATCTTCCGCGTTCACTGAATTGCCAAGTCATGAGAAGAATAGCACATCGCCTCGTTAGATTATTTTCACACCAAGTCTCGCCTGTGGGTATTGTGTAGACGAGAGTTCTACTTCTTCACCATTGAATAATTAAATAAAAGACAAATTACTTATTAACCTCAAATTAAAGAATAAATATATTTGTCTTCGTCCCCTCAAGAAATATAAAATGTATTATATATTAACGTAAGTATGCACATCCAGTTATTATTATTCATCAGAACCAGAAAGATCCCGCGGCTAACGGCGATAAAATTGTCATACAATGTATTTCAAGAATAACGCATTTGTAATTTTAAGAAACTTTTATTTCACAAAGTGTCAAACTTACGCTAATAATATTTGTGCGTACCCTACTTTGTTGTTCGGTGAGAAGGTCAGAAAAGCCAGCTGTGCTGTTTAAAATAGACCAAATATTTCGTATAAGCATTTTGTCAAATATTCACATGTTTAATTAAAATGTAGAGAAACGCTTGCAAATGAATATTTGCATCAATATCTCAGTGTATAATTACATCGATATCTCAGTGTATAATAACATCGATATCTCTCAGTGTATAATTACATCGATATCTCAGTGTATAGTTACATCGATATCTCTCAGTGTATAATTAAATCGATATCTCTCAGTGTATAATTACATCGATATCTCTCAGTGTATAATCGCATCGATATCTCTCAGTGTATAATAACATTGATATCTCAGTGTATAATTACATCGATATCTCTCAATGTATACTTGCATCGATATATCAGTGTATAATAACACTGATATCTCAGTGTATAATTACATCGATATCTCTCAGTGTATAATTACATCGATATCTCTCAGTGTATACTTGCATCGATATCTCAGTGTATACTTGCATCGATATCTCAGTGTATAATTAAATCGATATATCTCAGTGTATAATCACATCGATATCTCAGTGTATACTTGCATCGATATCTCAGTGAATAATTAAATCGATATCTCTCAGTGTATAATTACATCGATATCTCTCAGTGTATAATTACATCGATATCTCTCAGTGTATAATCACCTCTCTATATCTCAGCGTATAATCACATCGATATCTCAGTGTATACTTGCATCGATATCTCTCAGTGTATAATCACATCGATATCTCTCAGTGTATAATCACATCGATATCTCTCAAAATATACTCACATCGATATCTCAGTGTATACTTGCATCGATATCTCAGTGTATAATTACATCGATATCTCTCAGTGTATAATTACATCGATATCTCTCAGTGTATAGTTACATCGATATCTCTCAGTGTATAATTACATCGATATCTCAGTGTATAATTACATCGATATCTCTCAGTGTATAGTTACAACGATATCTCAGTGTATAATTACATCGATATCTCTCAGTGTATAATTACATCGATATCTCAGTGTATACTTGCATCGATATCTCAGTGTATAATTACATCGATATCTCTCAGTGTATAGTTACATCGATATCTCAGTGTATAATTACATCGATATCTCAGTGCATACTTGCATCGACATCTCAGTGTATAATTAAATCGATATCTCTCAGTGTATAATTACATCGATATCTCTCAGTGTATAGTTACATCGATATCTCTCAGTGTATAATTACATCGATATCTCAGTGTATAATTACATCGATATCTCTCAGTGTATAGTTACATCGATATCTCAGTGTATAATTACATCGATATCTCAGTGTATAGTTACATCGATATCTCTCAGTGTATAATTACATCGATATCTCTCAGTGTATAATAACATCGATATCTCTCAGTGTAAAATTACATCGATATCTCTCAGTGTATAATCACATCGATATCTCTCAGTGTATACTTGCATCGATATCTCTGTGTATACTTGCATCGATATCTCTCAGTGTATAACCACATCGATATCTCTCAGTGTATAATCACATCGATATCTCTCAGTGAATACTCACATCGATATCTCAGTGTATACTTGCATCGATATCTCAGTGTATACTTGCATCGATATCTCTCAGTGTATAATCACATCGATATCTCTCAGTGTATACTTGCATCGATATCTCTCAGTGTATAATTACATCGATATCTCTCAGTGTATAATTACATCGATATCTCTCAGTGTATCGTTACATCGATATCTCTCAGTGTATAATTACATCGATATCTCTCAGTGTATAATTACATCGATATCTCTCAGTGTATCGTTACATCGATATCTCTCAGTGTATAATTACATCGGTATCTCAGTGTATAATTACATCGATATCTCTCAGTGTATAGTTACATCGATATGTCAGTGTATAATTACATCGATATCTCTCAGTGTATAATTAAATCGATATCTCAGAGAATAATTAAATCGATATCTCAGAGAATAATTACATCGACATCTCAGTGCATAATTACATCGATATCTCAGTGTATAATAACATCGATATCTCAGTGTATAATTACATCGATATCTCAGTGTATAATAACATCGATATCTCAGTGTAGAATTACATCGATATCTCAGTGTATAATAACATCGATATCTCAGTGTAGAATAACATCGATATCTCAGTGTATAATTACATCGATATCTCTGTGTTAAAGTATAAACAAGCGGACAGAATGACAAATGATATTAGTGTTGGGAATCGAAGTACATTTTCAGAATCAAATAATCAGGCGGTAACAATTGGACAGGCTCACCAGTCAATTAACTGGAATTATCGAAAACTTTTGTTTCAAAGACAAAATATATGCGAATTCTATCTACTGGTTCAACAAAAAATATCTTTAGCAAATTTATGTATAGAAGAGTGTCGGCACAATCGGAACCACACACTAGCAAAGAGCTGAGTGAAGTTGGAGCGGAAATCGTACATCGTACATCGTACATCGTACATCGTACATCAGCATTAAATACCGACCCAGATTGAATACAGAGCCAGCACTGACATCGTTATTCAAGTTTTATTTCTGAACACACATCTTAAATCGAACCCAGAGCTATGCTCACTGTCATCCACATTCGAACTTGACCGCGGTGAATACATATCTGGAGTCGAATAACGAGCCAGCTCGTATATCGATCTAGTCCCAGGTCCTGTGTCGTCGCAAGACCAACGCAAGACTCTCCCCCAACACTACTTTTGTCGTGGCAAGTCCTACGACTACTGTCTTAAACCGAGGAGTCCTACGACATATAGACCGTGACACATTTAGGTCGTAATGAGGCGAACTATATGCGGCGAAAAGGCATGGTCATCCTTATCAGTATCATTATTATCGTAATAATGATTATAATTATCATCATTTCAAAGGATAACACCAATGTGCGTTAGCATTTAATCAAATAAATGAGTGTAAAAATGTGTTTAAACTTATCATTTCTGTGAGGTTTCGTCAAAATCTACAAAATGTACAAGGTAAAAGACGAAGCGCTGACAAACATCTATAAGCCTACTATAACGTATTTGTACATAAATGGATAACTCATGGAAAAATCCTTCAACCAATAGTGGTAAAGGAACATTGGTTATGATGCATAAGACAGTTTATGTCCTGTTCTATTTTTGATATTGCTATCTTATTCAAATATTCGTGTCAGTAAAACATTTTTAAGAGAAGCGATCTTAATGCGGCGCCGATGCACATGTCCGCCGAATTAAGCGTGCGTGTACTATATGTGGCGAAGTGCGCCGCATTAAGGTGGTACGCGGCCTATTCTATGAGAAGCTTACATTCTTTAACATCCTCTCGTTCGTGTCTTATTAACTTTTAGATAAAACTGATGTACATTTTAGTTTCAATATATCATAATTATCTATTTTAATATGTGTCGCATGTTAATGCATTTCTCATAATAAAAAGTATTTATTAAATAATCCTTGATCAGATGAATGCATCGTTCATAGCATGTTCATCACTGACACAGATATACAACTGACGAGCAGGGGCGGATCCAGGGTTTGGTCTTAGGGGGGTGGGGGTGGGGGTGGGGGTGTAACCTTTTGGTGATATTTTGGTTTTGCTCAAGGCTTATAAAATGGCAATGACAATGGCAATGTGTTTTATTCATTGTTTTTAAGTTATTGAACATAAAACCAATTCAGAAGGACTTTATTGAATACAACGCATAAGAAGCGGTCTCTGTATATTTTCATATTCATGGTCAGACATACATGTAAGGTTGGTGAATTTTAGGGGGCGGGTGCCGGGTTCGCTTCCCCCTGGATCCGCTAGAGGAGGATTTCTCCATCTTGTCATGAGTTGTATTGACAGTGTGAATGTAGGTAACTGTATGTACATACACAACATGCAGAGACAGTGTGAATGTAGGTAACTGTAAGTACATACACAACATGCAGAGACAGTGTGAAATGTAGGTAACTGTATGTGCATACACAACATGCAGAGACAGTGTGAAATGAAGGTAACTGTATGTGCATACACAACATGCAGAGACAACGTGAAATGTAGGTAACTGTATGTACATACACAACATGCAGAGACATTGTGAAATGTAGGTAACCGTATGTACATACACAACATGCAGAGACAGCGTGAAATGTAGGTAACTGTATGTACATACACAACATGCAGAGACAACGTGAAATGTAGGTAACTGTATGTACATACACAACATGCAGAGACAGTGTGAAATGTAGGTAACTGTATGTACATACACAACATGCAGAGACAGCGTAAAATGTAGGTAACGGTAGGTACATACACAACATGCAGAGACAGTGTGAAATGTAGGTAACTGTATGTACATACACAACATGCAGAGACAACATGAAATGTAGGTGACTGTATGTATATACACAACATGCAGAGACAACGTGAAATGTAGGTAACTGTATGTACATACACAACATGCAGAGACAACGTGAAATGTAGGTAACTGTATGTACATACACAAAAAACAGAGAGAACGTGAAATGTAGGTAACTGTATGTTCATACACAACATGCAGAGACAACGTGAAATGTAGGTAACTGAATGTACATACACAACATGCAGAGAGAACGTGAAATGTAGGTAACTGTATGTACATACACAACATGCAGAGACAGTGTGAAATGTAGGTAACTGTATGTACATACACAACATGCAGAGACAGTGTGAAATGTAGGTAACTGTATGTGCATACACAACATGCAGAGACAACGAGAAATGTAGGTAACTGTATGTACATACACAACATGCAGAGACAACGTGAAATGTAGGTAACTGTATGTACATACACAACATGCAGAGACAGTGTGAAATGTAGTTAACTGTATGTACATACACAACATGCAGAGACAACGTGAAATGTAGGTAACTGTATGTACATACACAACATGCAGAGGGTGTGAAATGTATGTAACCGTATGTACATACACAACATGCAGAGACAGTGTGAAATGTAGGTAACTGTATGTACATACACAATATGCAGAGAGGGTGTGAAATGTAGGTAACAGTATGTACATACACAACATGCAGAGACAGTGTGAAATGTAGGTAACTGTATGTGCATACACAACATGCAGAGACAGTGTGAAATGTAGGTAACTGTATGTGCATACACAACATGCAGAGACAACGTGAAATGTAGGTAACTGTATGTACATACACAACATGCAGAGACAACGTGAAATGTAGGTAACTGTATGTACATACACAACATGCAGAGACAGTGTGAAATGTAGGTAACTGTATGTACATACACAACATGCAGAGACAACGTGAAATGTAGGTAACTGTATGTACATACACAACATGCAGAGAGGGTGTGAAATGTAGGTAACCGTATGTACATACACAACATGCAGAGACAGTGTGAAATGTAGGTAACTCTATGTACATACACAATATGCAGAGAGGGTGTGAAATGTAGGTAACCGTATGTACATACACAACATGAAGAGACAACGTGAAATGTAGGTAACTGTATGTACATACACAACATGCCGAGACAACGTGAAATGTAGGTAACTGTATGTACATACACAACATGCAGAGACAACGTGAAATGTAGGTAACTGTATATACATACACAAAATGCAGAGAGAACGTGAAATGTAGGTAACTGTATGTACATACTCAACATGCAGAGACAGTGTGAAATGTAGGTAACTGTATGTACATACACAACATGCAGAGACAACGAGAAATGTAGGTAACTGTATGTACATACACAACATGCAGAGACAGTGTGAAATGTAGGTAACTGTATGTACATACACAAAATGCAGAGACAGTGTGAAATGTAGGTAACTGTATGTACATACACAACATGCAGAGACAGTGTGAAATGTAGGTATCTGTATGTACATACACAACATGCAGAGACAGTGTGAATGTAGGTAACTGTATGTACATACACAACATGCAGAGACAGTGTGAAATGTAGGTAACCGTATGTACATACACAACATGCAGAGACAGTGTGAAATGTAGGTAACTGTATGTACATACACAACATGCAGAGACAGTGTGAAATGTAGGTAACTGTATGTACATACACAACATGCAGAGACAGTGTGAACTGTAGGTAACTGTATGTACATACACAACATGCAGAGACAACGTGAAATGTAGGTAACTGTATGTACATACACAACATGCAGAGACAACGTGAAATGTAGGTAACTGTATGTACAAACACAACATGCAGAGACAGTGTGAATGTAGGTAACTGTATGTACATACACAACGTACATAGACAACGTGAATGTAGGTAACTGTATGTACATACACAACATGCAGAGACAACGTGAATGTAGGTAACTGTCAGTACATAAACAACATGCAGAGGCAACGTGAAATGTAGGTAACTGTATGTACATACACAACATGCAGAGACAACGTGAAATGTAGGTAACTGTATGTACATACACAACATGCAGAGACAGTGTGAAATGTAGGTAACTGTATGTACATACACAACATGCAGAGACAACGTGAAATGTAGGTAACTGTATGTACATACACAACATGCAGAGACAGTGTGAAATGTAGGTAACTGTATGTACATACACAACATGCAGAGACAACGTGAAATGTAGGTAACTGTATGTACATACACAACATGCAGAGAGGGTGTGAAATGTAGGTAACCGTATGTACATACACAACATGCAGAGACAGTGTGAAATGTAGGTAACTGTATGTACATACACAATATGCAGAGAGTGTGTGAAATGTAGGTAACCGTATGTACATACACAACATGAAGAGACAACGTGAAATGTAGGTAACTGTATGTACATACACAACATGCCGAGACAACGTGAAATGTAGGTAACTGTATGTACATACACAACATGCAGAGACAACGTGAAATGTAGGTAACTGTATGTACATACACAACATGCAGAGACAGTGTGAAATGTAGGTAACTGTATGTACATACACAACATGCAGAGACAGTGTGAAATGTAGGTAACTGTATGTACATACACAACATGCAGAGACAACGTGAAATGTAGGTAACTGTATGTACATACACAACATGCAGAGAGGGTGTGAAATGTAGGTAACCGTATGAACATACACAACATGCAGAGACAGTGTGAAATGTAGGTAACTGTATGTACATACACAATATGCAGAGAGGGTGTGAAATGTAGGTAACCGTATGTACATACACAACATGCAGAGACAACGTGAAATGTAGGTAACTGTATGTACATACACAACATGCCGAGACAACGTGAAATGTAGGTAACTGTATGTACATACACAACATGCCGAGACAACGTGAATTGTAGGTAACTGTATGTACATACACAACATGCCGAGACAACGTGAAATGTAGGTAACTGTATGTACATACACAACATGCCGAGACAACGTGAAATGTAGGTAACTGTATGTACATACACAACATGCAGAGACAACGTGAAATGTAGGTGACTGTATGTACATACACAACATGCAGAGACAACGTGAAATGTAGGTAACTGTATGTACATACACAACATGCAGAGACAGTGAGAAATGTAGGTAACTGTATGTACATACACAACATGCAGAGACAGTGTGAAATGTAGGTAACTGTATGTACATACACAACATGCAGAGACAACGTGAAATGTAGGTAACTGTATGTACATACACAACATGCATAGACAGTGTGAAATGTAGGTAACTGTATGTACATACACAACATGCAGAGACAACGTGAATGTAGGTAACTGTATGTACATACACAACATGCAGAGACAGTGTGAATGTAGGTAACTGTATGTACATACACAACATGCAGAGACAGTGTGAATGTAGGTAACTGTATGTACATACACAACATGCAGAGACAACGGAACATGTAGGTAACTGTATGTACATACACAACATGCAGAGACAACGGAACATGTAGGTAACTGTATGTACATACACAACGTACAGAAACAACGTGAATGTAGGTAACCGTATGTACATACACAACGTACAGAGACAACGTGAATGTAGGTAACTGTATGTACATACACAACATGCAGAGACAGTGTGAAATGTAGGTAACTGTATGTACATACACAACATGCAGAGACAGTGTGAAATGTAGGTAACTGTATGTACATTCACAACATGCAGAGACAACGTGAAATGTAGGTAACCGTATGTACATACACAACATGCAGAGACAGTGTGAAATGTAGGTAACTGTATGTACATACACAATATGCAGAGAGGGTGTGAAATGTAGGTAACCGTATGTACATACACAACATGCAGAGACAACGTGAATTGTAGGTAACTGTATGTACATACACAACATGCAGAGACAACGGAACATGTTGGTAACTGTATGTACATACACAACATGCAGAGACAACGGAACATGTAGGTAACTGTATGTACATACACAACATGCGGAGACAACGTGAAATGTAGGTAACTGTATGTACATACACAACATGCAGAGACAACGGAACATGTAGGTAACTGTATGTACATACACAACATGCAGAGACAACGGAACATGTTGGTAACTGTATGTACATACACAACATGCAGAGACAACGGAACATGTAGGTAACTGTATGTACATACACAACATGCAGAGACAACGTGAAATGTAGGTAACTGTATGTACATACACAACATGCAGAGACAACGGAACATGTAGGTAACTGTATGTACATACACAACATGCAGAGACAACGTGAAATGTAGGTAACTGTATGTACATACACAACATGCAGAGACAGTGTGAAATGTAGGTAACTGTATGTACATACACAACATGCAGAGACAACGGAACATGTATGTAACTGTATGTACATACACAACATGCAGAGACAACGTGAAATGTAGGTAACTGTATGTACATACACAACATGCAGAGACAACGGAACATGTAGGTAACTGCATGTACATACACAACATGCAGAGAGTGTGAAATGTAGGTAACCGTATGTACATACACAACATGCAGAGACAGTGTGAAATGTAGGTATCTGTATGTACATACACAACATGCAGAGAGTGTGAAATGTAGGTAACCGTATGTACATACACAACATGCAGAGACGTGAAATGTAGGTAACTGTATGTACATACACAACATGCAGAGACGTGAAATGTAGGTAACTGTATGTACATACACAACATGCAGAGAGTGTGAAATGTAGGTAACTGTATGTACATACACAACATGCAGAGACAGTGTGAAATGTAGGTAACTGTATGTACATACACAACATGCAGAGACAGTGTGAAATGTAGGTAACTGTATGTACATACACAACATACAGAGACAGTGTGAAATGTAGGTAACTGTATGTACATACACAACATGCAGAGACAGTGTGAAATGTAGGTAACTGTATGTACATACACAACATGCAGAGACAGTGTGAAATGTAGGTAACTGTATGTACATACACAACATGCAGAGAGTGTGAAATGTAGGTAACCGTATGTACATACACAACATGCAGAGACAGTGTGAAATGTAGGTAACTGTATGTACATACACAACATGCAGAGAGTGTGAAATGTAGGTAACCGTATGTACATACACAACATGCAGAGACAGTGTGAAATGTAGGTAACTGTATGTACATACACAACATGCAGAGAGTGTGAAATGTAGGTAACTGTATGTACATACACAACATGCAGAGACAACGTGAAATGTAGGTAACTGTATGTACATACACAACATGCAGAGACAACGTGAAATGTAGGTAACTGTATGTACATACACAACATGCAGAGACAACGTGAAATGTAGGTAACTGTATGTACATACACAACATGCAGAGACAGTGTGAATGTAGGTAACTGTATGTACATACACAACATGCAGAGACAACGGAACATGTAGGTAACTGTATGTACATACATAGCCCCGCATACATGTCTCTGTACTCCGACTTTTACACGCGTCGTTCGTAACAGAGCCACGCACAAGCCTATAGTAAAAACCTGGGATTATGCCGCATGATTTTAACGGCACTATTATGGCGTCTTTATTATCGACCGAACATACTTTTGAGGGTGCGGAAAAACTGTAGCAATCTTTCACGAGTAGAAGCACACAAAAATCGAATTTCTAGCGCATCTGAGTGCCTCACAATCACTTCGACAAGAAGACAGGGGTCAAATGTTTACGACTGCAAACATTGTCGCTAAAATATATGTCAATCAAACGTAACTCCGCCCACGGTGCGCAAGTAAACTATTCACCTTACAAACTGTATGCTGACATTCGCGCTCTCGCCAATTTCGCCCGTCAAAGTAGCAATACAAGATGGATTTTAACGTTGAAACAACTTTTGATCGAATTCGTGATATATATCACTTTCAGTATTGGCTCAAGAAGGAGCAAATAATAGCAATATCGACAATGATCTTAGTAGGGTAATAACTATGTGCGCACCGCCTCCATAGCAACTCTCCCATCTTCTTATTTAACAGGTACTTGATTCACTATTTTTTTTACAAAACAAGTCGTATCCATGAAAATATTGTGTCGAAAAGACAAATAAATCAACGAAAAGCTACAATTTTATGTCGTACAGTTTTTTATTGCACGCAAAGCATAGATATGTTCACGAAAATAAGAGTAAATACAGTGGAAAGACCGGCGGTGTCGAACTTCTATTTACTTTTGTGAATGGTTTAGCAGGACGTTGTACAGCGACAGTATAGAGATGTGACGTCCGTGGTTGGACTAGTACATACACAACATGCTGAGACAACGGAACATGTAGGTAACTATATGTACATACACAACATGCAGAGACAACGGAACATGTAGGTAACTGTATGTACATACACAACATGCAGAGACAGTGTGAAATGTAGGTAACCGTATGTACATACACAACATGCAGAGACAGTGTGAAATGTAGGTAACTGTATGTACATACACAACATGCTGAGACAACGGAACATGTAGGTAACTATATGTACATACACAACATGCAGAGACAACGGAACATGTAGGTAACTGTATGTACATACACAACATGCAGAGACAACGGAACATGTAGGTAACTGTATGTACATACACAACATGCAGAGACAACGGAACATTAATTGATATAATAATATATACAGCATACAATTCAACTACATACAAATCTCGCATTTCTACTCATAATCTCTACACCATTTGACATTTGTACTAAATTATTATAATTTCTATTATTTCTAAAGGATGAGCAAATGTCATATAGCGTTATAAATATAATGTACACTGTCCAGCTTAGCAAACATATGGATTACAGAAAGCACATAATGTTACAAAAAAGTCATTACATTGTTGTAAACATTAATTAATCAAGTGCTGGAGAGTCCAACTCTACAACACGATATGTTTACTACCAACTACTGTAATATCAGTAATATCAGACAATGATATCCTTATTACTACAATATTGTGTCTGGTGGACAATGATATCCTTATTACTACAATATTGTGTCTGGTGGACAATGATATCCTTATTACTACAATATTGTGTCTGGTGGACAATGATATCCTTATTACTACAATATTGTGTCTGTTGGACAATGACATCCTTATTACTACAATATTGTGTCTGTTGGACAATGATATCCTTATTACTACAATATTGTGTCTGTTGGACAATGATATCCTTATTACTACAATATTGTGTCTGATGGACAATGATATCCTTATTACTACAATATTGTGTCTGTTGGACAATGATATCCTTATTACTACAATATTGTGTCTGGTGGACAATGATATCCTTATTACTACAATATTGTGTCTGTTGGACAATGACATCCTTATTACTACAATATTGTGTCTGTTGGACAATGACATCCTTATTACTACAATATTGTGTCTGTTGGACAATGACATCCTTATTACTACAATATTGTGTCTGTTGGACAATGACATCCTTATTACTACAATATTGTGTCTGGTGGACAATGACATCCTTATTACTACAATATTGTGTCTGTTGGACAATGATATCCTTATTACTACACTATTGTGTCTGGTGGACAATGACATCCTTATTACTACAATATTGTGTCTGTTGGACAATGATATCCTTATTACTACAATATTGTGTCTGATGGACAATGATATCCTTATTACTACAATATTGTGTCTGGTGGACAATGATATCCTTATTACTACAATATTGTGTCTGGTGGACAATGATATCCTTATTACTACAATATTGTGTCTGTTGGACAATGACATCCTTATTACTACAATATTGTGTCTGTTGGACAATGATATCCTTATTACTACAATATTGTGTCTGGTGGACAATGATATCCTTATTACTACAATATTGTGTCTGGTGGACAATGACATCCTTATTACTACAATATTGTGTCTGTTGGACAATGACATCCTTATTACTACAATATTGTGTCTAGTGGACAATGATATCCTTATTACTACAATATTGTGTCTAGTGGACAATGATATCCTTATTACTACAATATTGTGTCTGTTGGACAATGATATCCTTATTACTACAATATTGTGTCTGGTGGACAATGACATCCTTATTACTACAATATTGTGTCTGGTGGACAATGACATCCTTATTACTACAATATTGTGTCTGTTGGACAATGATATCCTTATTACTACAATATTGTGTCTGGTGGACAATGATATCCTTATTACTACAATATTGTGTCTGTTGGACAATGATATCCTTATTACTACAATATTGTGTCTGGTGGACAATGATATCCTTATTACTACAATATTGTGTCTGTTGGACAATGACATCCTTATTACTACAATATTGTGTCTGTTGGACAATGATATCCTTATTACTACAATATTGTGTCTGGTGGACAATGATATCCTTATTACTACAATATTGTGTCTGGTGGACAATGATATCCTTATTACTACAATATTGTGTCTGTTGGACAATGATATCCTTATTACTACAATATTGTGTCTGGTGGACAATGATATCCTTATTACTACAATATTGTGTCTGGTGGACAATGATATCCTTATTACTACAATATTGTGTCTGTTGGACAATGATATCCTTATTACTACAATATTGTGTCTGTTGGACAATGACATCCTTATTACTACACTATTGTGTCTGTTGGACAATGATATCCTTATTACTACAATATTGTGTCTGGTGGACAATGATATCCTTATTACTACAATATTGTGTCTGTTGGACAATGATATCCTTATTACTACAATATTGTGTCTGGTGGACAATGATATCCTTATTACTACAATATTGTGTCTGTTGGACAATGACATCCTTATTACTACAATATTGTGTCTGTTGGACAATGATATCCTTAGTACTACAATATTGTGTCTGTTGGACAATGATATCCTTAGTACTACAATATTGTGTCTGTTGGACAATGACATCCTTATTACTACAATATTGTGTCTGTTGGACAATGATATCCTTATTACTACAATATTGTGTCTGTTGGACAATGATATCCTTAGTACTACAATATTGTGTCTGGTGGACAATGACATCATGTATGTTAGCCTTTTTATAGAGATGTTTTACCCATTGTGAACAGTTTCCATCGTTACTGTTCGCGATCCACGGATGTTGTCATCCTGTTTAACTTACTTCTCTATATAACCAATAAACAACACCAGGAGTTCGTTAAATATGGAATAAAACAAATCGGGTATAACATGTCGGGTATAACATGTCGGGTATGACATGTCTATATATTTTATTCATATGTAACTGTATCGGGTATTTATCTAAGACTATTTGATAAACAGAATCCTATCCATCAACCCGAGCATGTATGACAATCTTTTGTAAAGTAACCACAGACATTTTCAGCATGTATATATCTGCTAGATGATAATAGTGTATAAATATTTAATAGGAATATAATATATTGTCGGCTATACTGGCAAACTATTGTGTTTGATGCTAAAATATGCATACCGTAATTATACTTGATGTCCATAGGGAGTGTATGACCCGACCTGAGAACGTACCGTACAGATCCGTATAAACCCTGCTTTGCCCGATGTTTACTGACACCAAAGATATCATGTGAAGGTGTTTGGCTGGATATAAAAGCAATAAAAAACGCAATGTGTCAGTCAGACAATTAAAACATGTAATTTGCTATATTCATCCATACAAAATGTCCATTACATGTACGTTGTGTTGAGATACAATACAGCGTACATCAAGTACCTGGGCACTAATGTATACTTTAATATAATTGATCAATGAATTCAGCACCAACATTGTAACACTTGCGTGCATTGTGCACAAATATACATCGTTAAAAGGAGAGAAAACAACAGGGATACACACTGATATTCTCTTATCCAAAAACCCAAAATATACTTTTAATACAACCGATCTCATTCAAAATGTTATGACAATAGATGATAAGAATTGTCAAGCATTGGTGCTTCGCAACACTTAAATAATTCTAAAAATTAAACAATACTACATATGATGTTATACTGTTTTATTCCATTTTTGAAGTCTCATAACTACATATCAACATACGGTAAAAACAACAGGACCATTCGACTTAGAATTACAAGAGATTAGTGTCTGAAATATAACAATCATAGAACTTGCACCATCAAGTATTATTTATCAGTTATAAAGTATAAATCAATCAAATAATAAAATTGAATGAGAACTCAAAGTGCTAATATTTACAGTAATTGATCGAAGTATAACTTAGTATAGCGCTTCTATATTCATAATACTCATATATTCCCTCCCCACTCTCATCTGTCGCATTGTCTTATGCATGTGACGTTCCATGTAGCAACGTATTCTCTCTCTTTTAGTACCATAATTGATTACATGTACATGTATATGAATTCTTGCTAGATGTATCTTCACCTGATATATATGTATGGTTCCTGTGCTTGCTAGATGTATCTTCACCTGATATATCTGTATGGTTCCTGTGCTTGCTAGATGTATCTTCACCTGATATATCTGTATGGTTCCTGTGCTTGCTAGACCTTTTTTATACTGCTTCTGAAAAAGACCAAAAATCATAAATGTATACCGATTTGTCATCCAATAATGGTCAATGATAACATATGCAAGAAAACACTATGGTGGATAGCTAGCGTGATGTTAAGATATCCGACATGTAACACCAAGTCAGTGTATCGCCCGGCATCGTGACATAATGCTTATATAGGTACGTTTATCACAACAACTACGGTACCTCCTGTACTTCGCCGGAACGTGCGATTTCTATGACGATAAATATTTACAATACCACGCGGACTTGGAAATGTGAAATCAAGTGGATTATTTCCTGCTTAATTGTAAATGGTAAGTTATTTTTTAATAAATTAATGAGTCAATTTTAAGAATCATAAGTAAAAAGATATTGATGTTGATACTCCTCTTAGAGTATACGCTCGTGGTCTCTGTTGCTTGTCTTTGAATGATGAGAACGCGGAAAGAAACGGTGAGTACATGCTTTATCATAGTCCTCCGCATATTTTATCTTATATCTACTAAAATAAATGTCCAACTGTTCATTAATTGGACTATTAAATTGATATATAGTACATTTACATAACTTACATTCTGTCATATACATGTATGATGTATGACTGATAGTGTTAAGTACATGTAGTTCATTACATACAACTTTGAAAGGTCGATAATGATGTACATGTAAGAAGGCATCTGTTTACTTTAGGAGTAATCAAAGACCTAAATTATCTGAGTACGCCACGCATAGTCTCTGAGTACGCCACGCATAGTCTCATTTTTTAAAACATGCTAGCTGTGTAGATCTATCTCATATTAAAATTAAATGTGTTTTTTGAAAGTCATCATGGTTTCAATAGCAACATGATTTAAAGTTGAAGATATAATAAAAAAATCTGAAAGCGTGACAGGTCAATGAAATATTAAACTATCTCAGACATTAGCGCTAGTCACAGCTATTTTAAACAATCATGTTTAAAGAAGACTAACTTATCTATCAGAACATACCAAAATAATTAAAAATATACTGTAGTTCGTTAAAATTTTGATAGGAAGTTAAACTTGAAAATACGAGGTAAAATAATCATCCAAATCTTATATATATAAAAGGGTATGGCTAAAGTACGCAATGTAGATTTGTGCGCGCAATGGGCGCAATGTAGATGTGTGTGCGCAATGGGCGCAATGGGCGCAATGTAGACGAAAATTCAATTTACAGCGATTTTTTACATTAAATATGTCACATATTCGACAAAGTGTGGTATTTAGATGTGCAGATATTGTTTATAAATATTTTATGATAGATCTACAATAAACAAATAAATACAACGATTTCAGGTGCTTATATATTGGTTTGAGAATTTTCGTGTGCGCAATGGAGATCTTTCCACCGGCGCAATTCTGATCGTTTAAAAGCTTAAATACAAGGTTTCATAAGCATACAGTGTATCTGTTTGATCATCGATGAATATTAATTAAATTATTAATATAGTTATTTCAATAAATAAAATTAAGTAAAAATCCATATAACAACGGGTATCACTCTAAATGTATAATATATAGCAATATAGATTATGTAAATGTAATTCATTTCTCTAATTATACATGTACAATAGTTTTATATGGGAATTCACAACCGCAATTACGATTTTCTCGTATGCAGTGGAGATTATCACTTACGCAATGGAGATTTTCACGTACGCAATGGAGATTATTCAGAAGTGCAATTGAGCATTATCTCTTGCAAACAGATATATTATCATAGAAGATGTATACGTAGTCTATTTCATGATTATGGTCATTGCAGTTATTTCATACAGTTAATAAGTTATGCAATTCTACTAAACATCCGTAACCTAATTATTTCAAATACACACAATAACTCGTATTGTCTTTAACGAAATATAACATAGCATTTCATCATTTTTTCAATAAGCAATATAATAATGGATACTAGTACAGGAACGCTATGAAAACTAAACTTAAAACATTAATAGTAATTTTATTTGCCATACAGGATATGAGTTTAAAATATGCGAGACGCGTATTACACTATTTGTATATTTATTGAACTATACTATACTAAAACATCAGTCATACAAAAGTTTACTTAAATATCTTGAATGTCGCGCATCAAACGACATTAACAAATATTGAATGTCGCTCGACAAACGACATATAAGAATATGTTTACATACGTCAATCAAGTTTTAATTATGAAAGCTGACATGTCGTGTGTTGAAGTTATCAGATTGTTTCCCGAGGTTGAAGTTATCAGATTGTTTCCCGAGCTTGAAGTTATCAGATTGTTTCCCGAGGTTGAAGATATCAGATTGTTTCCCGAGCTTGAAGTTATCAGATTGTTTCCCGAGCTTGAAGTTATCAGATTGTTTCCCGAGGTTGAAGTTATCAGATTGTTTCCCGAGGTTGAAGTTATCAGATTGTTTCCCGAGCTTGAAGTTATCAGATTGTTTCCCGAGCTTGAAGTTATCAGATTGTTTCCCGAGCTTGAAGTTATCAGATTGTTTCCCGAGGTTGAAGTTATCAGATTGTTTCCCGAGCTTGAAGTTATCAGATTGTTTCCCGAGCTTGAAGTTATCAGATTGTTTCCCGAGGTTGAAGTTATCAGATTGTTTCCCGAGCTTGAAGTTATCAGATTGTTTCCCGAGCTTGAAGTTATCAGATTGTTTCCCGAGGTTGAAGTTATCAGATTGTTTCCCGAGCTTGAAGTTATCAGATTGTTTCCCGAGGTTGAAGTTATCAGATTGTTTCCCGAGGTTGAAGTTATCAGATTGTTTCCCGAGCTTGAAGTTATCAGATTGTTTCCCGAGCTTGAAGTTATCAGATTGTTTCCCGAGCTTGAAGTTATCAGATTGTTTCCCGAGGTTGAAGTTATCAGATTGTTTCCCGAGGTTGAAGTTATCAGATTGTTTCCCGAGGTTGAAGTTATCAGATTGTTTCCCGAGGTTGAAGTTATCAGATTGTTTCCCGAGCTTGAAGTTATCAGATTGTTTCCCGAGCTTGAAGTTATCAGATTGTTTCCCGAGGTTGAAGTTATCAGATTGTTTCCCGAGCTTGAAGTTATCAGATTGTTTCCCGAGGTTGAAGTTATCAGATTGTTTCCCGAGGTTGAAGTTATCAGATTGTTTCCCGAGGTTGAAGTTATCAGATTGTTTCCCGAGGTTGAAGTTATCAGATTGTTTCCCGAGCTTGAAGTTATCAGATTGTTTCCCGAGGTTGAAGTTATCAGATTGTTTCCCGAGGTTGAAGTTATCAGATTGTTTCCCGAGCTTGAAGTTATCAGATTGTTTCCCGAGGTTGAAGTTATCAGATTGTTTCCCGAGGTTGAAGTTATCAGATTGTTTCCCGAGCTTGAAGTTATCAGATTGTTTCCCGAGGTTGAAGTTATCAGATTGTTTCCCGAGGTTGAAGTTATCAGATTGTTTCCCGAGCTTGAAGTTATCAGATTGTTTCCCGAGGTTGAAAGTTTGCGAGTTTCTTCTGCCAGTTTTGTCGTAAATTTAACTCAAAAATATTGAGTGAGCATTTATTTATCTAGATCTCGCGAAAAGAAGCGAACATAAATCCCTCGCGAAAATTTCTGAGTTTTATTCGAATCAGAAATAATGTGGAGAATTTATGGCTATGGTTACGCAATAGTCTTTTGTTTATCAAGATGCACAGTGTACATTTGAAAACTTCGAATGATACGAGTACGAATGTTGTGATGAAATTCGATTCCAATGTTATCCACGGAAATGATAAGCCAATATCGATTATTGATTATTGAGAAGTTTGACAGGTGGGGAAGGGAGGCAATCCAAGATCATTCTTGATATTTATCCCAGAAAGCTGCACATGCCTGTAATTACGCGATTGCTACTAAGGCGGACATTTAATGAATACGTTAGTATTTCAATGCTGTGAAGTATGCAGATTACAATATAATGTGATAAATTGTATGCTGATGTTGGCTGTAAATCATGTTCAAACGATATGTTTGCATGATTGGAATCGATATTTGGATTCTGTTAACGTAATTTATGTATGTCGTGAATGTAAAATTCATGAATATTTGAACATTAATATTGTGCATGCCTATTGGATTACGTGTACATATTTATGTTGTTGTTTTATACTGACTTCAGCATTTTTTGATTTTCTTAAATCCTCTTTCAGAACAATAATTTATACCACGTGTCTATGCTACGCCATCCGTTCCCAAAAGTACAAATGTTTTATGAAAAAATCTTCCGACAATAATTTCCAAAGAATAGAAGAAAAAATGACCTACTAAGTTTCCCTCTCTTTTTTCGAGATGATTCATGTTTCAAACAATATAATGTTTGAATTATTCAACAGAAAGATACAGCTATTGTCTTATTGATATATATCATGACATTAGTTTAGAGAAGATGAGATATACCGTGAACACGTACATGTATGATGTGGAATATAACATGACAATTTATGGTAATAACTGTAAGTCTATGAACACGGTGAGAATATATTAATGAGATTAAGAATCTTGTATTTGAATAAGCAAAGTAGCGCGAAGGGCACAGTGTAAAGTCTTGTCTTATTCTCCACTAAATATAAAGTACAAACACTATATTGTGTGACCAGACGGATACTGTTTATTGCATATATGAGATACATTGTATGGAGATAATTTGCAGCCGGTATGCAAACATCCATATGTATACACTTTTCGATACATGAAATGGTCAAAAGTAATAGCTAGCAATACGATAGTACCATACATCTGATATTAGCCACATTATTTACATCAATATACGTTTGCATAATAAAATCACGATTCGACTCGCCCAGGAAAAACCAGAGATAAACCCTTAAGTCAATGCTCTGGAAACCTGTGTCCATTTGTCAGTGTCGTATCGCTGAATGTCGGACCTCATTCCTTCATAAACGTATGGTACTATATAATACAATATTATGTTTGTTAACAACAATATTTTATTTATTTTCATCACTGTATGCATGTTGCATACATGCGCACATACAGTATGTGATATCGTGCAAATATTTCATATATATATTTATAACAATGTACATAAATTAAGCGACTTGTATACGTTTAAAATGCCCAAATTTTATCATTTTTTGAAATTTGAGATGTTTACCCTGCTAAAGCGTCTGGTAGAATGACCAATACACCCTAAACTTTACACAGTGAAACCCCATGAAAAGCTCGTGCTCAAACAGCCCATATTATCACTGTATTGAATACGTTACGCGAAGACAAATATTTCACGCTATTCGTTGAAACGCGTGAAATTACTATGAACTGTTACAGTAATGTTAGATCAATATCATGTAACAAATATACGAAATATTGTGATCCGAATGATTTACTTAGTGAAATTATCTACCATTAAATATTGATTGAATATTGCGGATATCAGGAATGTTAATTCTCAGTATTTAGTCTTAGACTTAAAATGTCAACAATATTGTCGACTAAAACAAACTGATGAATATACACTGCCATCCAAAAGTTTTTTCACACTTGAATATTTTGAATTTCGTTACTTTTTCTAAAATAATTTCAAAAAAAACACGTATGACCATGAAGTAAAAGCGTTCATCCAGTTTCTGCGATGGATAATTAAGAATAAACAATTTGCACATCTCTGCAGCAGCATCAAATCGGCCTGCATCCCATACCGATGTAAGTGAGTAACTGATTGATCTGTTACAGTAAATAAGATAATTTGTTTCAGTACAAATTTATAAATTTTTCTACAGAAAATGTTTGCTGTGTTAAAAAGCATTATCAATTGATTGCATGTGAAACAAATACGAAAAACATAAATTGTAATGGTAAATGGTCAAAGTGTGAAGACACGTCTTGCGGGCAGTGTAGGGTATGTATGTACTGAAGCAAGTACCAATAACTGGTGAACTTCAACTTGAAATTGCAGTTACAAATTCTGAAGCAAGTATGAAGGCTTGAAAGGTTACCAATCTGTTTGTATGTCTGACTTTATTGACGTTACCACGCAGTGTGTATGTCTGACTTTATTGACGTTACCACTCAGTGTGTTTGTCTGACTTTATTGACGTTACCACTCAGTGTGTATGTCTGACTTTATTGACGTTACCACGCAGTGTGTATGTCTGACTTTATTGAGGTTACCACTCAGTGTGTTTGTCTGACTTTATTGACGTTACCACTCAGTGTGTATGTCTGACTTTATTAACGTTACCACTCAGTGTGTATGTCTGACTTTATTGACGTTACCACTCAGTGTGTTTGTCTGACTTTATTGACGTTACCACTCAGTGTGTATATCTGACTTTATTGACGTTACCACTCAGTGTGTATGTCTGACTTTATTGAGGTTACCACTCAGTGTGTATGTCTGACTTTATTGAGGTTACCACTCAGTGTGTATGTCTGACTTTATTGAGGTTACCACTCAGTGTGTATGACTGACTTTATTGAGGCTACAACTAAGTGTGTACGTCTGATTTTATGGACGTTACCACTCAGTGTGTATGTCTGATTTTATTGTGGTTACCACTCAGTGTGTATGACTGACTTTATTGACGTTACCACTTAGTGTGTATGTCTGACTTTATTGAGGTTACCACTCAGTTTGTATGTCTGACTTTATTGAGGTTACCACTCAGTGTGTATGTCTGACTTTATTGAGGTTACCACTCAGTGTGTATGTCTGACTTTATTGAGGTTACCACTCAGTGTGTATGTCTGACTTTATTGAGGTTACCACTCAGTGTGTATGTCTGACTTTATTGAGGTTACCACTCAGTGTGTATGTCTGACTTTATTGAGGTTACCACTAAGTGTGTATGACTGACTTTATTGAGGCTACAACTAAGTGTGTACGTCTGATTTTATGGACGTTACCACTCAGTGTGTATGTCTGATTTTATTGTGGTTACCACTCAGTGTGTATGACTGACTTTATTGACGTTACCACTTAGTGTGTATGTCTGACTTTATTGAGGTTACCACTCAGTGTGTATGTCTGACTTTATTGAGGTTACCACTCAGTTAGTATGTCTGACTTTATTGAGGTTACCACTCAGTGTGTATGACTGACTTTATTGACGTTACCACTCAGTGTGTATGTCTGACTTTATTGAGGTTACCACTCAGTGTGTATGTCTGACTTTATTGAGGTTACCACTCAGTGTGTATGACTGACTTTATAGAGGGTACCACTCAGTGTGTATGTCTGACTTTATTGAGGTAACCACTCAGTGTGTATGTCTGACTTTATTGAGGTTACCACTCAGTTTGTATGTCTGACTTTATTGAGGTTACCAATCAGTTTGTATGTCTGACTTTATTGAGGTTACCACTCAGTGTGTATGACTGACTTTATTGACGTTACCACTAAGTTTGTATGTCTGACTTTATTGAGGTTACCACTCAGTGTGTATGTTTGACTTTATTGAGGTTACCACTCAGTGTGTATGACTGACTTTATTGACGTTACCACTCAGTGTGTATGTCTGACTTTATTGAGGTTACCACTCAGTTTGTATGTCTGACTTTATTGAGGTTACCACTCAGTGTGTATGTCTGACTTTATTGAGGTAACCACTCAGTGTGTATGTCTGACTTTATTGAGGTTACCACTAAGAGTGTACGTCTGACTTTATTGAGGTTACCACTCAGTGTGTATGTCTGACTTTATTGACGTTACCACTCAGTGTGTATGTCTGACTTTATTGAGGTTACCACTCAGTGTGTATGTCTGACTTTATTGAGGTTACCACTCAGTGTGTATGTCTGACTTTATTGAGGTTACCACTCAGTGTGTATGTCTGACTTTATTGAGGTTACCACTCAGTTTGTATGTCTGACTTTATTGAGGTTACCAATCAGTTTGTATGTCTGACTTTATTGAGGTTACCACTCAGTGTGTATGACTGACTTTATTGACGTTACCACTAAGTTTGTATGTCTGACTTTATTGAGGTTACCACTCAGTGTGTATGTTTGACTTTATTGAGGTTACCACTCAGTGTGTATGACTGACTTTATTGAGGTTACCACTCAGTGTGTATGTCTGACTTTATTGAGGTTACCACTCAGTTTGTATGTCTGACTTTATTGAGGTTACCACTCAGTGTGTATGTCTGACTTTATTGAGGTAACCACTCAGTGTGTATGTCTGACTTTATTGAGGTTACCACTCAGTGTGTATGTCTGACTTTATTGAGGTTACCACTCAGTGTGTATGTCTGACTTTATTGAGGTTACCACTCAGTTTGTATGTCTGACTTTATTGAGGTTACCAATCAGTTTGTATGTCTGACTTTATTGAGGTTACCACTCAGTGTGTATGACTGACTTTATTGACGTTACCACTAAGTTTGTATGTCTGACTTTATTGAGGTTACCACTCAGTGTGTATGTTTGACTTTATTGAGGTTACCACTCAGTGTGTATGACTGACTTTATTGAGGTTACCACTCAGTGTGTATGTCTGACTTTATTGAGGTTACCACTCAGTTTGTATGTCTGACTTTATTGAGGTTACCACTCAGTGTGTATGTCTGACTTTATTGAGGTAACCACTCAGTGTGTATGTCTGACTTTATTGAGGTTACCACTAAGTGTGTACGTCTGACTTTATTGAGGTTACCACTCAGTGTGTATGTCTGACTTTATTGACGTTACCACTCAGTGTGTATGTCTGACTTTCTTGAGGTTACCACTCAGTGTGTATGTCTGACTTTATTGAGGTTACCACTCAGTGTGTATGTCTGACTTTATTGAGGTTACCACTCAGTGTGTATGTCTGACTTTATTGAGGTTACCACTCAGTGTGTATGTCTGACTTTATTGAGGTAACCACTCAGTGTGTATGTCTGTCTTTATTGAGGTTACCACTCAGTTTGTATGTCTGACTTTATTGAGGTTACCACTCAGTCTGTATGACTGACTTTATTGAGGTTACCACTCAGTTTGTATGTCTGACTTTATTGACGTTGCCACTGAGTGTGTATGTCTGACTTTATTGACGTTACCACTCAGTGTGTATGTCTGACTTTATTGAGGTTACCACTCAGTGTGTATGTCTGACTTTATTGAGGTCACCACTCAGTGTGTATGTCTGACTTTATTGAGGTAACCACTCAGTGTGTATGTCTGACTTTATTGACGTTATCACTCAGTGTGTATGTCTGACTTTATTGAGGTTACCACTCAGTTTGTATGACTGACTTTATTGAGGTTACCACTCAGTTTGTATGTCTGACTTTATTGAGGTTACCACTCAGTGTGTATGTCTGACTTTATTGAGGTTACCACTCAGTGTGTATGTCTGACTTTATTGAGGTTACCACTAAGTGTGTATGTCTGACTTTATTGACGTTACCACTCAGTGTGTATGTCTGACTTTATTGAGGTTACCACTCAGTGTGTATGACTGACTTTATTGAGGTTACCACTCAGTGTGTATGTCTGACTTTATTGAGGTTACCACTCAGTGTGTATGTCTGACTTTATTGAGGTTACCACTCAGTGTGTATGACTGACTTTATAGAGGGTACCACTCAGTGTGTATGTCTGACTTTATTGAGGTTACCACTCAGTGTGTATGTCTGACTTTATTGAGGTTACCACTCAGTTTGTATGACTGACTTTATTGAGGTTACCACTAAGTGTGTATGTCTGACTTTATTGAGGTTACCAATCAGTTTGTATGTCTGACTTTATTGAGGTTACCACTCAGTGTGTATGACTGACTTTATTGACGTTACCACTAAGTTTGTATGACTGACTTTATTGAGGTAGCCACTCAGTGTGTATGTTTGACTTTATTGAGGTTACCACTCAGTGTGTATGACTGACTTTATTGAGGTTACCACTCAGTGTGTATGTCTGACTTTATAGAGGGTACCACTCAGTGTGTATGTCTGACTTTATTGAGGTTACCACTCAGTGTGTATGTCTGACTTTATTGAGGTTACCACTCAGTTTGTATGACTGACTTTATTGAGGTTACCACTTAGTGTGTATGTCTGACTTTATTGAGGTTACCAATCAGTTTGTATGTCTGACTTTATTGAGGTTACCACTCAGTGTGTATGACTGACTTTATTGACGTTACCACTAAGTTTGTATGACTGACTTTATTGAGGTAGCCACTCAGTGTGTATGTTTGACTTTATTGAGGTTACCACTCAGTGTGTATGACTGACTTTATTGAGGTTACCACTCAGTGTGTATGTCTGACTTTATTGAGGTTACCACTCAGTTTGTATGTCTGACTTTATTGAGGTTACCACTCAGTGTGTATGTCTGACTTTATTGAGGTTACCACTCAGTTTGTATGTCTGACTTTATTGAGGTTACCACTCAGTGTGTATGACTGACTTTATTGAGGTTACCACTCAGTGTGTATGTCTGACTTTATTGAGGTTACCACTCAGTGTGTATGTCTGACTTTATTGAGGTTACCACTAAGTGTGTACGTCTGACTTTATTGAGGTTACCACTCAGTGTGTATGTCTGACTTTATTGACGTTACCACTCAGTGTGTATGTCTGACTTTATTGAGGTTACCACTCAGTGTGTATGTCTGACTTTATTGAGGTTACCACTCAGTTTGTATGTCTGACTTTATTGAGGTTACCACTAAGTGTGTACGTCTGACTTTATTGAGGTTACCACTCAGTGTGTATGTCTGACTTTATTGACGTTACCACTCAGTGTGTATGTCTGACTTTATTGAGGTTACCACTCAGTGTGTATGTCTGACTTTATTGAGGTTACCACTCAGTCTGTATGACTGACTTTATTGAGGTTACCACTCAGTTTGTATGTCTGACTTTATTGACGTTGCCACTCAGTGTGTATGTCTGACTTTATTGACGTTACCACTCAGTGTGTATGTCTGACTTTATTGAGGTTACCACTAAGTGTGTACGTCTGATTTTATGGACGTTACCACTCAGTGTGTATGTCTGATTTTATTGTGGTTACCACTCAGTGTGTATTACTGACTTTATTGACGTTACCACTTAGTGTGTATGTCTGACTTTATTGAGGTTACCACTCAGTGTGTATGTCTGACTTTATTGAGGTTACCACTCAGTTAGTATGTCTGACTTTATTGAGGTTACCACTCAGTGTGTGACTGACTTTATAGAGGGTACCACTCAGTGTGTATGTCTGACTTTATTGAGGTTACCACTCAGTGTGTATGTCTGACTTTATTGCGGTTACCACTTAGTGTGTACGTCTGACTTTATTGAGGTTACCACTCAGTGTGTATGTCTGACTTTATTGACGTTACCACTCAGTGTGTATGTCTGACTTTATTGAGGTTACCACTCAGTGTGTATGTCTGACTTTATTGAGGTTACCACTCAGTTTGTATGTCTGACTTTATTGAGGTTACCACTAAGTGTGTACGTCTGACTTTATTGAGGTTACCACTCAGTGTGTATGTCTGACTTTATTGACGTTACCACTCAGTGTGTATGTCTGACTTTATTGAGGTTACCACTCAGTGTGTATGTCTGACTTTATTGAGGTTACCACTCAGTCTGTATGACTGACTTTATTGAGGTTACCACTCAGTTTGTATGTCTGACTTTATTGACGTTGCCACTCAGTGTGTATGTCTGACTTTATTGACGTTACCACTCAGTGTGTATGTCTGACTTTATTGAGGTTACCACTAAGTGTGTACGTCTGATTTTATGGACGTTACCACTCAGTGTGTATGTCTGATTTTATTGTGGTTACCACTCAGTGTGTATGTCTGACTTTATTGAGGTTACCACTAAGTGTGTACGTCTGACTTTATTGAGGTTACCACTCAGTGTGTATGACTGACTTTATTGACGTTACCACTCAGTGTGTATATCTGACTTTATTGAGGTTACCACTCAGTGTGTATGTCTGACTTTATTGAGGTTACCACTCAGTGTGTGACTGACTTTATAGAGGGTACCACTCAGTGTGTATGTCTGACTTTATTGACGTTACCACTCAGTGTGTATGTCTGACTTTATTGAGGTTACCACTCAGTTTGTATGACTGACTTTATTGAGGTTACCACTTAGTGTGTATGTCTGACTTTATTGAGGTTACCAATCAGTTTGTATGTCTGACTTTATTGAGGTTACCACTCAGTGTGTATGACTGACTTTATTGACGTTACCACTAAGTTTGTATGTCTGACTTTATTGAGGTTACCACTCAGTGTGTATGTTTGACTTTATTGAGGTTACCACTCAGTGTGTATGACTGACTTTATTGAGGTTACCACTCAGTGTGTATGACTGACTTTATTGAGGTTACCACTCAGTTTGTATGTCTGACTTTATTGAGGTTACCACTCAGTGTGTATGTCTGACTTTATTGAGGTTACCACTCAGTGTGTATGTCTGACTTTATTGAGGTAACCACTCAGTGTGTATGTCTGACTTTATTGAGGTTACCACTAAGTGTGTACGTCTGACTTTATTGAGGTTACCACTCAGTGTGTATGTCTGACTTTATTGACGTTACCACTCAGTGTGTATGTCTGACTTTATTGAGGTTACCACTCAGTGTGTATGTCTGACTTTATTGAGGTTACCACTCAGTGTGTATGTCTGACTTTATTGAGGTTACCACTCAGTGTGTATGTCTGACTTTATTGAGGTTACCACTCAGTGTGTATGTCTGACTTTATTGAGGTAACCACTCAGTGTGTATGTCTGACTTTATTGAGGTTACCACTCAGTTTGTATGTCTGACTTTATTGAGGTTACCACTCAGTCTGTATGACTGACTTTATTGAGGTTACCACTCAGTTTGTATGTCTGACTTTATTGACGTTGCCACTCAGTGTGTATGTCTGACTTTATTGACGTTACCACTCAGTGTGTATGTCTGACTTTATTGAGGTTACCACTCAGTGTGTATGTCTGACTTTATTGAGGTTACCACTCAGTGTGTATGTCTGACTTTATTGAGGTAACCACTCAGTGTGTATGTCGGACTTTATTGAGGTTACCACTCAGTGTGTATGTCTGACTTTATTGACGTTATCACTCAGTGTGTATGTCTGACTTTTTTGAGGTTACCACTCAGTTTGTATGACTGACTTTATTGAGGTTACCACTCAGTTTGTATGTCTGACTTTATTGAGGTTACCACTCAGTGTGTATGTCTGACTTTATTGAGGTTACCACTCAGTGTGTATGTCTGACTTTATTGAGGTTACCACTAATTGTGTATGTCTGACTTTATTGAGGTTACCACTCAGTTTGTATGTCTGACTTTATTGAGGTTACCACTCAGTGTGTATGACTGACTTTATTGACGTTACCACTCAGTGTGTATGTCTGACTTTATTGAGGTTACCACTCAGTGTGTATGTCTGACTTTATTGAGGTTACCACTCAGTGTTTATGACTGACTTTATAGAGGGTACCACTCAGTGTGTATGTCTGACTTTATTGAGGTTACCACTCAGTGTATATGTCTGACTTTATTGAGGTTACCACTCAGTTTGTATGACTGACTTTATTGAGGTTACCACTTAGTGTGTATGTCTGACTTTATTGAGGTTACCACTCAGTGTGTATGTCTGACTTTATTGAGGTTACCACTCAGTGTGTATGTCTGACTTTATTGAGGTTACCACTCAGTGTGTATGTCTGACTTTATTGAGGTTACCACTAAGTGTGTATGTCTGACTTTATTGAGGTTACCACTCAGTGTGTATGACTGACTTTATTGACGTTACCACTAAGTTTGTATGTCTGACTTTATTGAGGTAGCCACTCAGTGTGTATGTTTGACTTTATTGAGGTTACCACTCAGTGTGTATGACTGACTTTATTGAGGTTACCACTCAGTGTGTATGTCTGACTTTATTGAGGTTACCACTCAGTTTGTATGTCTGACTTTATTGAGGTTACCACTCAGTGTGTATGTCTGACTTTATTGAGGTTACCACTCAGTGTGTATGTCTGACTTTATTGAGGTTACCACTCAGTGTGTATGTCTGACTTTATTGAGGTTACCACTAAGTGTGTACGTCTGACTTTATTGAGGTTACCACTCAGTGTGTATGTCTGACTTTATTGAGGTTACCACTCAGTGTGTATGTCTGACTTTATTGAGGTTACCACTCAGTGTGTATGTCTGACTTTATTGAGGTTACCACTCAGTGTTTATGACTGACTTTATAGAGGGTACCACTCAGTGTGTATGTCTGACTTTATTGAGGTTACCACTCAGTGTATATGTCTGACTTTATTGAGGTTACCACTCAGTTTGTATGACTGACTTTATTGAGGTTACCACTTAGTGTGTATGTCTGACTTTATTGAGGTTACCACTCAGTGTGTATGTCTGACTTTATTGAGGTTACCACTCAGTGTGTATGTCTGACTTTATTGAGGTTACCACTCAGTGTGTATGTCTGACTTTATTGAGGTTACCACTAAGTGTGTATGTCTGACTTTATTGAGGTTACCACTCAGTGTGTATGACTGACTTTATTGACGTTACCACTAAGTTTGTATGTCTGACTTTATTGAGGTAGCCACTCAGTGTGTATGTTTGACTTTATTGAGGTTACCACTCAGTGTGTATGACTGACTTTATTGAGGTTACCACTCAGTGTGTATGTCTGACTTTATTGAGGTTACCACTCAGTTTGTATGTCTGACTTTATTGAGGTTACCACTCAGTGTGTATGTCTGACTTTATTGAGGTTACCACTCAGTGTGTATGTCTGACTTTATTGAGGTTACCACTCAGTGTGTATGTCTGACTTTATTGAGGTTACCACTAAGTGTGTACGTCTGACTTTATTGAGGTTACCACTCAGTGTGTATGTCTGACTTTATTGAGGTTACCACTCAGTGTGTATGTCTGACTTTATTGAGGTTACCACTCAGTGTGTATGTCTGACTTTATTGAGGTTACCACTCAGTTTGTATGTCTGACTTTATTGACGTTGCCACTCAGTGTGTATGTCTGACTTTATTGACGTTACCACTAAGTGTGTATGTCTGACTTTATTGAGGTTACCACTCAGTTTGTATGACTGACTTTATTGAGGTTACCACTCAGTTTGTATGTCTGACTTTATTGAGGTTACCACTCAGTGTGTATGTCTGACTTTATTGAGGTTACCACTCAGTGTGTATGTCTGACTTTATTGAGGTTACCACTAATTGTGTATGTCTGACTTTATTGAGGTTACCACTCAGTTTGTATGTCTGACTTTATTGAGGTTACCACTCAGTGTGTATGACTTACTTTATTGACGTTACCACTCAGTGTGTATGTCTGACTTTATTGACGTTACCACTCAGTGTGTATGTCTGACTTTATTGAGGTTACCACTCAGTGTTTATGACTGACTTTATAGAGGGTACCACTCAGTGTGTATGTCTGACTTTATTGAGGTTACCACTCAGTGTATATGTCTGACTTTATTGAGGTTACCACTCAGTTTGTATGACTGACTTTATTGAGGTTACCACTTAGTGTGTATGTCTGACTTTATTGAGGTTACCACTTAGTGTGTATGTCTGACTTTATTGAGGTTACCAATCAGTTTGTATGTCTGACTTTATTGAGGTTACCACTCAGTGTGTATGACTGACTTTATTGACGTTACCACTAAGTTTGTATGTCTGACTTTATTGAGGTAGCCACTCAGTGTGTATGTTTGACTTTATTGAGGTTACCACTCAGTGTGTATGACTGACTTTATTGAGGTTACCACTCAGTGTGTATGTCTGACTTTATTGAGGTTACCACTCAGTTTGTATGTCTGACTTTATTGAGGTTACCACTCAGTGTGTATGTCTGACTTTATTGAGGTTACCACTCAGTGTGTATGTCTGACTTTATTGAGGTTACCACTCAGTGTGTATGTCTGACTTTATTGAGGTTACCACTAAGTGTGTACGTCTGACTTTATTGAGGTTACCACTCAGTGTGTATGTCTGACTTTATTGAGGTTACCACTCAGTGTGTATGTCTGACTTTATTGAGGTTACCACTCAGTGTGTATGTCTGACTTTATTGAGGTTACCACTCAGTGTGTATGTCTGACTTTATTGAGGTTACCACTCAGTGTGTATGTCTGACTTTATTGAGGTTACCACTTAGTGTGTATGTCTGACTTTATTGAGGTAACCACTCAGTGTGTATGTCTGACTTTATTGAGGTTACCACTCAGTTTGTATGTCTGACTTTATTGAGGTTACCACTCAGTCTGTATGACTGACTTTATTGAGGTTACCACTCAGTTTGTATGTCTGACTTTATTGACGTTGCCACTCAGTGTGTATGTCTGACTTTATTGAGGTTACCACTCAGTGTGTATGTCTGACTTTATTGAGGTTACCACTCAGTGTGTATGTCTGACTTTATTGAGGTAACCACTCAGTGTGTATGTCTGACTTTATTGACGTTGCCACTCAGTGTGTATGTCTGACTTTATTGAGGTTACCACTCAGTGTGTATGTCTGACTTTATTGAGGTTACCACTCAGTGTGTATGTCTGACTTTATTGAGGTAACCACTCAGTGTGTATGTCTGACTTTATTGAGGTTACCACTCAGTTTGTGTGTCTGACTTTATTGACGTTATCACTCAGTGTGTATGTCTGACTTTATTGAGGTTACCACTCAGTTTGTATGACTGACTTTATTGAGGTTACCACTCAGTTTGTATGTCTGACTTTATTGAGGTTACCACTCAGTGTGTATGTCTGACTTTATTGAGGTTATCACTCAGTGTGTATGTCTGACTTTATTGAGGTTACCACTCATTGTGTATGTCTGACTTTATTGAGGTTACCACTCAGTGTGTATGTCTGACTTTATTGAGGTTACCACTCAGTGTGTATGACTGACTTTATTGACGTTACCACTCAGTATGTATGTCTGACTTTATTGACGTTACCACTCAGTGTGTATGTCTGACTTTATTGAGGTTACCACTCAGTTTGTATGACTGACTTTATTGAGGTTACCACTCAGTGTGTATGTCTGACTTTATTGAGGTTACCACTTAGTTTGTATGTCTGCCTTTATAGAGGTTACCAATCAGTTTGTATGTCTGACTTTATTGAGGTTACCACTCAGTGTGTATGACTGACTTTATTGACGTTACCAATAAGTTTGTATGTCTGACTTTATTGACGTTACCACTCAGTGTGTATGTCTGACTTTATTGAGGTTACCACTCAGTGTGTATGTCAGACTTTATTGAGGTTACCACTCAGTTTGTATGTCTGACTTTATTGAGGTTACCACTCAGTCTGTATGACTGACTTTATTGAGGTTACCACTCAGTTTGTATGTCTGACTTTATTGACGTTACCACTCAGTGTGTATGTCTGACTTTATTGAGGTTACCACTCAGTTTGTATGTCTGACTTTATTGAAATGAGAATGTAGATACAAAATATACTTTTATTAAAACCGTTAAAATGACTGGTAGATGCGTACGTCGTACAATGTTTGTTATTTGCTGAGATGAAATAACTGTGTAGATATTAATAGAAGATAAGTAAATACGCTAACTAGCTATAAATCACTGTGATATAAGTCGGTCAATGTATTATCAAGAGACGTCAAATCTCTCATTTTAGCACGACTCTGACAGTCATCACAAATCACAAAAAGTTAATTTGGAGCAAAAGTGTTTTGGTTTTCGTTTGTCAAATAAGACAAACTTGTACAATTATATATCAGAAACTACATAAATTAAAGTAAAATACTGTGCAGCGTCTTAGGAAAAAAACACCAATATTCAGTAAAAATACAAGTTGATGAGAAGGTTGCGAAGGTTGAGAAGGTGTAATGCAAATATTGATTCTATTTCCAGTGTTTTATGATGAACACAACCAAACCAGATCCAATGAGTGAAGGGGAGATATTTAGAAAGCATGTTTTGTATCAGAAGAGTTACATTAAGGAGCGGATATCTCCCTTACCTACCAGAAGTACATCACCGATACATAAACTACCCGCTCATACAAAGGTTTCAAATTTACCAGACTATACAATCTATTCATATGGTTTATTCATATTGTTTATTCATCTTGTTTATTCATCTTGTTTATTCATCTTGTTTATTCATCTTGTTTATTCATCTTGTTTATTCATCTTGTTTATTCATCTTGTTTATTCATCTTGTTTATTCATCTTGTTTATTCATATTGTTTATTCATCTTGTTTATTCATCTTGTTTATTCATCTTGTTTATTCATCTTGTTTATTCATCTTGTTTATTCATCTTGTTTATTCATCTTGTTTATTCATATTGTTTATTCATATGGTTTATTCATCTTGTTTATTCATCTTGTTTATTCATCTTGTTTATTCATCTTGTTTATTCATATTGTTTATTCATCTTGTTTATTCATCTTGTTTATTCATATTGTTTATTCATCTTGTTTATTCATCTTGTTTATTCATCTTGTTTATTCATCTTGTTTATTCATCTTGTTTATTCATATTGTTTATTCATATGGTTTATTCATCTTGTTTATTCATCTTGTTTATTCATCTTGTTTATTCATCTTTCATCTTTGACAAATGTATTTTCTTTTATGATGCAAAGACTTTGACTGAACTTTATAGAGTCACTGAGACCAATACAAATAATGATATGATTATGTTTAATTTAAGGATTTCATTTCATGTTTGCAGTTTTCCTTCTACTTTCTTTTTCCATATACTTTAATTGTTAAAAAAAGAAAAGTCATTGATATTTAAAATTCTGCATTTGAAATTATAAATTATCATCAATAAATGTTTAAAACTAATACATTTTTATGAAAATGTAAAACGATAATGGGTTACGAAGTGTAGTATGGGTAAATTTTTCAACTTTCCATGTATGTTACATTTGAAACACAATAAATCAATCTTTATATTGAAATCAATCAAGGTTACCTATTATTTTTATTTCATTTTTTCATTCAACCAGTGACTCTCATATATAGTATACCAAGTTGTAAGAAAAGATCTCCGCTAGAAAAAATCATAGTAAAACTGTATCGATTTTTCTAAATATTCACATTTTAATCTTCATTATTATAAAATTGATCATGGTGACCTGTCATTTTTATTTCATATTTTGATTAGATGCATTACACTGACAAATTTCCAGCGTCTGGTCATATAGACTTTATCGAGCTGAATTTGGCTCAAACCTTAAAAAATGTGATCTTTTCAATATTTATTGACTCATGTATGAAGATCAATTGTCAATTTCGACTAACTTGCGTTCATCAAGCGATAAAAGTTTTCAAGTCCAAAACTGTAAACGGTGTCGGCTGTTGTGTATTGACAGATACTGTATACATTGAATGATAGCCGTCAGAGCAAAATGGTGATGAGGCGCATGAAGGTGAAACTAGTTCGCACGTCACATACCCTGTCAGCGCCGTGTATATAGAATACTATCCACGAGCCTTATACCAATGAAATTACTGATTTTTAATTGCAGTATTATAATGATATATACCAGCAACTGAATCCAGGCTAATGCAGCGTATATACATTGAAACATGTCTTTGGTTTGGTTACTGTTTATATGAAAAGATAATGTTCTTATATACTTGTATTGTTTGATGAATACAGAAGAGAACGAACATAGACGATAAAAAGAAGGACGTTGACAAAGATAAGAAACCTCCACAAAGTGCGGCCTTACAGAAAACACGTACAAGTCTAGAAGAATTAGAATTTCGAAGAAAACAAAGAAAGTACCGCATACGTCCTTGGCAAGATAAGACACTACACATTAAAACCAAATCAGGACGTATACGTGAGTACAGTAATGAAGTGTCGGTGCAGGTTCCAATTCTCTGATAATAAGGCGTATCTTTGTGTTAGGCGTAATTCCATTTTTAATGAGTCGGGCATAACGAGTTGTTGGGTCCCAGGGAGACATTTCTCCGTATAAGGCTTAATTCCATTGATCAGGTTATTAGGCAAACTCCAGTTGTCAGGGTATAAGGCGCTATGTCCGCTGTCAGGGTATAAGGAGTTATTTCGCTGTCAGGGTATAAGGCGTAAATCCAGCAATCGTTGCATAAGGCGTATAAGCAAAGTATTTCTTACGTGAAAATCATATAATTTGATATTGAAATTCCGTCCAGCAAATTTAGAAACACTATAAAAATATCATATTAAATATAAAAATGTCTGCGTAAGTGCTTATGCATGAATGATATAATCATGTTATAATCTTATCTGTTTTAGTTTACACTGTTTCCATTGAACAAATATTAGAATTTGTGCTTTTTCATATACATGCATGTATCACATTATATGGAAATCAGGTCAAATGTATAAACAATAAAATATATTACATACTTGTTTTTTTGTAACTTTTATTATCTAATTAATGTTCTGACTTATCCCTAGTTAAATGTTCAAATGTCTCAAAAACTGCTGAAAGTACAGCTTAACATATAGCATGTGCACTAAGAACAACTGGCTGTTAATAGTGTTCTCAAAGTTCAACAAATCCAACTATCATTATATGACTTC
Source organism: Mactromeris polynyma (assembly GCA_032209605.1). Taxonomy (NCBI): domain Eukaryota; kingdom Metazoa; phylum Mollusca; class Bivalvia; order Venerida; family Mactridae; genus Mactromeris; species Mactromeris polynyma. The sequence goes on from JASFXZ010000023.1 coordinate 3,609,346, forward strand.
AGTCTTACTGCTTCTTAGTCAACCCATGTTTAAAAAGTTATAAAACTGGACATTTATGACTGGAAAAGATGAATTAACGAGACTGTTATGATAAGGAAAGTGGCATTATAAACAAAACAATGTCAACAGTGTGCCAGAACTTATAATTATAGGGTTGACTAGTACACGGTCTTAGTTATAAATACACGACGGTGATTGTTTTTTTCCTTTTTGGGACCAAGCAGTCCTGTTTATTAGCAATAACATTATATACAATAATATGTTGTGGTAACAATACATAGAATACTACCGTGTATATACCGTATACAATAACCAGATAATAAAGTAAATGTATATACATGTATGTTAGAATTGTTATAGTTATGTTTATATATACATAAGAACCGATCTTCTTGACTTAGTCATTGTTACATTTCATAGAGGAATATTCACAAAACATAAATGCACTAAATCATCAAAATGTAACTATAATTATGGAGAAAGGATTTAATGAAACTGATAGAAAAAGGAGAAAAAAATACAAACGTATTATGGTATTTAGCTCGCATGTTAAGAGCAACTTAATTTTGCTTTAAGTTGTCTATATGTTTATTTTCCAGAGTTATTTTACGATCGAACTATTCCATCAGACTGCGATAAATCAAAAATCAACCTGCTAGCTAGAAAATACGTCTCCAATACCAAATATGGAAATATTTACGAAGTGAGGTAATGTAAAGCATTTGTTATACAACATATGAGATAGGTTATATCATCATCAATGCATCACAACTCCTCGTAAACGTTAGTACCCACAATGCATCACAACTCCTCGTAAACGTTAGTACCCACAATGCATCACAACTCCTCGTAAACGTTAGTACCCACAATGCATCACAACTCCTCGTAAACGTCAGTACCCACATTGCATCACAACTCCTCGTAAACGTTAGTACCCACAATGCATCACAACTCCTCGTAAACGTTAGTACCCACAATGCATCACAACTCCTCGTAAACGTTAGTACCCAACATTGCATCACAACTCCCCGTAAACGTTAGTACCCACAATGCATCACAACTCCTCGTAAACGTTAGTACCCACAATGCATCACAACTCCCCGTAAACGTTAGTACCCACAATGCATCACAACTCCTCGTAAACGTTAGTACCCACAATGCATCACAACTCCTCGTAAACGTTAGTACCCACAATGCATCACAACTCCTCGTAAACGTTAGTACCCAACATTGCATCACAACTCCTCGTAAACGTTAGTACCCAACATTGCATCACAACTCCTCGTAAACGTTAGTACCCACAATGCATCACAACTCCTCGTAAACGTTAGTACCCACAATGCATCACAACTCCTCGTAAACGTTAGTACCCACAATGCATCACAACTCCTCGTAAACGTTAGTACCCAACAATGCATCACAACTCCTCGTAAACGTTAGTACCCACAATGCATCACAACTCCTCGTAAACGTTAGTACCCAACATTGCATCACAACTCCCCGTAAACGTTAGTACCCAACATTGCATCATAACTCCTCGTAAACGTTAGTACCCACAATGCATCACAACTCCCCGTAAACGTTAGTACCCACAATGCATCACAACTCCCCGTAAACGTTAGTACCCAACAATGCATCACAACTCCTCGTAAACGTTAGTACCCAACATTGCATCACAACTCCCCGTAAACGTTAGTACCCACAATGCGTCACAACTCCTCGTAAACGTTAGTACCCAACATTGCATAACAACTCCACGTAAACGTTAGTACCCAACATTGCATCACAACTCCTCGTAAACGTTAGTACCCACAATGCATCACAACTCCTCGTAAACGTTAGTACCCAACATTGCATCACAACTCCACGTAAACGTTAGTACCCAACATTGCATAACAACTCCACGTAAACGTTAGTACCCAACATTGCATCACAACTCCTCGTAAACGTTAGTACCCACAATGCATCACAACCCCTCGTAAACGTTAGTACCCACAATGCATCACAACCCCTCGTAAACGTTAGTACCCAACATTGCATAACAACTCCACGTAAACGTTAGTACCCAACATTGCATAACAACTCCACGTAAACGTTAGTACCCAACATTGCATCACAACCCCTCGTAAACGTTAGTACCCAAAATGCATCACAACTCCTCGTAAACGTTAGTACCCAACATTGCATAACAACTCCTTGTAAACGTTAGTACCCACAATGCATCACAACTCCACGTAAACATTAGTACCCACAATGCATCACAATTCCTCGTAAACGTTAGTACCCAACATTGCATCACATCTCCTCGTAATCGTTAGTACCCAACATTGCATCACAACTCCACGTAAACGTTAGTACCCACAATGCATCACAACTCCCCGTAAACGTTAGTACCCAACAATGCATCACAACTCCTCGTAAACGTTAGTACCCAACATTGCATCACAACTCCCCGTAAACGTTAGTACCCACAATGCGTCACAACTCCTCGTAAACGTTAGTACCCAACATTGCATAACAACTCCACGTAAACGTTAGTACCCAACATTGCATCACAACTCCTCGTAAACGTTAGTACCCACAATGCATCACAACTCCTCGTAAACGTTAGTACCCAACATTGCATCACAACTCCACGTAAACGTTAGTACCCAACATTGCATAACAACTCCACGTAAACGTTAGTACCCAACATTGCATCACAACTCCTCGTAAACGTTAGTACCCACAATGCATCACAACCCCTCGTAAACGTTAGTACCCACAATGCATCACAACCCCTCGTAAACGTTAGTACCCAACATTGCATAACAACTCCACGTAAACGTTAGTACCCAACATTGCATCACAACTCCTCGTAAACGTTAGTACCCACAATGCATCACAATTCCTCGTAAACGTTAGTACCCACAATGCATCACAAATCCTCGTAAACGTTAGTACCCAACATTGCATCACAAATCCTCGTAAACGTTAGTACCCACAATGCATCACAACTCCTCGTAAACGTTAGTACCCAACATTGCATCACAACTCCTCGTAAACGTTAGTACCCACAATGCATCACAACTCCTCGTAATCGTTAGTACCCAACATTGCATCACAACTCCACGTAAACGTTAGTACCCAACAATGCATCACAAATCCTCGTAAACGTTAGTACCCACAATGCATCACAACTCCTCGTAAACGTTAGTACCCACAATGCATCACAACTCCTCGTAAACGTTAGTACCCACAATGCATCACAAATCCTCGTAAACGTTAGTACCCACAATGCATCACAACTCCTCGTAAACGTTAGTACCCAACATTGCGTCACAACTCCCCGTAAACGTTAGTACCCACAATGCATCACAACTCCTCGTAAACGTTAGTACCCACAATGCATCACAACTCCTCGTAAACGTTAGTACCCACAATGCATCACAACTCCTCGTAAACGTTAGTACCCAACATTGCATCACAACTCCACGTAAACGTTAGTACCCAACAATGCATCACAACTCCTCGTAAACGTTAGTACCCACAATGCATCACAACTCCTCGTAAACGTTAGTACCCAACATTGCATCACATTTCCCCGTAAACGTTAGTACCCAACATTGCATCACAACTCCTCGTAAACGTTAGTACCCACAATGCATCACAATTCCTCGTAAACGTTAGTACCCAACAATGCATCACAACTCCCCGTAAACGTTAGTACCCACAATGCATCACAACTCCTCGTAAACGTTAGTACCCACAATGCATCACAACTCCACGTAAACGTTAGTACCCACAATGCATCACAACTCCTCGTAAACGTTAGTACCCAACAATGCATCACAACTCCTCGTAAACGTTAGTACCCAACATTGCATCACAACTCCCCGTAAACGTTAGTACCCACAATGCATCACAACTCCTCGTAAACGTTAGTACCCAACATTGCATAACAACTCCACGTAAACGTTAGTACCCAACATTGCATCACAACTCCTCGTAAACGTTAGTACCCACAATGCATCACAACTCCTCGTAAACGTTAGTACCCAACATTGCATCACAACTCCACGTAAACGTTAGTACCCAACATTGCATAACAACTCCACGTAAACGTTAGTACCCAACATTGCATCACAACTCCTCGTAAACGTTAGTACCCACAATGCATCACAACCCCTCGTAAACGTTAGTACCCACAATGCATCACAACCCCTCGTAAACGTTAGTACCCAACATGCATAACAACTCCACGTAAACGTTAGTACCCAACATTGCATTACAACTCCTCGTAAACGTTAGTACCCAACATTGCATCACAACTCCTCGTAAACGTTAGTACCCAACAATGCATCACAACTCCTCGTAAACGTTAGTACCCAACATTGCATCACAACTCCTCGTAAACGTTAGTACCCACAATGCATCACAACTCCTCGTAAACGTTTGTACCCAACATTGCATCACAACTCCTCGTAAACGTTAGTACCCAACATTGCATCACAACTCCTCGTAAACGTTAGTACCCAACAATGCATCACAACTCCTCGTAAACGTTAGTACCCGAAATGCATCACAACTCCTCGTAAACGTTAGTACCCAACATTGCATCACAACTCCTCGTAAACGTTAGTACCCAACAATGCATCACAACTCCTCGTAAACGTTAGTACCCGAAATGCATCACAACTCCTCGTAAACGTTAGTACCCGAAATGCATCACAACTCCTCGTAAACGTTAGTACCCACAATGCATCACAACTCCTCGTAAACGTTAGTACCCAACATTGCATCACAACTCCTCGTAAACGTTAGTACCCAACATTGCATCACAACTCCTCGTAAACGTTAGTACCCACAATGCATCACAACTCCTCGTAAACGTTAGTACCCACAATGCATCACAACTCCACGTAAACGTTAGTACCCACAATGCATCACAACTCCCCGTAAACGTTAGTACCCAACAATGCATCACAACTCCTCGTAAACGTTAGTACCCAACATTGCATCACAACTCCCCGTAAACGTTAGTACCCACAATGCGTCACAACTCCTCGTAAACGTTAGTACCCAACATTGCATAACAACTCCACGTAAACGTTAGTACCCAACATTGCATCACAACTCCTCGTAAACGTTAGTACCCACAATGCATCACAACTCCTCGTAAACGTTAGTACCCAACATTGCATCACAACTCCACGTAAACGTTAGTACCCAACATTGCATAACAACTCCACGTAAACGTTAGTACCCAACATTGCATCACAACTCCTCGTAAACGTTAGTACCCACAATGCATCACATCCCCTCGTAAACGTTAGTACCCACAATGCATCACAACCCCTCGTAAACGTTAGTACCCAACATTGCATAACAACTCCACGTAAACGTTAGTACCCAACATTGCATCACAACTCCTCGTAAACGTTAGTACCCACAATGCATCACAATTCCTCGTAAACGTTAGTACCCACAATGCATCACAAATCCTCGTAAACGTTAGTACCCAACATTGCATCACAAATCCTCGTAAACGTTAGTACCCACAATGCATCACAACTCCTCGTAAACGTTAGTACCCAACATTGCATCACAACTCCTCGTAAACGTTAGTACCCACAATGCATCACAACTCCTCGTAATCGTTAGTACCCAACATTGCATCACAACTCCACGTAAACGTTAGTACCCAACAATGCATCACAAATCCTCGTAAACGTTAGTACCCACAATGCATCACAACTCCTCGTAAACGTTAGTACCCACAATGCATCACAACTCCTCGTAAACGTTAGTACCCACAATGCATCACAAATCCTCGAAAACGTTAGTACCCACAATGCATCACAACTCCTCGTAAACGTTAGTACCCAACATTGCGTCACAACTCCCCGTAAACGTTAGTACCCACAATGCATCACAACTCCTCGTAAACGTTAGTACCCACAATGTATCACAACTCCTCGTAAACGTTAGTACCCACAATGCATCACAACTCCTCGTAAACGTTAGTACCCAACATTGCATCACAACTCCACGTAAACGTTAGTACCCAACAATACATCACAACTCCTCGTAAACGTTAGTACCCACAATGCATCACAACTCCTCGTAAACGTTAATACCCAACATTGCATCACATTTCCCCGTAAACGTTAGTACCCAACATTGCATCACAACTCCTCGTAAACGTTAGTACCCACAATGCATCACAATTCCTCGTAAACGTTAGTACCCAACAATGCATCACAACTCCCCGTAAACGTTAGTACCCACAATGCATCACAACTCCTCGTAAACGTTAGTACCCACAATGCATCACAACTCCACGTAAACGTTAGTACCCACAATGCATCACAACTCCTCGTAAACGTTAGTACCCAACAATGCATCACAACTCCTCGTAAACGTTAGTACCCAACATTGCATCACAACTCCCCGTAAACGTTAGTACCCACAATGCATCACAACTCCTCGTAAACGTTAGTACCCAACATTGCATAACAACTCCACGTAAACGTTAGTACCCAACATTGCATCACAACTCCTCGTAAACGTTAGTACCCACAATGCATCACAACTCCTCGTAAACGTTAGTACCCAACATTGCATCACAACTCCACGTAAACGTTAGTACCCAACATTGCATAACAACTCCACGTAAACGTTAGTACCCAACATTGCATCACAACTCCTCGTAAACGTTAGTACCCACAATGCATCACAACCCCTCGTAAACGTTAGTACCCACAATGCATCACAACCCCTCGTAAACGTTAGTACCCAACATGCATAACAACTCCACGTAAACGTTAGTACCCAACATTGCATCACAACTCCTCGTAAACGTTAGTACCCAACATTGCATCACAACTCCTCGTAAACGTTAGTACCCAACAATGCATCACAACTCCTCGTAAACGTTAGTACCCAACATTGCATCACAACTCCTCGTAAACGTTAGTACCCACAATGCATCACAACTCCTCGTAAACGTTTGTACCCAACATTGCATCACAACTCCTCGTAAACGTTAGTACCCAACATTGCATCACAACTCCTCGTAAACGTTAGTACCCAACAATGCATCACAACTCCTCGTAAACGTTAGTACCCGAAATGCATCACAACTCCTCGTAAACGTTAGTACCCAACATTGCATCACAACTCCTCGTAAACGTTAGTACCCAACAATGCATCACAACTCCTCGTAAACGTTAGTACCCGAAATGCATCACAACTCCTCGTAAACGTTAGTACCCGAAATGCATCACAACTCCTCGTAAACGTTAGTACCCACAATGCATCACAACTCCTCGTAAACGTTAGTACCCAACATTGCATCACAACTCCTCGTAAACGTTAGTACCCAACATTGCATCACAACTCCTCGTAAACGTTAGTACCCACAATGCATCACAACTCCTCGTAAACGTTAGTACCCACAATGCATCACAACTCCACGTAAACGTTAGTACCCACAATGCATCACAACTCCTCGTAAAAGTTAGTACCCACAATGCATCACAACTCCTCGTAAACGTTAGTACCCAACATTGCATCACAACTCCACGTAAACGTTAGTACCCAACATTGCATAACAACTCCACGTAAACGTTAGTACCCAACATTGCATCACAACTCCTCGTAAACGTTAGTACCCACAATGCATCACAACTCCACGTAAACGTTAGTACCCACAATGCATCACAACTCCACGTAAACGTTAGTACCCACAATGCATCACAACTCCCCGTAAACGTTAGTACCCAACAATGCATCACAACTCCTCGTAAACGTTAGTACCCAACATTGCATCACAACTCCCCGTAAACGTTAGTACCCACAATGCGTCACAACTCCTCGTAAACGTTAGTACCCAACATTGCATAACAACTCCACGTAAACGTTAGTACCCAACATTGCATCACAACTCCTCGTAAACGTTAGTACCCACAATGCATCACAACTCCTCGTAAACGTTAGTACCCAACATTGCATCACAACTCCACGTAAACGTTAGTACCCAACATTGCATAACAACTCCACGTAAACGTTAGTACCCAACATTGCATCACAACTCCTCGTAAACGTTAGTACCCACAATGCATCACAACCCCTCGTAAACGTTAGTACCCACAATGCATCACAACCCCTCGTAAACGTTAGTACCCAACATTGCATAACAACTCCACGTAAACGTTAGTACCCAACATTGCATCACAACTCCTCGTAAACGTTAGTACCCACAATGCATCACAATTCCTCGTAAACGTTAGTACCCACAATGCATCACAAATCCTCGTAAACGTTAGTACCCAACATTGCATCACAAATCCTCGTAAACGTTAGTACCCACAATGCATCACAACTCCTCGTAAACGTTAGTACCCAACATTGCATCACAACTCCTCGTAAACGTTAGTACCCACAATGCATCACAACTCCTCGTAATCGTTAGTACCCAACATTGCATCACAACTCCACGTAAACGTTAGTACCCAACAATGCATCACAAATCCTCGTAAACGTTAGTACCCACAATGCATCACAACTCCTCGTAAACGTTAGTACCCACAATGCATCACAACTCCTCGTAAACGTTAGTACCCACAATGCATCACAAATCCTCGTAAACGTTAGTACCCACAATGCATCACAACTCCTCGTAAACGTTAGTACCCAACATTGCGTCACAACTCCCCGTAAACGTTAGTACCCACAATGCATCACAACTCCTCGTAAACGTTAGTACCCACAATGCATCACAACTCCTCGTAAACGTTAGTACCCACAATGCATCACAACTCCTCGTAAACGTTAGTACCCAACATTGCATCACAACTCCACGTAAACGTTAGTACCCAACAATGCATCACAACTCCTCGTAAACGTTAGTACCCACAATGCATCACAACTCCTCGTAAACGTTAGTACCCAACATTGCATCACATTTCCCCGTAAACGTTAGTACCCAACATTGCATCACAACTCCTCGTAAACGTTAGTACCCACAATGCATCACAATTCCTCGTAAACGTTAGTACCCAACAATGCATCACAACTCCCCGTAAACGTTAGTACCCACAATGCATCACAACTCCTCGTAAACGTTAGTACCCACAATGCATCACAACTCCACGTAAACGTTAGTACCCACAATGCATCACAACTCCTCGTAAACGTTAGTACCCAACAATGCATCACAACTCCTCGTAAACGTTAGTACCCAACATTGCATCACAACTCCCCGTAAACGTTAGTACCCACAATGCATCACAACTCCTCGTAAACGTTAGTACCCAACATTGCATAACAACTCCACGTAAACGTTAGTACCCAACATTGCATCACAACTCCTCGTAAACGTTAGTACCCACAATGCATCACAACTCCTCGTAAACGTTAGTACCCAACATTGCATCACAACTCCACGTAAACGTTAGTACCCAACATTGCATAACAACTCCACGTAAACGTTAGTACCCAACATTGCATCACAACTCCTCGTAAACGTTAGTACCCACAATGCATCACAACCCCTCGTAAACGTTAGTACCCACAATGCATCACAACCCCTCGTAAACGTTAGTACCCAACATGCATAACAACTCCACGTAAACGTTAGTACCCAACATTGCATTACAACTCCTCGTAAACGTTAGTACCCAACATTGCATCACAACTCCTCGTAAACGTTAGTACCCAACAATGCATCACAACTCCTCGTAAACGTTAGTACCCAACATTGCATCACAACTCCTCGTAAACGTTAGTACCCACAATGCATCACAACTCCTCGTAAACGTTTGTACCCAACATTGCATCACAACTCCTCGTAAACGTTAGTACCCAACATTGCATCACAACTCCTCGTAAACGTTAGTACCCAACAATGCATCACAACTCCTCGTAAACGTTAGTACCCGAAATGCATCACAACTCCTCGTAAACGTTAGTACCCAACATTGCATCACAACTCCTCGTAAACGTTAGTACCCAACAATGCATCACAACTCCTCGTAAACGTTAGTACCCGAAATGCATCACAACTCCTCGTAAACGTTAGTACCCGAAATGCATCACAACTCCTCGTAAACGTTAGTACCCACAATGCATCACAACTCCTCGTAAACGTTAGTACCCAACATTGCATCACAACTCCTCGTAAACGTTAGTACCCAACATTGCATCACAACTCCTCGTAAACGTTAGTACCCACAATGCATCACAACTCCTCGTAAACGTTAGTACCCACAATGCATCACAACTCCACGTAAACGTTAGTACCCACAATGCATCACAACTCCCCGTAAACGTTAGTACCCAACAATGCATCACAACTCCTCGTAAACGTTAGTACCCAACATTGCATCACAACTCCCCGTAAACGTTAGTACCCACAATGCGTCACAACTCCTCGTAAACGTTAGTACCCAACATTGCATAACAACTCCACGTAAACGTTAGTACCCAACATTGCATCACAACTCCTCGTAAACGTTAGTACCCACAATGCATCACAACTCCTCGTAAACGTTAGTACCCAACATTGCATCACAACTCCACGTAAACGTTAGTACCCAACATTGCATAACAACTCCACGTAAACGTTAGTACCCAACATTGCATCACAACTCCTCGTAAACGTTAGTACCCACAATGCATCACATCCCCTCGTAAACGTTAGTACCCACAATGCATCACAACCCCTCGTAAACGTTAGTACCCAACATTGCATAACAACTCCACGTAAACGTTAGTACCCAACATTGCATCACAACTCCTCGTAAACGTTAGTACCCACAATGCATCACAATTCCTCGTAAACGTTAGTACCCACAATGCATCACAAATCCTCGTAAACGTTAGTACCCAACATTGCATCACAAATCCTCGTAAACGTTAGTACCCACAATGCATCACAACTCCTCGTAAACGTTAGTACCCAACATTGCATCACAACTCCTCGTAAACGTTAGTACCCACAATGCATCACAACTCCTCGTAATCGTTAGTACCCAACATTGCATCACAACTCCACGTAAACGTTAGTACCCAACAATGCATCACAAATCCTCGTAAACGTTAGTACCCACAATGCATCACAACTCCTCGTAAACGTTAGTACCCACAATGCATCACAACTCCTCGTAAACGTTAGTACCCACAATGCATCACAAATCCTCGAAAACGTTAGTACCCACAATGCATCACAACTCCTCGTAAACGTTAGTACCCAACATTGCGTCACAACTCCCCGTAAACGTTAGTACCCACAATGCATCACAACTCCTCGTAAACGTTAGTACCCACAATGTATCACAACTCCTCGTAAACGTTAGTACCCACAATGCATCACAACTCCTCGTAAACGTTAGTACCCAACATTGCATCACAACTCCACGTAAACGTTAGTACCCAACAATACATCACAACTCCTCGTAAACGTTAGTACCCACAATGCATCACAACTCCTCGTAAACGTTAATACCCAACATTGCATCACATTTCCCCGTAAACGTTAGTACCCAACATTGCATCACAACTCCTCGTAAACGTTAGTACCCACAATGCATCACAATTCCTCGTAAACGTTAGTACCCAACAATGCATCACAACTCCCCGTAAACGTTAGTACCCACAATGCATCACAACTCCTCGTAAACGTTAGTACCCACAATGCATCACAACTCCACGTAAACGTTAGTACCCACAATGCATCACAACTCCTCGTAAACGTTAGTACCCAACAATGCATCACAACTCCTCGTAAACGTTAGTACCCAACATTGCATCACAACTCCCCGTAAACGTTAGTACCCACAATGCATCACAACTCCTCGTAAACGTTAGTACCCAACATTGCATAACAACTCCACGTAAACGTTAGTACCCAACATTGCATCACAACTCCTCGTAAACGTTAGTACCCACAATGCATCACAACTCCTCGTAAACGTTAGTACCCAACATTGCATCACAACTCCACGTAAACGTTAGTACCCAACATTGCATAACAACTCCACGTAAACGTTAGTACCCAACATTGCATCACAACTCCTCGTAAACGTTAGTACCCACAATGCATCACAACCCCTCGTAAACGTTAGTACCCACAATGCATCACAACCCCTCGTAAACGTTAGTACCCAACATGCATAACAACTCCACGTAAACGTTAGTACCCAACATTGCATCACAACTCCTCGTAAACGTTAGTACCCAACATTGCATCACAACTCCTCGTAAACGTTAGTACCCAACAATGCATCACAACTCCTCGTAAACGTTAGTACCCAACATTGCATCACAACTCCTCGTAAACGTTAGTACCCACAATGCATCACAACTCCTCGTAAACGTTTGTACCCAACATTGCATCACAACTCCTCGTAAACGTTAGTACCCAACATTGCATCACAACTCCTCGTAAACGTTAGTACCCAACAATGCATCACAACTCCTCGTAAACGTTAGTACCCGAAATGCATCACAACTCCTCGTAAACGTTAGTACCCAACATTGCATCACAACTCCTCGTAAACGTTAGTACCCAACAATGCATCACAACTCCTCGTAAACGTTAGTACCCGAAATGCATCACAACTCCTCGTAAACGTTAGTACCCGAAATGCATCACAACTCCTCGTAAACGTTAGTACCCACAATGCATCACAACTCCTCGTAAACGTTAGTACCCAACATTGCATCACAACTCCTCGTAAACGTTAGTACCCAACATTGCATCACAACTCCTCGTAAACGTTAGTACCCACAATGCATCACAACTCCTCGTAAACGTTAGTACCCACAATGCATCACAACTCCACGTAAACGTTAGTACCCACAATGCATCACAACTCCTCGTAAAAGTTAGTACCCACAATGCATCACAACTCCTCGTAAACGTTAGTACCCAACATTGCATCACAACTCCACGTAAACGTTAGTACCCAACATTGCATAACAACTCCACGTAAACGTTAGTACCCAACATTGCATCACAACTCCTCGTAAACGTTAGTACCCACAATGCATCACAACTCCACGTAAACGTTAGTACCCACAATGCATCACAACTCCACGTAAACGTTAGTACCCACAATGCATCACAACTCCTCGTAAACGTTAGTACCCAACATTGCATAACAACTCCACGTAAACGTTAGTACCCAACATTGCATCACAACTCCTCGTAAACGTTAGTACCCAACATTGCATAACAACTCCTCGTAAACGTTAGTACCCAACATTGCATAACAACTCCACGTAAACGTTAGTACCCAACATTGCATCACAACTCCTCGTAAACGTTAGTACCCAACATTGCGTCACAACTCCTCGTAAACGTTAGTACCCACAATGCATCACAACTCCTCGTAAACGTTAGTACCCACAATGCATCACAACTCCTCGTAAACGTTAGTACCCAACATTGCATCGCAACTCCTCGTAAACGTCAGTACCCACAATGCATCACAACTCCTCGTAAACGTTAGTACCCACAATGCATCGCAACTCCTCGTAAACGTTAGTACCAACAATGCATCACAACTCCTCGTAAACGTTAGTACCCACAATGCATCACAACTCCTCGTAAACGTTAGTACCCACAATGCATCACAACTCCTCGTAAACGTTAGTACCCAACATTGCATCACAACTCCACGTAAACGTTAGTACCCAACAATGCATCACAACTCCTCGTAAACGTTAGTACCAACAATGCATCACAACTCCTCGTAAACGTTAGTACCCACAATGCATCACAACTCCTCGTAAACGTTAGTTCCCAACATTGCATCACAACTCCACGTAAACGTTAGTACCCAACATTGCATCACAACTCCTCGTAAACGTTAGTACCCACAATGCATCACAAATCCTCGTAAACGTTAGTACCCACAATGCATCACAACTCCTCGTAAACGTTAGTACCCAACATTGCATCACAAACTCCTCGTAAACGTTAGTACCCAACATTGCGTCACAACTCCCCGTAAACGTTAGTACCCACAATGCTTCACAACTCCTCGTAAACGTTAGTACCCACAATGCTTCACAACTCCTCGTAAACGTTAGTACCCACAATGCGTCACAACTCCCCGTAAACATTAGTACCCACAATGCTTCACAACTCCTCGTAAACGTTAGTACCCAACATTGCATCACAACTCCTCTTAAACGTTAGTACCCAACATTGCATCCCAAACTCCTCGTAAACGTTAGTACCCAACATTGCATCACAACTCCTCGTAAACGTTAGTACCCAACATTGCATCACAACTCCTCGTAAACGTTAGTACCCAACATTGCGTCACAACTCCCCGTAAACGTTAGTACCCACAATGCATCACAACTCCTCGTAAACGTTAGTACCCAACATTGCATAACAACTCCACGTAAACGTTAGTACCTAACATTGCATAACAACTCCTTGTAAACGTTAGTACCCACAATGCATCACAACTCCTCGTAAACGTTAGTACCCACAATGCGTCACAACTCCTCGTAAACGTTAGTACCCAACATTGCATCACAACTCCTCGTAAACGTTAGTACCCACAATGCATCACAACTCCTCGTAAACGTTAGTACCCACAATGCATCACAACTCCTCGTAAACGTTAGTACCCACAATGCATCACAACTCCTCGTAAACGTTAGTACCCAACATTGCATCACAACTCCACGTAAACGTTAGTACCCAACAATGCATCACAACTCCTCGTAAACGTTAGTACCCACAATGCATCACAACTCCTCGTAAACGTTAGTACCAACAATGCATCACAACTCCTCGTAAACGTTAGTACCAACAATGCATCACAACTCCTCGTAAACGTTAGTACCAACAATGCATCACAACTCCTCGTAAACGTTAGTACCAACAATGCATCACAACTCCTCGTAAACGTTAGTACCCACAATGCATCACAACTCCACGTAAACGTTAGTACCCAACATTGCATCACAACTCCTCGTAAACGTTAGTACCCACAATGCATCACAACTCCTCGTAAACGTTAGTACCCACAATGCATCACAACTCCTCGTAAACGTTAGTTCCCAACATTGCATCACAACTCCACGTAAACGTTAGTACCCAACATTGCATCACAACTCCTCGTAAACGTTAGTACCCACAATGCATCACAAATCCTCGTAAACGTTAGTACCCACAATGCATCACAACTCCTCGTAAACGTTAGTACCCAACATTGCATCACAAACTCCTCGTAAACGTTAGTACCCAACATTGCGTCACAACTCCCCGTAAACGTTAGTACCCACAATGCTTCACAACTCCTCGTAAACGTTAGTACCCACAATGCATCACAACTCCTCGTAAACGTTAGTACCCACAATGCATCACAACTCCACGTAAACGTTAGTACCCACAATGCATCACAACTCCTCGTAAACGTTAGTACCCACAATGCATCACAACTCCTCGTAAACGTTAGTACCCACAATGCATCACAACTCCTCGTAAACGTTAGTACCCAACATTGCATAACAACTCCTCGTAAACGTTAGTACCCACAATGCATCACAACTCCTCGTAAACGTTAGTACCCACAATGCATCACAACTCCACGTACACGTTAGTACCCAACATTGCATCACAACTCCTCGTAAACGTTAGTACCCAACATTGCATCACAACTCCTCGTAAACGTTAGTACCCAACATTGCGTCACAACTCCCCGTAAACGTTAGTACCCACAATGCTTCACAACTCCTCGTAAACGTTAGTACCCACAATGCATCACAACTCCTCGTAAACGTTAGTACCCACAATGCATCACAACTCCACGTAAACGTTAGTACCCACAATGCATCACAACTCCTCGTAAACGTTAGTACCCACAATGCATCACAACTCCTCGTAAACGTTAGTACCCACAATGCATCACAACTCCTCGTAAACGTTAGTACCCAACATTGCATAACAACTCCTCGTAAACGTTAGTACCCACAATGCATCACAACTCCTCGTAAACGTTAGTACCCACAATGCATCACAACTCCACGTAAACGTTAGTACCCAACATTGCATCACAACTCCTCGTAAACGTTAGTACCCAACATTGCATCACAACTCCTCGTAAACGTTAGTACCCAACATTGCATCACAACTCCCCGTAAACGTTAGTACCCAACATTGCATCACAACTCCACGTAAACGTTAGTACCCACAATGCATCACAACTCCTCGTAAACGTTAGTACCCACAATGCATCACAACTCCTCGTAAACGTTAGTACCCAACATTGCATCACAACTCCTCGTAAACGTTAGTACCCACAATGCATCACAACTCCTCGTAAACGTTAGTACCCAACATTGCATCACAACTCCTCGTAAACGTTAGTACCCACAATGCATCACAACTCCTCGTAAACGTTAGTACCCAACATTGCATCACAACTCCACGTAAACGTTAGTACCCACAATGCATCACAACTCCTCGTAAACGTTAGTACCCACAATGCATCACAACTCCTCGTAAACGTTAGTACCCAACATTGCATCACAACTCCTCGTAAACGTTAGTACCCACAATGCATCACAACTCCTCGTAAACGTTAGTACCCAACATTGCATCCCAAATTCCTCGTAAACGTTAGTACCCAACATTGCATCACAACTCCTCTTAAACGTTAGTACCCAACATTGCATCCCAAACTCCTCGTAAACGTTAGTACCCAACATTGCATCACAACTCCTCGTTAACGTTAGTACCCAACATTGCATCACAACTCCTCGTTAACGTTAGTACCCAACATTGCGTCACAACTCCCCGTAAACGTTAGTACCCAACATTGCATCACAACTCCTCGTAAACGTTAGTACCCAACATTGCGTCACAACTCCCCGTAAACGTTAGTACCCACAATGCATCACAACTCCTCGTAAACGTTAGTACCCAACATTGCATAAAAACTCCACGTGAACGTTAGTACCCAACATTGCATAACAACTCCTTGTAAACGTTAGTACCCACAATGCATCACAACTCCTCGTAAACGTTAGTACCCACAATGCATCACAACTCCACGTAAACGTTAGTACCCAACATTGCATCACAACTCCACGTAAACGTTAGTACCCACAATGCATCACAACTCCTCGTAAACGTTAGTACCCACAATGCGTCACAACTCCTCGTAAACGTTTGTACCCACAATGCATCACAACTCCTCGTAAACGTTTGTACCCACAATGCATCACAACTCCTCGTAAACGTTAGTACCCAACATTGCATCACAACTCCTCGTAAACGTTAGTACCCACAATGCATCACAACTCCACGTAAACATTAGTACCCACAATGCATCACAAACTCCCCTTTCAGATAAAACAACCAGTCCTGTTTTGCTGATAAATTATATTATTGTAGTTTGATTATTTATGCAGTTCAATTACTAAATGATCGCCGCTGTACGATTTCCAACTTCTTCTTTAAGTGACGTCATTTCCAGAAAACGTCACATGTGACTTCACCATGTACTGACAGTAAGCAATATTTGCGCCATATGGCAATATGAAAACGAAGTGACCACATTTAGTAAATATTGTTTCCTGCTTGCAAACAGTGACGTTACATGTTGCATTTTCTTGAAATGACGTCACTTACAGAAGAGGTTGTAAATCCCATAATGTTCAGCGTTCAAATATATACATAACAATGACAACATGTATTATAATATACGATGTGTGCCGTAACTTTGTATATATAAGTTATTTTTAAACAGACAAGAAATACCAAAACGTTCACGTGTTACAAAGTCACCAGCACCAAAGAAATGGATGTGGGAAGATGAGTATATGTTATGGACGATAGGACGAGACAAATTTCTTGAGGAATCTGGATCGTCTAGAAACAAACTGCCATCAGTCACAACCTCAACTACACTGAGGTATAATTGTGCTTCTTATATGTATGTTGCTTCACTTCTATTCGAAAAACCCAAGTACGTCACAAGAGGTCAAATTTTAACATTTACATGTACAGTTCTTAGTTTACTGAATGGATAAAGAAACACAGGGTTTTAGTTGATTTAAATCAATGTAAAAATTCCTCCCTTGACAATAACTGATTCACTCAATGAAAAGCGACGGTCTAGCATTCCCTACGATGCCGGCATACACAAGGTCGACCGTCTGAGCGGAAAAGTGTGAACCGGGACCCACCCGCAGACCAGCCTCGCACACACGATGTCTCACAGTTTTGTTGTGAGAGTGCGTACCGTATTCGGACAAGACGTTCTATGGTGGAATTAATCTCACTGAAACCTGCTGTTGTCTTTGGCTCTGCGTCAGTGTCGCTATTGTCTCACCCCTTTCAACTTCCACCAACCGAACCACGATTGATAGAAATGAATATTTAATAAAAATGTGACTGCCAGGAGTAACATGTGGAGAGACGGTATGTTTTACCGCAGATCACGTCATGTTATTCCAAGTCGTTTTTCTCTTTATCTCTAGTCCCAAGTCGTACAGTACTTGGTTGAGAGGTTTTTGACTCTTTGTTGTGTACACATTCACCAAGATAGTCATCAGAGGTGCGTTTCTAGAGGTAGGGGAAGTAAGCGAGAAAAGTTAGCCAATGTAGAAAAGGTAGCTGTCTAAAACCGCTTGAATGCTTGACTAGCTACAACATTGTGTCCACCATACCAGACGACATTGTTCTGTATGGACGCCATTTTGTTTAGCAAAGCTTGCACTGTCAGATAATGCTACCTATCTAAAGATAGGGATTACTTTTCCTTCGTTTTAGAAACGACACCGCTACTTTCCCTACGTATCGCTAGGTAGAAGTATATGTGTCATATCTCTAAAAACGCGCCTCTGACCAAGTTTCATGATTGTATGTTAGTCCGGTACACAACGTCACGAGTACCCGTACTCCCCTTTCTTTATATATTCTATAGTACGTGTACGTGTATATCTGTAGTACGTGTACGTGTATATCTATAGTACGTGTACGTGTATATCTATAGTACGTGTACGTGTATATCTATAGTACGTGTACGTGTATATCTATAATACGTGTACGTGTATATCTATAGTACGTGTACGTGTATATCTATAGTACGTGTACGTGTATATCTATAGTACGTGTACGTGTATATCTATAGTACGTGTACGTGTATATCTATAGTACGTGTACGTGTATATCTATAGTACGTGTACGTGTATATCTATAATACGTGTACGTGTATATCTATAGTACGTGTACGTGTATATCTATAGTACGTGTACGTGTATATCTATAGTACGTGTACGTGTATATCTATAGTACGTGTACGTGTATATCTATAGTACGTGTACGTGTATATCTATAGTACGTGTACGTGTATATCTATGTGTGCTCGTATATACAGCACACGTGTACGTGTATATCTATGTGTGCTCGTATATACAGCACACGTGTACGTGTATATCTATGTGTGCTCGTATATACAGCACACGTGTACGTGTATATCTATGTGTGCTCGTATATACAGCACACGTGTACGTGTATATCTATTTGTGCTCGTATATACAGCACACGTGTACGTGTATATCTATGTGTGCTCGTATATACAGCACACGTGTACGTGTATATCTATATGTGCTCGTATATACAGCACACGTGTACGTGTATATCTATAGTACGTGTACGTGTATATCTATAGTACGTGTACGTGTATATCTATAGTACGTGTACGTGTATATCTATAGTACGTGTACGTGTATATCTATAGTACGTGTACGTGTATATCTATGTGTGCTCGTATATACAACACACGTGTACGTGTATATCTATATGTGCTCGTATATACAGCACACGTGTACGTGTATATCTATGTGTACTCGTATATACAGCACACGTGTACGTGTATATCTATATGTGCTCGTATATACAGCACACGTGTACGTGTATATCTATAGTACGTGTACGTGTATATCTATAGTACGTGTACGTGTATATCTATAGTACGTGTACGTGTATATCTATAGTACGTGTACGTGTTTATCTATAGTACGTGTACGTGTATATCTATAGTACGTGTACGTGTATATCTATGTGTGCTCGTATATACAGCACACGTGCACGGGTATATCTATATGTGCTCGTATATACAGCACACGTGTCAAAGCAAATCGACGAGGTTGTTGACTTGTTCACATCTTATAGAATAAATCATGACGGACATGTATGCATAAAATGTCACCAACATGATGCAGTCTCTAAGTACTGTGGCGTAGGCTTGATCAAAGAAGAATAGACAACAAGCTCTTTCTTATGTATACAATTACTCCTAAACTAATGGCCATCCCTTTCTCTGGCTACCTTATTCCACTGACAACCATATCGACATTATCACGCCTCCTCTTATAGATTAATAACTGCCACCACTGATTATTACAAATTCGCCTTCTTTCCACGAGCTATCTTCCATTGGAATAACCTACCACCAACCATTGTGGCCTGTCCTACCTTGGAGCAGTTCAATCAGGCAGTCTGTCAGGTTGAACATGTCTCTCCATAGAGAAATATCAGAATTATTTTACTTTTAAACTAACCTGTACATTTGTACTTTCTTATTTTTAACTTTTGTTCTTAATATTTTGTTTTATTTCTCTACACAACACTCTAACATTCTCACAGCTTGACTCGCAAATGTCGCGGTCCCCAGTAGAGGTTTGACATTAGCGGAAGATAGATAGATAAAGAAGGTGTCGTTTGAAAGATACATTATTCATGCTTAGAATGTGTTGTATTTAATGGATATAGTTTGATGTTTTAAGTGCGATTTCAGCCGCGGAAAAATGTCACGTGTGAAAAGCATTAGACTCCATGTACAATATACAAATATATACACATATATACACATATATACACATATATACACATATATACACATATATACACATATATACACATATATACACATATATACATATATATACACATATATAGGAAGGGAGATAACTCCAGTGGTCCGATAGCTTACTGTTAGTCTTTGTTACTCTGCGTTTCTTTATCCTTTCTGTATATGCAGCGAGATATAGAGCTGACCTTTCACAATGTTGGATTAAATAAATGTAATCATTTTGTGTTTACAGTTATGGAGGATTACCGATAATAAGAGAACCAGGTCGTCCAAATGCTGAAATATATGCGTAAGTTATTCACGTATGCGCATCAAGAATCATATTTGACGCATGCGCAGATGTATTGCATGAAAACGTCGTGTTCAGACAATCAATGTTGTTACAAACTGTGATTTACTTTGCATGTTGTTTAGTCATAATGACATTAACGTAGTGCATGTGTTTGTTTCCTTTTCAACAAGAAACACTTTTATTTACCCATCAATTGATACATTTAGATACCGATTTTTTTCGGCGCAGCCGTACTAACATGGTTTTGATATTTGCATGTCAGTGTTGTGTAAACCATTATAATCTTACTTTAACCTTCAAGGCAATTTCTCTTCAACCGAACAACGTTTGTAACCTTGAGGTGGATTGGTTAGCCTCCGATAAAGGATACATTACCTTACCGAAATCCACTGAATTTCGGTGAATTTACCGAATTCTATTTTGGATCTGGAGTGACCAGCAATCGTAACATCTCGGCATTTTTGCACAACAAATCTTAACCTTCAAATTGCGCCGACCATCTTTTTTCAAGATGTTTCTTGTTTTCGAATGCACAATTATTTCGGATACAAATATATTTCGTTTGATAGAAGGGCACTGTATATGATTCCCTAGCATAGTTGTCATTTTTACCGTTTACATATTTTTATTACGTTATCATTGACGTCAAATGTCATTGTACAGCGACCGGGCTACTGACTGTAACAAAGGCTGGTAGTTTCTCTCTACTTACAGCAGTATCATATGTACAGATATTTGTTCTTACTTCTAAATCATGTACATATGGTAACTAACCTATGTAGCATTGGTAAAACATATATGGCATAGTGGATTCACAATTAGTTGAGAATACATTTATTTATACACGATGTCTATTAGGCAATACATTTTATATTTTACAAAACATGTTGTTCATTGGCTGACCACCTCACAGTTTGTTTGTTCCCGTGTAAATAAAGGTAGAATATTGTAATAACAAACTTAAATATGTATACAAATATACATATGCATGTTACTTATCTGTTGCATTTCTTTATCTAATAAATATTCATTCTTGTTTTTGTTTATTTCGTATCTAGTCATCTTGTATGATTGATTCTGAACCGACCGTACCCTAGTCTTCAAATATAAGCATAACAATGGATGCGAACATTTATAAGTAACCTAGCCTTCTGTCATTGAAAACCGACGATGGATTTCTTATATGTGAACGTGAAGATACAGAGAAGTGGTACAAATACGGGGAACTATTATATAAAACATGGGGGGGGGGAAATACGGGGAACTATTATATAAAACATGGGGGGAAATACGGGGAACTATTATATAAAACATGGGGGGAATACGGGGAACTATTATATACAACATGGGAGGAAATACGGGGAACTATTATATACAACATAGGGGGAAATACGGGGAACTATTATATACAACATGGGGGGAAATACGGGGAACTATTATATACAACATGGGGGAAATACGGGGAACTATTATATAAAACATGGGGGGGGGGGAATACGGGGAACTGTTATATAAAACAGGGGGGAAATACGGGGAACTATTATATAAAACATGGGAGGAAATACGGGGAACTATTATATAAAACATTGGAGGAAATACGGGGAACTATTATATAAAACATGGGGGGAAATACGGGGAACTATTATATAAAAGATGGGGGGAAATACGGGGAACTATTATATAAAACATGGGGGGGAATACGGGGAACTATTATATAAAACATGGGAGGAAATACGGGGAACTATTATATAAAACATTGGAGGAAATACGGGGAACTTTTATATAAAACATGGGGGGGGAATACGGGGAACTATTATATAAAACATGGGAGGAAATACGGGGAACTATTATATAAAACATGAGGGGAAATACGGGGAACTATTATATAAAACATTGGGGGGAAATACGGGGAACTATTATATAAAACACGGGGGGGAATACGGGGAACTGTTATATAAAACATGGGAGGAAATACGGGGAACTATTATATACAACATGGGAGGAAATACGGGGAACTATTATATTAAACATGGGGGGAAATACGGGGAACTATTATATAAAACATGGGAGGAAATACGGGGAACTATTATATAAAACATGGGGGGAAATACGGGGAACTATTATATAAAACATGGGGGGAAATACAGTGAACTATTATATAAAACATGGGGGTAATACACTTATCAAACGCTATAAGTACTCAGAGGAACATTACCGATATATTGAACTTTCTGTGTCTTAAATTTCTATTTGATATGTTCATATATACTTGCAATATCCTAAATATGTTATCGGAGTACTTATAACTTACGTTAAGTGTATTTCACGTGTATAGAATGCGCGGGTATGTTTTGATTCGTTGTGTTACGTTAGTTTTGTCAAAAGTGAGCGGTAGGAATAAAAAAATTATTACGTAATAAGTTAGCTGCAATTCCTTGAGTTCGAAACATTATGGATAAAGTTATTCAAAGTGAAACATTGTAAAGCAACAATTGTGTGTTCATCACCCAGAGTCATTCGATCTTATAGCGAGGTATTTATCTGTCGTGATTTGTAAACGGTTTTTAGATAGTAATCAAAACTATCAACAGTTTGGGAGACAAGCGATGTCGGAGCATAGTTTGCTGTACAAGGGAGACAAGCGATGTCGGAGCATAGTTTGCTGTACAAGGGAGACAAGCGATGTCGGAGCATAGTTTGCTGTACAAGGGAGACAAGCGATGTCGGAGCATAGTTTGCTGTACAAGGGAGACAAGCGATGTCGGAGCATAGTTTGCTGTACAAGGGAGACAAGCGATGTCGGAGCATAGTTTGCTGTACAAGGGAGACAAGCGATGTCGGAGCATAGTTTGCTGTACAAGGGAGACAAGCGATGTCGGAGCATAGTTTGCTGTACAAGGGAGACAAGCGATGTCGGAGCATAGTTTGACAACTCAAGTTGGATATTTTTACGGCAGTTGTTTTGGAGAAAAACTCTGAACTGACCATTACACGAGAAATTTAGGTAAACTTTGAACTCGTTTCTGAATCTAGCGTTTTATCATCGCATGCTTCATTATTTCACATAATCAACATGTGTAATGTTTATATCTACGTATATATATATTGTACTTAACATGCATGTTTTTTGTATAATTAATTAATATTCTTATAGTAAGGAGAATATGGAATTTTTGAGTTCATAGATGCTTCAACACGCGACATAGTACTCCGTTTGTACCAATGTCCTACCTTAAACAAGATACGGGGCCTCCGTGTGTCAGTGGTTATGGTCGCTGACTTGCCCATCACAACTATGGGTGAGCGCCCGGGGTCGTCCACCCCAATAGCTGGAAATCACAACATCACCTTGTGCGACTTAAATCCCCGTTACAAAACAAATTAAAATTCATTAATGTATAGATGATTAAGCACATGAGTTAGATTAACGAAGCTTTATATCCTTCCATATTGTACCAATGTCCTACCTTATACATTATCTCTTCCTCCTAACCCATGACCTATGACCTCGAGTCTGAGTCTAAGAAGGCTGGACGCAACATCGTGTTGGTTTCAAAGGGCACTACATGGAATAGAAGACGTTAATACAAAAGTAGTGTATGTAAATGTACAATGTATATAAATTTACCTTTTGTTCAAAGCGATGGTGTTCAGAATTGCGATCATGATAAATGTAACATTTCGTGTCTAATCGACATACTAATGTATTTATATTGCAAAACAATCGGAAGTTTGCACTTGATGTTATTTCGGTAACGAGTCGATTATAGACTGATTGACTTTTTATACTAAATACTAGTTAGCATGTTTGTGTATTTGTTTTGAATTTATAAGAGACTCGTTCGGCTAGAGCGTCTAGCACAAATACTGTGCCATCGAGGAACACCCGCAGATGGTTGTTGCAATGACAGTTACTTCAATATATGAGATATATGGAGAGTGTTATATGCCTCTGTATCCATGTACCTCATGGCTTATAACCGAACACACTTTATAAGTTGTCATCTTGATATCATTGATATTTTTAAACAGTGAATGAAAATTCAATAATGCAAACATCATCGTATAAATAATTTCTTCGCAGAACTTTTCATAAAATATAAACCCACTTTAACCTTTAGTTGAAATTTACAACATACCGACGACAAGAATACCGTAATGTATGGTACAGTCTCTCCAAATAACAAAGTGACGATTAGAAACTTTACACAGTGTATACATATATATATATACAACTCTATCCTACTATATAAGGCTCGTGGCCTTCTGTCTTTCAGGAATGCACAACATAATACAAATAATATGTATCAAGATATGAATGTTGTCTATAAGTGGGGATTTAGACTACCTACATGAGACAGTGTTATAATACCGTTATAATATTATTATAGAACGTATAACTACCACAGATTAGAACGTACACAGCGTAGACGGGCGGCCATCGTTCTACAGAGAGTGTTTCGTGGTTTCTATGTAAGATCTGTAATTAAACGTCTCAGACGCAAGGTATGTTGTCCATATCACTATATGGTAGTACAGTTAAACCTCACCTAACGACCACCTCAATAATAAGACCACCTCAAAATTAAGACCACAATTTCCAAGCCCATTTTCACTGTTTGCTCTTTATTCAACCTCAATAAGAAGACCAATTTTCAAGGGTTCCGAGGGTGGTCTTATTATTGAGGGTTTACTCAATAAATATATTATAAAAAACCAAGCGGGAGATCATGTGACTTCATGTGTAAAATGATGCACTGTACAAAAATCCCGATTAATTTTAGATTCGTTTTTGTATGGTATCGTGAAACATGGCCACAATAGTCATGTCTGTTATCCCTCTCATGCATGTCTGTTATCCCTCTCATGCATGTCTGTTATCCCTCTCATGCATGTCTGTTATCCCTCTCATGCATGTCTGTTATCCCTCTCATGCATGTATGTTATCCCTCTCTTGCATGTATGTATGTTATCACTCTCATGCATGTATGTTATCCCTCTCATGCATGTCTGTTATCCCTCTCATGCATGTCTGTTATCCCTCTCATGGATGTCTGTTATCACTCTCATGTATGTCTGTTATCCCTCTCATGCATGTCTGTTATCCCTCTCATGCATGTCTGTTATCCCTCTCAAGCATGTCTGTTATCCCTCTCATGCATGTATGTTATCCCTCTCATGCATGTATGTTATCCCTCTCATGTATGTATGTTATCCCTCTCAAGTATGTATGTTATCCCTCTCATGCATGTATGTTATCCCTCTCATGCATGTCTGTTATCCCTCTCATGCATGTCTGTTATCCCTCTCATGCATGTATGTTATCCCTCTCATGTATGTATGTTATCCCTCTCATGTATGTATGTTATCCCTCTCATGTATGTATGTTATCCCTCTCATGTATGTATGTTATCCCTCTCATGCATGTCTGTTATCCCTCTCAGGCATGTATGTTATCCCTCTCATGCATGTATGGTATCCCTCTCATGCATGTCTGTTATCCCTCTCATGCATGTCTGTTATCCCTCTCATGTATGTATGTTATCCCTCTCATGCGTGTTTGTATAAGACGTTGTTTACATTGCATTTACCACACCATTCAATTTTTAAGCATGCTTTCTTAATGAAGAAATTCGAACAATATATGTCTATATTCAGACTCTATTTAGCGTTCAAGTATTTATGGATCTCAACCCTCAAATACCAGGAAATGTGTGTTTGTTTTATATTGATATTCATCAGTCAGTCCTAGTGCGCATAATAGTGATGATGTACTTTCAGACAACCTCCGCTTGTTTCTGGTAATATTGGTTAGTTTCCGGGCTTCTCCTTTTATTTTCGACTATCTCCGTTAGTTTCCGGCATTCTTCGTTAGTTTCCGTTATTCTTCGTTCATTTTCGACACGTGCTGATATCTCTTACAGGCATTGTTAGAACATGGTAGACCATGGACAAAGTTTATCAACGAGTTTAAGGAACTTGTTTCTATGATCAGATCTAGATATGGACTCACGAAACAGTCGTGTCGTATTGATTTGAAACAAGTGGAGCAATTCATGGACAACAAACAGAGTGAGTACTCGAAGCGTCAAACCTTCTTCTCTCATTTGTGTTTGTGATGAGCTAAAATTCCTGTAAATTGTTTCTTTTGAAGCCATAATACTCGGCCATGTAATTCTCTCAACTTCGCTCAAACAACATTAGGACGCAGTGTTGTGTGTATCTATTATTGTTCAAACGTAAAAAACGTATCCAACATTTAATACAATTACTAAATTAAATAACATACAGAGGGTATTGATCACACTCGCTCATAGAGAAAGCATACAAAGTGCTCTTAAACAATATCAGATAACTGGTACAGAACTGGTTGTGAATATTCAATTTGAGCAGCGTATTCAAAGCCCCTTATTTCTGAAGGACAAGTGAGAATAGGTGACACCATAGTGTCAAACAGTTTAAATGTCTCTTTATGTTCAAAGTAACCCGCACATGACGTAAGAGAGGTGTACATCTTCATGAGCTGATATAACAACTTGCCGCAAGGTGTTCCCATGAAAGATGTCTTGGTTTATGTAACAACAACACTCGATGAAGAACGTATACATATTGTACGTTCAGATGGGTTATGTAACAACAACACTG